>VMKM01000692.1:0-261890 GCA_008360985.2 Macquaria ambigua | reverse complement strand
TGTGTGTGTGTGTGTGGGGGTGGGTGGGTGGCAGCCTCTCACTCGCAGCCTCTCACTCGATGTCTTTTATTCATGATGGAATCAGTGTGGTGCTTCTCTCTTACTCTTTTCAACTTACTGCACTATTTTCATTTAGGAATTAGTTTTAAATTGGTGTCATCAATCAGGTGTTGCTTTTCAATATCAGACAGTATTTGTTTCCGATTGGCCATTACATCAGTGAGGGGACGCTTGTTTGCTGCTGCCTTTTTTTTTGTCGTAAACTCTTAGCCTAATATCACTATTGCTGCCATGTATGTTGTTGTGACAGTTGCGTGTTTCAGCTGTAACAGTTGTTGCGTAGTTAAACTAACACTGACTCACTCAGACTGAAGTGTTGAAAATGACCTTTGCAGTGGTCAACCGCCAAAATGTTTGCTTGACAGAGTCTTACATGGGCTGTTGCACGTGTGGAAATGTTAAAACACGAACTTGTGCTCTTTTCATAGGCTTTCTGCTGACTAACACAGGCCACACACACACACACACGTACGCTCACAAACGGAAATATGATTTTCCAGCCAAGGAAGGGCAGACGGAGCTGATAAAAAGATGTTTTCCTCTTCATCACTCTCCTTTCTCCATCTCTTCCTCTGACTCACAGTTTTTTTTCATTCTCTTTCCTTTAGCACTTCATACACACACCTCTCTCTTTCCCAATCTCCCTCTCTCGCTCCCTCTCCAACACACACACACACACTCACTCCCCATGTATGTCTCACTCACTTTCTGTCAGTTTCTCATTGTTTAGAGAAGCAGTGTAAACTAGCTGCATATTTTCCATGACTTCAGGCTCTCACTGCAGAACAACCTGCCTCTACACACATAACACATACACACACACACACACACACACACACTGATAAGTGTATGTGCACATACCCAAACAGAGAGTCACAGTAAATGGAGCAAATCATTAGAGTGAAATCACAGACCTGGTCCTGATGCGTACAGTATACAGACACACCGTCAGTGTAAGTGGAGCACATCGTTCTTGTGATGCGATATTACAGACTGAAGTTTTATTTGGTTCACAGCTTTTGGGAGAAACTCCATGTTTAGTTTCACAGATACTGAATGACGTCAGACAGAATGAGAGAAGGTGGATTTCACCAGAGAGTTGTTTGTCAGTGTCTTCTGAAGCAATCCATGTGAATATTGCCAAAACAATTCATTTCAGCGTCTCTGATCTTCAGCACACCTTTAAGGTTTGGTTACAGTCAGGGAAAGATTGTGGTCATGGTTAAAGCCCCTAAAAATGTGGTTTAAAATCTTAAATATCCTAGATATAGATAGATATAGCCTAGATATGCGACAGTGAAAGTTGGGGGAAAAAAACGTACATAGGTATTTATTATGATTTATTAACAATCTGCTTCATCAGAACTGTGTGGGTGTGGTTTGATCAGATTTGATTAACAGTGATTTGGCAACATAAGCAAACAACCCCACACCTTTCTTTTGATTCAAATATTGTTTAAACTTGGTTGGTGCTCAGACATATCTGACATCACCTTTTTCCAGAGAAAAAGAGGCTGTCCCACTTCAAACCAGTAAGGAAAGCACAGACAAAACAGGACAGACATAAAGTTAGTCAAGAAAAAAGTTTCTTTGGCCCTTTAAAATAGGATGTGAATTGCAGTCTCTGGTGTCAAGGTCAGGCACTTTGTACAGTCAACAAATGGAAGTTCCTGAAAGCTTCCGGATACATGTTGAACCACATAGGCAAGCCATAATAAAGATATCATCAAATAATGGACAAGGTTGATGTGGTATTTACTCTGCAGAGTGCATTATTTTCTGTATCAGAACACCTCAGAGTGCATTATGGCTTTTGCCACAGCTACTTTAAGACAAAAAAGGGAGGCTGTGGTTTGGTTAGGTTAGTTCAATGAGAGTTAACTGTTAACATAATGTGAAGCACAATTAATGTTGCCATGGTAACCTGCAGATTAACCTTTCAAACTGAAGCAGTCATTAAACTTGTGACCTGACAGGGTCGAGGTTTCAGCTAACCAATGAGAAACAAGTATTTTGTTTGTCCACAGTATAAAATGTTATATCAATCAACAAAAGATGTAGTAAAAATACCAAAATGAATGTTAGGATATTTGGTGTTTTTATCAGTTTATATGGGACTTACAGTATACAGTATTAATCTGTAAGTCATATAAAGTTAAAAACACTTGTTCTGAACCACAGTGACACGCACTGACATTACAGGTATAAATAACACACACACACACGTGCGCACTCTGACGCACACAGCCCGTCCCTTCACTGTTTTGTTGTGCTGTTTAAGAAGCTTGTATCTGGCTGTTTCTCCACTCTGCTCTGCTTTGATGTGGAACTGGTGCAACACTCCATCAGGGAGCATTAATATTATATCACCGCACACACACACACATTAATACATGCCTATGAGGAGATGCATTCACACACACAGACTCCATTTCTTATCACACATGCTGCATGCTCAGGCTGCTGCACCGCGTCACTGCGGCATAGTCTCTCTGTTTCTCACGTCCTCTCTTCTTTGTGCAGCATTAAGTTTTAAATGAAGATAATTAATACGGTCGTGCAATAATTAAATCAAAGTATTTCTTATTATGAAAATATTTTGCCAGCGTGTGTGTTGTCGTATATGTTTGTGTGTGTATATCTTACTAGATTTCTGTGTGTGTGTGTAGTTGGCTGCACCCTACTCACAACCAGCTCTCTCATATCAACCACAAACCTGAGCTTTCTGTGTGTGTGTGTGTGTGTGTGTGTGTTTTTATGTGTGTGCTCTCATATTGCGTTACTCATTTGTTTACAGTGAAAGCCCCGTCTGTATGAATAAAAAAAGAGGCTGATTTGGGGGTTTGATGTAACTGGATTAAAACCCACTGGGTTAGGGGATAGATAGATAGATGGACTGATAGATAGATAGCACTTGTTTTACTCCTTAAATTAGATAACATTGGATGATTTGTTTTCCACTGCTGTCCCCACTATAAAGTGAATTAAATCAAATCAGGAGAGAGAGAGAGGGGAGAGGGGGATAGAGAGACATACAGAGAGAGAGAGATGGTTAAATGGGGAATCCCTCACTAAATCAAATACAAATAAACCACATGTCGTCCTCCTCTCCCTCTTTCTCTTCTGTGTGTGTGTGTGTGTGTGTGTGTGCAGGACAGTGCTTGTAACATGTTAAGTGCTTCCATATGAGACACACACACACACACACACACACACACATACACACACATACAGGGGAGTGAAAAGTTTCCATGTTTAGGCTAAGTGAGCTTTAACATGACAGATGTTGACTGTTACTGTAGCACTGTAGCCTACTGTGTTCCTGTGTACCCACACACAAACACACACACACACAGTACTATTTTTAACCTTTTTTATGACTTGTGAACAGAAAGTGTAGGAACACACACAAGGAAACACACATACACACACACAGTCATTTATAGATGGAAAATGTGTAAGGACACACACATTTTCTCTGTGGTGGTAAATTTTCCAGTGGCGCTGTTCTCAATACAGTTCATCACTGTTTCTCTACCTTCTTTTTTTCAATTACAGAAAGTTGTGGAAGAGTCCATATGTTGGTGATTTGAATGTTTGAATGTTTAAACTTCAGTTGACAGATTGCTTCCTTTGGTTTATAAAGTCCTTTAAAAAGCAGGTTTGATAAACTCAAAAACTGCACGCTGTCAAGCTAGAAACAAGGTTGTTTTTTCAAGTTTCTGGAAATTTGGGCTTTTGCCTGGCAGCAGAAATATTGAAGTGGACTGCTTCAGTAGACAGTTTATTTCATTGACTGAAAGTTGTGCAAATGTCAGCACAGCATTTTTTGTTTTTTTGTTACTTTGAGCCAGTCGTTTTAGAGAATCAAAAGAAGGAGCACCAAAACGGTTTTGGTAGTGTGCCTCTTTAGTTCCTCTTCTTCTATAACTTGATTGATTTTGCATCTGTTATCAGTTTTCTGCAAAAAACAAATCCACTGATGTTTGTCACAATTATCACAAAAAACTACTAACTAAATTAACAAACTTCTACTGCAATAAAGGATGTCTCACGTACAGTTAATATGCTGACAGAATCAAAAGTAATAGATGGAAAATGGTGCCCAAAGCCTTCCGTTTTCAACATTATGTAAACACAAAGAATTGTGTCAGATGTTGAGGAAGACATCAAACAGCTTGTAGTAAGCCTGCTGAAGCTCTGCTGCAGCTGTATGCAGAGGAAAGCTTTACTGAGGCTGCTTCAGAAGCTGTTCTCTATGGAAAACCTGTGCTGGATCTGCTATGACAGATTGGGGTTAACATTTTCCTTTAGGATGCTTGGAACAAAAAAACGCTGAAACATAGCAAAAAATAGATGTGACCAGTGTCTAATATGCGAGAGGAATCCAGCACGAACATATGAACACACACACACTCATACACAGGAGTGTACAAATATTTAAATGCTCACAGGCAGAGCTCCTGTTAGCATAATCACAGTGACAATAAGCAGATATTATGGCTGAATATTTTCAAGGATAGCTAATGTGAGAATACAATTTAGCCCAACAAACAAACACACACACACACACATACAGACGAAACATTACATTTGAGAGCCAAATAATCTCCACTGCCACAACAGCCAGAGGTATTGTTTTATACTTTTGTTATTGTGTTCTTGTTAGTGCACTCTGTGTGGCTTGGGAATTAAAAAACACTGTGGTTGAGTTAAAGTGTAGATTAAACCTGACAGCATCTACACGAATAGTATGGAGAGCACTAATAACCACTATGCTGCTGTCCAATTAAAAGAAAAAAAAGCAATGGTGTTGTAGCATTATGTGACAGTTTTGTTTTAATGTTTCTGCAACAGAGAAACCTGCAATGCTAAAAATACGAGCAGAATAATTTTATGTCGACTCAAAATAGTTTGTTTAGCAAGCAAAAAAACATGACGAGCAAGAGTCAAACATGTCGGATTATAATCTTTCTAATACCAGGAAGTAATCTAGACCAATCAGATGTGGACCTATATACAAAGCAAAAACTCTCAATCTCCACAGATGCTTTAATCTTCTTCTTTAGATTATACCTCTGTTTTTTGTTTTTTTTGTCTCTAACCACTTGTTTTGTTTCAACTAGTTTTCTCTCTTAGCCTGTGTCTGTCCCTCTCTTACTAAATTATCTCTCTCCTCTTTCTGTACCTTTCCCCCATCTCATTTATCTCTAGATCACTGACTTTGCTTTGCCTTGACCATCTGTCCCCCAAAACCAGGCTTCTTAAGACTCTTTTCAACTCTTCAACTTTAATCAGCAGGTCCCTGCACCTAAAGAAAAAAATTTAATTTAATCTTGTTAGGCTTGGGGGATTTTTAGTACTTCTCTGTGAATGTATGAGTTTTTTGCAGGTCCTGAAAAAGACAAAAATATCCCAGATTGCATTATATGAACATAGAGCTTTTACAAATGCATTGAAAAGGTAAATTAAACATTTGAAGTCTCAAAGTTAGTGTCAGCCATCTTTAAAAAATGGGGTTTCTTTTTTTCACTGGTGAGAAGAAAAATGAGGAAAGATGAGAAAAGGAGAGAGAAGATAAAGTGAAAAAAATGTCTGGCGCAGAAACAGACAGTGACAAACATTTTCAGCTTCTCACTCTCATTTCTGTTTCATCTTCCTCCTCTCTTCACTGGCTGTGATGCAGTAAAATGTTTAGAGAGAATAAATGAAATGGGTTCCTTTTTTTTTTCTTGTGCTTTTAGATACAAATATAATGAAATGACATTTATGTTACATTATCTGTTACAGGAGCTGCACTTGGAAGATAAGTCTGGCTATATTCTATATTATTCTTATTGTTAAAAATCCCATGAAAAGACCAAAACCAACAATAAATTGATCCGACTAACAAGTATTGCCTGTGTAGCCAAAGCCTGATATATCTTACTCCATTGTGGTACAAAAGCTGTGAGCCACACTGTCGCACTGGGTGACACGTTCCTTCATTACCATGAACACAAACACTGCAGTTTATGTCGAGTCGATCTTACATACACCAACCTGCTGCTGCAAATACACAAAAGCCCACAAAATTGTATTAATCCATGGCTGTCCCCAACAAATTTCTAAAAACTACACTTCCCAGCTGTTTTAGGAAATTATAAGTCTTATTTTAATGAAGCGATGTATTTGTGAGCCCATTTTAAAGATTTCCATCTTCAGTAGGAACAAATGGGCTTGGGGCTGAGACAGGGTAAGGAAGTCGGAAGGTACATAAGCAGTAGTGAGATGGACTAATGCATGTATGTCAGTCATTCAGCCCAACCAGTTAGGGACCAGGCTTCCAACCAAGCAGACAGTCAGAGAATCAATAAGCCAGCAAGTGATTTCATTTATCCATCCATCACAGTAACAGGGTATCTTTATCCCACTCAATGTGTCCTCTCTCTTTCTCTATCTCCCTTTGCTCTCTGTCTCTTTCACACAGTCTGTCGTCTCTCTTCCCTCCATCTGTGTGTGTGTGTGTGTGTGTGTGTGTGTGTGTGTGTGTGTGTGTGTGTGTGTGTGTGTGTGTAAGTGTGTTTGTGCAGGTGTGTAGGCGTGTGTTGTGATCATGGACATGAGCCAGCTGTATTAAAATGCTCAAAAAGAAATCCACGTTTGCTGGAATATACAGAACAGATCACATTTCTTCATGTTGACTAAATGATTAGAACTTATAATCCTCCATCAGCCAAAGTCCCCCTACAGACACGTTAGGCCACAAAGCTCCCATTCAATCAGATTGTGTCTGCTGCTGATTCACTGTTTGAGCTGAATTGTCTACACACTGTATGAAGAAAGGTAATCATCCTGTGACTTCAGTCAACATTCATGAAAGTTCTATGGTTGGTTTAATTTGTACCAAAGTCATTTATAGTGAAATCAAGGTTTGTCATTTAACTGGTGACACCCTGGACCTCCCTCCAGTGCCCCTGAGGGGACCCAAACTCCACTTTTACACTCCACTGCCTCCATCAATACAGCAGCCCATGAAATATTTCACTGCTGTCATTGGAGCCAAAAAATCAAAGCAATTTTAAACTAAGGCACGGTCAAATTTGTCCCCTTGCCTCTCAAACTTTTCATGGTTCAAAGAGTGAATATGGATATGTATTAATGAGCATCTGGACGGATCAAAAGTTCTGCTTGATATTGGCAGAGTGGAATAATGATTAAAAAGGACGATCCTTCAACTGAGTTTTGACACCTGCTCAACCTTTCACCCGAAACTAACCTGTGACAAATGAGCAGATTTGAACTCCAATGAACGGTCCAGAGTCCAGAGTGTCTGATTTTGGTCTTTGACTTTGAATGTATTCATTCTGCAGCATCATTAAACAACCATCAGACATCTATTCATGCCGCACACAGCTGACTGACCAAGGACTAACTTTAACTTTATTGTAAAAAATTACAAAAACATATATAAATATGGTAACATTTTTAAATTGTACTTTAAAGTATTACTTTAAATTAAATATTAAATTACTCAATAGATGACTGTAAAACAGTTGCATTGTTAATCTTAATGGGTTGTTTGTCCTTGTTTGTTTTTCATGAAGACTAATTACAAAATAATATCTAGCTACATTTATTGATTATAATAAGGCTGTGTACTATTAGGAAAAGCAATATTATACCAGTAATGTGCCATAACAGCCTGCTGAAAAGCTTCTAGCTGTGTACTGTAACATAACGTAGATGCAGTTGGATTATTTCGCATCACCCACAGTTAATAAACAAAAATAAACAATAAATCAGTGTGAACGTAGGTTTAGAGTAGAAAACAGATTTTATTGGTGCTAAGCCCTCTCCTTCTTTCATTCTCTGTCGGTCTGTCTCCCTTGCCTAAGGCAACCTAAAACCCAGCTCTGTAAATGTCAGAGAAAGCAGAGGCTATCAGTCTTGCAGTGGTGTAAATACTGGCTGCTGTTTATCAAAGGTCACACTCAGCTGGGGTCACAGTGGAAAATGGTAGACCTCACTGTTTGTACAACACCTCTAGTTTATCCAAAACTCACCGTTCAAACCTGACACAGAGTCAAGAGTTATATTGTGTGTCATACATTTGTGTACGTTTGTATAATGGCTCCCTAATTTTATTTTGTCATATGAGAGGAAAACTGGAAAAATGTCACCAGCATGTTGAGTGAAGAAAGCTGAAAAAAAGCAATTTCCCATTTGCAAATCAAACTCTTCAAGGATTGACATGATGTACCCTATATTCACCGTGTGTGTGTGTGTGTGTGTGTGTGTGTGTGTGTGTGTGTGTGTGCGCGTGCGTGCCAACGTGAAATAGCCTGCAATTGCCGTGGTCCTGAAGGATAGGCAGGCAGCCATCTTGGCTCATAATGACAGTGGCTGCAAGAGACTGGAGAAATCCAATAGGCCCTTAGAAACAAAGACTTGTGCGCATGTGTGTGTTTGTGTAAATCCCATAGGTCTTGTATGATCCAGTAAGTCCAGACTGGAGGTCATTGATCCTTCACCAATAAAGCCTCAGCAGCCAGGGCACATAATACAGAATCAATTGTCGACAGATAATCTGGTTTTTAGCCTGCAGCTAGCCTGAGTTGACCATCGGTGTTCAGTCCTTGAACTTATTCAGCAATACACTTGACTATCATGATTATCTTGACTGATGGCTATATTTAAGGTGTAATGCTCTGTTGCATTAGAACGAGAATGAATATGGACCTGCACAGGCATCATGTATTAAAAGCAGGGATGCAGTGTAATGAAACACACTGACCTTTAGGCGATCAAGCTCACATACGTATGTAGCGCCTTTATTCACCTCTAAACAGTATTTTGTCAGGATTATTGTTAAAATGACTCATAACTTCAAGATCGATCCACATGGTTTAATTTCATGCCAGAGTAGATGTCTTCATTTTAAATGGTGTACATGTGATTTTTTTGTAATGAAACCCTCCATCTGTGTAGCTTCAGAGCCACACAGGTCCATTACTCTGCTCCAAAAACTCCTCAGGTTTCACCTCTGAAACCTCAGCAGTTCTATTCTGAGATGTTTGATGCCATCGGTGCCTTGCTGCCTGGAAAACAATGCCATTATAGTGTGTGTATATGTGTGTGTGTGTGTGTGTGTGTGTGTGGTCACTGAATGTAATGCTACAGTCCTCAGTCATAAGGTTGTAACATATTAGTCTCTGTATGTTTTCATTCCCAAAATAATAATAGCAAAGAAAGAGACTTCATTATTGATGGTTGTAATGTTTGTGGTGATCCAGGAATACAAGTTTATGTTTTATTCTCTATAAGTCCATGAAAGCATCAGCTAAATGCCAAACTCTGTATTATCTGTAAACGCAGAAAGAGCGAGAACGTGTCTGTAATCACACATGCACAAAGACACCCATACTATAAGCAGCTCCACTTTCACACTCATGTACATAAAGGCGGTCTTTATACACTTGCATGTATGCACCAACGGACCACACACATGCACTTTTCACACATCCACACGCCCTCTGCACAGCAGGTTTGACACGTTTCTCCAAATGTAATTTTCCAGCCAATTAGCAGCATCATTGCATTGTTAATTTTCAACCCCCTCTCGGTGTCTGACTGGTCTGGGAATGAAGATGGATGCTGAGCTTTCTTCCCACTGGGAATCCACCTGTTCATTTCAACCTACACACTATAGGAAAGCAGTATGCTCATCTTTCTCTGTCTCTCCATCTGACCCTCTGTTGTCTGTAGCTTGAATTTAGTTCAGTGGGATCTCGGGTTTCCATCCAACTGATCAAAGTAAATGGCAAATTTGGCAAATAATTATTGTTCTTAGACATTTTAGCATTCTGAGATTTTTGATATATACCAGTGGAAATACAAATACTGTATATTTTCTCGCTTAGCATTTATTCACCAAGACCTCCCTGACATGTCATATTTAAATCTCCATTATAGCTGTATTACCAATAGAATATGGCCATGGCCATATTTTTGTGCTCATCTCCGGGTTAAATGATGAAATAAAGCCAACATCAGCCTACTTTTAAAGCAGTATAAATTTGCTTTTTGACCACTTGGGGGCAGTTTAACAAGCTGTAAACACAACATTGACATATTATCACTGTATAAAGCTGATATGGCTAATGTGTTAGCAAACAGTGGCCTATTTACACATCCAGCAGACACGGAGCATTCATTTGGAGTCATGTATCTGTCCACCTGATGAATGTTAAACCAATATTCATTTTTAGCTTTGGTTAGGTCTCCACAAAACTCCTGAGGTAAATATCTGGCTCTTTAGCTGCAACATGCTCCACTGTGTTGCTGCTGCGGCAGGAAACAAGGTTAAGAGCGGTGAGAGTGAAACAAAACAGTAAAGTTGTGGGCAGTAAAACCAAAACAATGAGCTGAAAGATGCTAAAATTCTACATAGAGCTAGGGTTAATTCTCTGTGGGTTTGTTGCTACAAGCCACCCTTTTTACTTTATACTTAGCCATTTTATCCATTGTTAATATAAAAAAATATTATATTTGCAGCTTTAAAGTACAAAAACTATGTCAACTTTCTGTCAATCCAGCTGACACCTAAATCACATTGTTTTTGCCAGATTTGCTCAAAACTAGCTTGAAGGTTGGATGGCAAATCTAATTTAGGAAGAAGTGTTTGTGTGTTTTGTAAGAGCAGCAGAGGTGGGGGTTTAAAAACAAAAATATAAACAATAACCCCTAATGTTTAACACAAATTGAACCTCTGCACCTTCATTTGTTAGCTGCTGGTTTGATAAAAAACACCAATTTACATGCTACCCATAAGTCAGCAAGTCGCCAACAGACTAAAGAGGATAGATTCACTTTAATGAGACCTCAGGCAGACAACTTAAGAGCATTAAGAAGAGGGTGTTTTTTTTTTAGTACATTTATATCAACATGGTGGCTGTTTGGGCAGCGGTTTAGTGTTAATTTGCATGTCACTGAGAAATCCTCCTGGCTGTGCTTAGGAATCTTTTTATTTAGCGAGTGAAACAGGAGGGAAAGTGGGAGAGAAGAGTTGAACTCCAGGAGCAGATGGGGTGATAATTATGGAGTCGCTAATGAAACAGACCAAAGAGGAAACAATTTGTCAGTTGGTTGCGCGAGCACACACTCACTCACGTACACACACACATGCATACCACACACACATTTGGATATACAGTGCACACTTGCATTGGTTTGGTATTTTGTCACTAGTTTCATACACATGCAGTTCTAAAGCTCTGATGCTGGTGAGACCTACATTATGCACATACGCACATTGACAGATTGGTTACTCCCACACACACACACACACACACACAAAGCAGTGTCTGCAGCTGCACTTGTTCGAGTGCCTGCAGTCCAACAGTAAAAACTCAATAAAAGCAGAGAGATAGTTTGTACTATCATTTCTTGTTCTGCTCTGTTACTAATCGTTGAAAGAGGTCAGTGATAGTCCAGCAAAGGGAAATTTGTCAATATATATTTTTTTATGTTTGAGTGCATTTATTTATTTACTTTTTCAGGTAACGGCCATGTAATGTATATTGCATGCAGCTTAATTCATTTTATGTTATGTATTATTGAGTTATTTATTTAGTTATTCAATCTATATATTCATGCATATGCTAACATAGTGTGCACCTATTTGTCACATCAAAAGTCCCTCGTGATGCAGGTGGTGCAAACACATTTCTGGTGGCTTAAGCAGTAACAGATAAATGTCTTGTCAGTGTTGTTTTTTCTCCTTATAGAAACCAAATGCTATCAGCTCACTATCAGCCGACTACTAATGGCACACTGACCCATTTAGTTTCTACAAAGTCAATATTTGAAGGTAGTTTGGATTGTGGAGCCATGTTCACACGCTAAATTAAATACATTTTTTTACTCGTTTTGGCCTTCCTAGACGGTAAAATGGTGCTTTTAACAAAAACTACATCGGAGTGAAAGACTCTGAAAATGTCGTCCTCACATAAATGAAATGTAAAGAGGTCAATTTTCACTTGCCTTTTTGTTTGTGATGTGTGTCATTTTAAATTCCAGGATAGCCAATCACACAATACAGCTGTGTTAATAATCAGAATTTATATGTTGTCAGGCTAGTTTATGCTGTGAGCATAAAATGATTTGATCTACGGTCTCGTTGTGCACAGCCCAAGATTCACTGTTCACGTCAGTCAACAGGTTGATTTTATGACCACAATCAAGTTGCTATGTCTGTTTTGTTGTCTGACAAGAAAAAAAAGAAACAGAAAAGATAACTGTCAACAAGGACAACTAGTGTGTTTGCACCTATATTAAAAGAGAATCATCAAATGATCATGTAGAGCAGGAGGTTCAACCGGCTGAGACTCACCAGAGGATCCAGGCTGTCCCTATCTCTCTCCAGGTGACGTCCTCATCTTCAGAAGAAGAGATGTGGCTGTTTTACTGTCGTCTTTGTGTTTCAGAGGAGAACTTAAAAAAAAAAAACGACATGAAAAAACGAGTGTGGACGCAGGTAGTTATCTCATATAAACAGTGTTTTCAGGTTTATCCGCCTTAGTGTGGACACGATCTAAGTTCTGTCATCTCCCAGCATGGGTGTTTCTAGGCAAAACAGGCAATAAACAAGAACGGCAGTAGGAGGTGTGTATGTGTGTGTGTATGTGTGTGTGCATCTTAGTTGGAGAAGAGAGATTGCCAAGTCACGAGTTGTTTACCTTCCAGGCAAGGTCAAAGACTCTCTAAATCTCTATATCTGTGTATCTGTCTCTGTCTTGCACAATAACACACACACACACACACACACACACACGCACACATTACATAATTAGAGTATACATAACATCCTACACATAATCACAGAGCCGTGATACCTTCTCTCTTGCTGCTCCCAGCATTTTAAATGTATATCATTTGATGTGATTCTTTGATATGAAAAGCAGAATTGCATGTCAACACAAATTAATCCAAAAGTAAATATCAGAATTTATTTGAGAATGCATGCTGACTGACTATCTTTGCTAAAAGTAAGTCAGAAAATATATGGAACTTTCTTAACCCATAACAACAATTTTACGACTGCTACATTTCACACATATTTCAAATGTCTGAAAACTACCTCAAATCTAGTCCATCTTATGTCAGATTTAGCATCCCTCTGCCCACCTACACATATAACCTACAGCTAAATAGAAAAGGTTCACACCTTTTGGGGGGAAAAGCTGTACTGGCAACTACAAGAAGTCAGTGGAAATTAAATTTTATTGTAACTGTAAATGCCTGAAGTTTTGAATATCTTAATATTTGATGGTGTACAGTTATCAGTTATCTTTCATTTCAGTTAACCTACAGATTTCAAAACTGTGAGAATGGATGGTGCAAGTGTCAACTCATATGTAATAAGTGTGTTTGCATGATATTGAGTTGACACACTGTTTGCATGTGTGTCACTCTTCATTTCAGGCATGTTATAGTGTGAGACAGTGGGCCGTGGTAACTTGCAGTGTGTGTTATCTTGTGTGGGAGAGTGTGACCTTTTCACCAGGTTGGTGTGATTGACAGGTGTCCAGTGACATCAGGGAGGAAGCGAGGGTTTTGTCACAAGGCGCGTCTGTCACTGTCACATAATGATGATGTTAGTTATTCTAAGAGTGAGACATGCAAAGTGTGTGTGGGTGTGCAGACAAGTTTCCTCCCTGTTGTGGTGTGAAAATGTCCCACAAAGTCAGAAGTCCAGTAAAGCAGTCACTGAGAAACCCTGAGGAAACTCCTGTGGAAGTAAAGAACACACTGTTAAAAAGTTACAAAGCAAAGGCAGTTAAAGCTGGTTTAAGTGAAGTGATGATGACAGGAAATCTTACATTGTGTACATTACTAAATGGCAAGCATACAACAATATAACTGATTAGGATTATAACCAAAATTTCAAATGCAGTAGAAGATATTTCTATGGAAGCCCTGAGAGGCAAGTGAGAAAAAGAAATTCAGGTGATCCATTTTCTAAGTCTGATCTAAATTGTTTTGACTTAAGAACAGGTGAAAAAAAAGTTTTTCAGCTGGGTTCATTACATGAAGAAGTGTAACAACTGTACACTTCCTTAAAACCTAAACAAAGACTAAAAGAGATATAAAATCCAGTATAACTTACTCTTTAAACAATTTGGGTTTGGCCATGCTTCATTTTGCACTTTAATTTGAACATTACATTATAACAACAATACATAACAATACATTATAGCTATAGTGGCTCTAATGTGCCAGTGTGCAATGCTCCATTGCTCCATGCTCAAGTGGTCACTGTCTATATTTGGGTTGATCTTAAGGATGGGATAAGGGTTCAAAATATGGTCAGGCTAAGGCTTTATAGTGTGTCACAGCTGAAGTGCACACAAATTCTTGCTGAGGACGCAACAAAAAGACAGTTTTCTTACCTGGGAGTCAATATAAAATCAAGTATAGGAGCCTGTTATGGAAAGTCAAAACTTTAACAATAAATCAAGACTGACTGAATTCAATACTAATGAATTTTTGTTTTATTAAATGTAAATGGGAAGATTGGTCTGAGCAGCGTAGCCCAGCCAGTCTAATCAATAGAATGAGCGACTATTCCTGATCAATACAAGAGCTAATCTATAAGCAGCTGAAGGAATGAACTGCATGTCAGGACTGACATTTAGTGAAGAGAATAAAGCCGGAGCCTCAAGCTGGAATTCACTTTTATTTTTATTGACTGCCTGTGTTGAGGTTCATGTGCTGAGCAGGCACTCTTAACAGACAGTGATACATGAGTATGAGGATGGACACACACACACACACACACACACAAACTGACGCTTGTCCTGTGACTAATAAACAGGTGCATGGCAACAGTCAATCAGTGTTTCATCACCAACTGCGGTGAACCCAAACTCACACCCTGGAGAGGTGTTAATTCTGTGAGAGAGAGTAAAGGGGCAGTCCACTGTAAATATGAATTCACCTCATGTTAACCTCATAAACTGTAGTTCAGTTGTTCATATGAACATATGTATTTTAAACAATGTTTCCAGTACATGTATTGTACATTCGTGAAATTTGCCTTGATGCAAAGATACCAGGTGTTTTCAAAGCCTTCCTTAGCTTTGACAGCAGCAGTCACTGTCCTTTGAGACCCCTAGGATATCTAGTATTTAGTTTTTTAGTTAATGGTATTCAATCAATTTGCTTGTCCTTGTATTATTATTTTAAATATACCTGTGTTGATTTAGCCTCATTTCATTTGTATCCCTGGTTTCTTCCACATATTTGATGCCACATTTGTTGCATATGATCGAACACCCTATAATTGATTTCTGAGATGTCCCTCAAACTATTATATTCTGTTGAAATCTGTTCTACTCTATTGTGCGAATTGCTTGATGTTGTTTTCCGAACCATCTGTGGCGCACTAACCATAAAGGCTGTCTGTTGCCTCGGGCGGTGCAGCGCTCAATCGTGTCTCGAGGGAAACAACGGTAGGAGCAGAGTGGGGTCAACAGTCTCTGTGTGTGTATGTGCGTGTGTGTGTAGAGAGGCAAGTTTCAGAACTGTTTGTGTAACAGGTTTAAGCCAAAGGATAGACAATGCCAAACAGAATGCTAAACATTTGGGTTGGGTTGAATCAGTTGAAGTGTACTTCGTGTCTGTTTGTATTTAGAAAAAAAACCCTACTAAAAAAACTACTACTTCTTTAACCCTCAAAAAGCTCTCTTCCGTCTCTATCTTTCTGAGCTTGTTTGATTCTTTGTATAAGGTTGCTATGACGATGGCATTCATTGTGGTATTAGGTAGAGGCCATCATTTTCTCTGCTGGACTTCTGGGTACTGCTAAAATACTGTATGTGTCACTGTGTTCACTTACTGTTTGATAGCTTTCTTCATTCCTGCTTTGTAAAGATGCAAGCTGTGTGTGGTGAAAGGTTGTTTTTCTCTTAAATTCGTAGCTTTATATAAGATTAGAAAGAATAAAGCAAGAGAGAGAGAAAGTGAGAGAGACGGGAGGAAAAGCGTCTCTTGGAGCTTTCCTCTCTAATATCCATCCATCTGAAGATAATGATAGGCTCAGTCGTCTCTCAGCCCTCACCACAGTCAGCCGGAGGGAAAGCAGAAAATTAGATGAGGGGTGTATTTTATCGAGAGGTGATGGTAATCTGCATTATTGTTACAGATGTGATTGCTTTCCATTTCATTCTTTCTCTCTGTTACAGGTCAGTAAGAGCAGCCAAACATTAAATTCACCCTGTAATTATCAGCATAATGAGGATTCAGAGCTGATAGGTGGTCTGTTTCCAGCCAGCAGGTCGAGTTTTGCATTTGGCCTCGGTTTGGTTTAAATTCATGCAAACCAAGGCTCGGTTTACCAGTAATCAGTAGTTCAATTACACCATTACACTATTATTGTCTGCAGGGCCTCAACGACCTGCATCCAGCTTTTTCCAGCACTTCCTATCTTTCACTAATCAGGTGATCTTGCAGTGTGAAAAAAAGACACCTACGTGCCCCAAGAAATAGAAAGATTAAGCAAAAACCTACTTCATATTCTGCTCAGGAAAGTATTTCAAGCTAGAAAAGGCTGGTCATTCCTGTTGCCTCTGCCTGATAGCAGACTTCTTAAATGCCAAGCAGACCGAGCGTGGTTGCCCTGTCTGAGGTGTACATCTGATAAAGGTTGTGATCTGGGTGTAAACTTAATGTATCTTACAACTCAATGCAGAAAGACTTCGGCAGAAGATGTGAGATGGACACAACTTTGCACACGGCCGTGCCAACTCGAGCTAAAAGGTTTCATTTGCAAAGGGAGGTTTCCACTTGACATTGACAGACCTGCTGTCAGCCGCACTTA
This sequence comes from Macquaria ambigua, assembly GCA_008360985.2. Classification (NCBI taxonomy): domain Eukaryota; kingdom Metazoa; phylum Chordata; class Actinopteri; order Centrarchiformes; family Percichthyidae; genus Macquaria; species Macquaria ambigua. Next base: position 244,969 of record VMKM01000692.1, on the reverse strand, counting down.
TATGTTCCTCCCAGCAGCTGGGTTTGAATTGAGGTGCTCAGCCCAAATAGCAGAGGGGATGATTACTTCAGACCCAGTAAATTGCTAAATGTCTCTTCTCATCTTCCTCCATCTCCCTCACTGTCTGATTCCTCCCTCCAGATCAGCGATAGATAAGGCTTTTGGTATTTTGCATGCCAGCTTTGGCAGAGCGTTAATCACATTCCAACATACTGATTCAGTCACGCAGGGCCCGAGGAGTGACTTATTATGAATTCTCAATTAAGTTTTACCCCCGCTCTTCATCATGCAAAATAATTAGTGTGGCCTTTTGAGGTTTGGTTGGCTATTTTCTCCAAAGGAGGCAAACATTTCTTTTTAAAAAAAAAGTTTACTTCAAGAATGATTAATTGCAGTTAAGTTGAAGGAAAAAAAGACTTTTCAGGCCTTTGACAGACTTTTGCATATTGAATCATATTTATTTCACAGATCTGCAAAGATGAACTTCCTAGACAGCTGTGTCACGTGCTTTCCTGCAGAGTACACATCAAACACAAGGAGTGTGTTCGAAATTGCATATTAACGTACTGCATACTACACACTCAATCAGTTTGTACTGCATACTGCATACTAAATTAATGATTAAGTATTACCAGCAGACTGTTCACACTGAAGTACTCGCAATACATCTTCTCTGCAGTCACATGACTGTATCGATCACATGTTTATCACAAATGTAAATCAACGTAACCTCTTTCACTACATTTAATGTTTTCCAGGATCATTTTAAGGCAAATTTAAATTCTTTAATATTTTAGTGTTAAATATTTATTCTACAGTATATTTTATTGTGTATGTGAGCTCCCGCGTTGTTCCTCTTAACTGTACCTTAATGTCCTGGGTCCTGAGTAGCTTCTGTTTCCATTGCACAGTCAGAAGAGATGCAATGCATCTTGGGTAAGCTCACGTTGCATTCTCAGAAATTCTTGCTAATCTTGTATACATCCTGGTACTTCTCACATACACAGAATCCACATACTATCCCGCTGAAACGCACTACATGCTTAATTTTATGCACATGTCAAAGCGCCTGCCTGTGATTGGCTGACCTCTCCCTGACCTCCAGCCAGACAGGTGGCTCCATCAGGGACCATTTTGGCATGCAAAGCTCTGTTTAACTCAGTCACGATCTCTCTATCTCCTCTTTTCTTTCTCGGTAAGTAAAAATATGTTTTATATTGTAACTGACTTGCAGCAGATACCCTTCTACCCAGTGTAGCTCATCAAATTACGTTACGATGCTTCTGTAATGCAGAGGAGCTGTATATACATATATATATATATATATATGTATATATATATATATATATATATATATATATATGTATATATACACTCATCTTTATTTTTCTGTATCATCCTTGCTGTCATTCTCTGTTTACCTCTTTTCTCTCCTGTCAGTGTACGATCCACAGTGATTTATAAAGGTGTATGTGTGTGCTTTTTAAAGAGTGTGTGTAGGTCAGTTTTCTGTTTTATTATGTCTGGAAAATAAAGTAATGTGTGTGTGCATTTATGACTGCCTGCTGCCAAGTGTCTGGCATACCTTTTGTGTCAGATTTCATTCCTGTTTTCCATATAATAAAATGTGTGTGTGTGTGTGTGTGTGTGTGTGTGTGTGTCCATGTGCGAATGAAAGAGGGGGAGAGACATGCAGAGAAAGTGAGAGAGCAAAACACACACAAAGAGGTTCAAACAGAATCAGAACAGGAGCTCTTAACACTGTTTCCAGACCCAAATACACATGTGAAGACTCACTCGATGTTGAGTGTGCATCTGCGTTTGTTTTGTGTTTATGTGGGCATTTGAGTGTGTGTGCGTGTGTGTGTGTGTGACAACTGTGGCCGGTCAGCTATGCTTCCGCAACGGAAGAGATACATTTCACCTCGTCTGACAGCATCAAAGAGCCAAAAACATTCAGACAACATTTCTGTCACACTCTGAACAAATCCCTGACCTCAGAGCTATCTGTTCCACAGACTAAGATTAGTCTGGTGTTACTGGAACAAGAGGGAGAGATGGAGCGATAGATAACCAGAAGAAAGACAGACATACATTAAAACCCAAAGGTTAAGATTAAAAAGCAGTTCTCGTCCTTTTATTATTTATTGTTTTATCAGCAGATGGCTTTGATTGTGGTTGGTGTTTTCTCCCTGACTACAGCAGCCTCACATCAATCTGTAAGACCTTTTAGACTAGATCTATATATCTATCTATTAACTCTGGTGCATTTAGATACATCACTATTGATTATTTTAGGGAAATCAATGCCACAAGGCCTCTTGCTTCATTTTATTTAGTGATTGATTATCCTGACCACCAGCTGTCAGCACAATACAAGCATGCGTGGCTGAAAAGAGAAAGAACAGAAAAAGATGGAGGAGAACGGAGAAAAAACGAGAGATATGACTGTTTATCTTCCCCAACTGTCCACTCTGGGCCCTGAACCTCGGGTTGTCATGCTGACGGCTGTATACATTCATCTGTGTATACACAACCTTATAAGGAGAGAGATCAAATAGTCACTTGTGTGAATGAATTGGCCATATATGTGCATAGTAGAATATGCTTTTACTGTACAGTATGTTGGGGATACAGATAGAAGAACTTATTCATTCTGTATCTGCATTAGTGTTATAGTCACTACTGACATAGATTTTTGTTTGTCTTTGCAAAACAATGCTGATAGTCAGTATGTGATATATTATTTTAGGTTGTTTTAGGTGTTTTTACATCAAACCATTTCCATGCCAGAAAAGATTTAAATGTAATACGTAAAATTAAATTATTCTCTACAAAACTTAGCAAGAATAGTAAAACACATTCAACCATGCTTGTGTGGAATCAATCAATCTCATATTTATTCAGGTTAAGGTCGCCCCACCGGTTCATTCATTCTCCAATATATGTAATTAAACAAACTGGCACTGGTGAGCCACTATGATCTTTAATAAAGCGCTAATATCAGCACTGATTTAACAGGTAGCCAGCGTGTTGGTCCACCCTAAACTCATAAAACTCTGTCAGTCAACTGGTCCACTTGATTCTGAAGAACAGAGACCTGACCCGAAACCTGAGGTCTGGGTCTAAATTATACTTAATATAATCAAGCTAGATAGGGTCTTGGTTACCTGCCATGGTTCTCAGGTGTGTATGTCTGATACCCGGGTGGATGTAATATTTTATTAAAACTGGTAACTTATGTACAATATGTATTCTATTAAATGAGATAGAGACAGAGAGATTCACAGATATTGAATTGGTTAGAAAATTATCTTCTGTCTATCCACCACCTATTTGGCTACAGAATGTTTTATTGTATTGTTGGTGCAGGAGATCAAAACAGGACTTTTAATTAGCTCTATAAATCAGGCTACAAAGTATATAAACAAATTAATTGTTTTTTAGTTAGGTTTTTCCACAGGATAATTTTGGATTGGGTCCAACATTTTCAACCCATGAAGACTCCTATTTCTCACAGCCAATATAGCCAACAATATACCACTGATAATTTACCAGACTGACTAAATCTTGCACTTCCACAATGTTGAGGGTCGCACAAAAGACAGATTAAAAATAATAATGGTAAAAATCAATGCAGTACACAGAGGCTGAGATATCCTGACTTTTAGTATATAAGTGCTGGATCCTACATTTCCCATAATGCAACTCAGCAGCATCTTCCTTTAGCCTTCTCTGCCTCCTAAATGCCCACTTCTTTCAAACCCCACACACCAAGTTTGTAAAGCAGGCTTCCTGTTAAAAAGGTCTCAAGCCCAAAGATATATTGTCACACTTTAGAAAGCTCCCCCCAGAGTCACAGAAGACATTATAATAACTAACTAATAAAATAACTGTTTTCTCAACTGAGTAGTAAACTCAATTTCATGTGTGAAATCAGTGAAGTGCCCCTTTAATTTAACATACTTACATGGATCCAGCATAAGCTCAAAAGTTGTATGCAGTGCTTCAAAGCTGTTATAAAATAAACTGTGGGATTTACACCAATAGAGTCAGAGAATAAAAAAGAGAAGGAAGTTGGTGTTTTAGGAAAGAGAAGGGATGAGAGATGGGCAAATGAAAAAAAGTTGTTTCTCTCTCTTTCTGTTGTCATTTTTCCTCACTTTGCCTCTCTACCTCTCTCTATGTCTGTCTTTCTAAATATCCACGTGTCCTGCCTGAAGCCATTTAAGAGAAACTGGCAGCAGAGCCATGGAACTGCCTTGGAAACGCCTTGGAAACCGTGCCGCGCTGGCCTCACGTTGCTGTGGCAACAATCCGACCCCTTTCTCCTCTCATTCCCACTACAGTGCAAAGTGGAAGTGTGGACTGGTAGCACTATAACTCACCAAACTTATATGTTCTGTATTTTAATCAGTTGACTTTCTTGTGTTAACCAAACCTTTTTTCATTTTCTGTCTTTTTATTAATTTAGTCATTATGTTCCTCTAAACCCTGATGCATTCACGTTTATGCTAATAATGCAAAGTGGAAAGAGAGAGATGGGAGAGACAGAGAGAGGGAGGAAAGGAAAGACAGGTGTCAGAGAAACAGGAGGAGAGCTCAAAAAAGATGCATAAAGACAAAGGAGAGGAAGAAATAGAGGAAAAACAAATGGGAAAGATGGAGGGGTGATTAAAGATTTTAATTGACTTGGTTTATTGAGGTTTACACACTAGGTCAGCCGGTAATCAAGCGCTTGCAGGTGTTGTGCTGTGCCAAAAAAGCTATTTGAATTGACATAGAGAGGCAGACAAAGAAATTAGTGAGAGAGAGGAAGGAGAAAGGGAAAGAGTTATTGTCACTGAATCATGCCAGTAAAGCTTTCTGAAGTGAACTGAAAACAGAAACACAGAGAGGTGGTGAAGAGGGAGGTGAATGGGCCTGTTCACTTCATGCCAGTAAGATTCATTTGAAAATTGGAGGGGAAATGAAAGAGATTTGGGGTTTGTGTGTAAGTGGCACAAAGAGAGGCCGGCATTGCCAACTGGAATAGTGTGCCATTGCTAAACGTAATTAGCCAACAAGAGGAGGAAGAGGAGGACAAGAAGGAAGAGGAGGAGGGAGCAACTCAGTCTGTAGATTGAGAGGAAATGTCAACGGCAGGAAAGAGAAAGCAAAAGGGGGGATGGGGAGGGGGGATTTTCCCTTAGAAGTTTGTAAAGGAAAATGGCAAAGAGCAAGCGGCCGACAGAAAGACAGTGAGGTTTATTGTACAGCTTCCAGCCCTGTGAATAGCTCTGCCATTTGCTTTTCCCCTGCTGTCTTTTGTGCGGTCAGACTCCGCACCGGCGACCAGCTCATACTGCCGTTTCCTGCAAAATTTGAGCCCACTGCTGCAGGTCGCACACATTCACAGTAGTGTTTTCGGAAAGACAGGAAAATGTTAAGTACTAGTCAGTTCTTATCTGTTGGATACGTATTTCAAAATAAGAAGGCATTGTTTTCATTTAATTACATCTTTCTCGCCATCAAACTAAGTTTATTCTCACGGGTATTATTTCTAAAGAGCACAAAACACTTGACTGCAAGTTAGAGTGCTTACTTACTTGTTTATACTAGGTTATATGGTAACCCTGTCGCCTACAAATTATACTATTATACTACTAATTATACTAAATATTATGCTACAGTATCTCCAAATGCTAATACAGCTTTTTGCTGTCAAACCTATGCATGTCATTCAAAGGATACACATATTATTAACAATCAGTTACAAATAGTGAAATGTATGTTTAAAAAGAGCTACAGTAGATTATAACGTATTTCAGTTTGAGTAAATAACCCTACAGTAAATAAAATAACACTGGGCCAAAACAACCCATTGTCTCAGGTGTGGGTTTTTTTTCCCATGGGTACTGGGTAAAGTTAAGCCAAATTGGGTCAATTTTGACCCCATGTTTTTTAGAACAAGAATGCACTGAAACAGAAACAGCACAGCAGTAAGCTCTTAAGCAACAAAGATCAATCCAAAATGAAAAAAAAGACTTCAAGATGAGTTTGCTTCAGAAGTCAGTAAATATATAAATTTAAACGGACTGTTTTCCAGTTCACAGAAAGTAGTCTATGTACTTGTCGTGGTCTATATGAAAGTAATCTGTTAGTTTCTAACCCTGGTTATACCAGCAGCTGCCCTCTCTTGCGGTCTAAACTGTGTTAACCTGCCTTTCCTTCCTTACACACATGCGCACACATACGTGCACTGACTCCCAGAAACACACACAAGGTGGCTGATTGAGCGTGTAATCAGAGAAAGATTGAGAGAAAATAGAAGGAAAGCAGGGAAGACTAGCACCCACACAAAACATAACCACAGGCATATACATCAAACACACACACACGGTGGTGAAGTAGAGGGAAAAAGAATCAAAAGAAGATTGAAAAGTAAAAAGGTTTCTTGCTGTTTAAATGCATTCTGTATCCTCAAAGGAGGAGATGGAGAGATCAAGAGAGTAAATAATGAAAGCAAAAAGTGAGGGGGAGTTAGTGAAAAGAGGTGTAATAGACTAATCCCCCTCTACCTATTCAGCAAAGATGGAATTAGCCTCATCTTTTCATCACTAACAACCTTTACGGTGACTTTTAGGCAGAGACACCTGTAACAGCATTACATATGTCAAGTAAAAATTAGAGCATTTTCTATCATCTTACTCAAAAAAATGTATTCTACTGTAATTATAAATATGTGTTCAATGTATTTTTATTGGAATACTAGGAAGCCACCCTAACACCTGTTTTTGCAGTGCGGTAGGAGGAGAGTTGGGGTTTAATAAGGAATCTAGAAGGAAAATAATTTTGGTAGTAGGTCGGTTTAGGTTAGGTAGACATAACTCTAGAAGGACAATATCTCCTACAGGTAGCAGGAGGCCAACTTTAATTTAATTTACATTATTAGGCTCAAATTGTTTAAATCCCATTGTATTGACAAAAATGAACAAACCATTATTTTGACTTTATAGACAAATTACATTAGAGTCTATTGCTTTCAATTGCATTCGTATAATTATGTATTTAGCCACATCTACAATAAACACAGTGCAAACACAAGCCCTCATTTAAACTATGGTTATATCCCTATTTCAAATTCTGCCTTAGAGTTGTTGCATGTGGACTGAGGTTGTATAGGTGATCAGCATTTGCAGAATATTCATCCTCAATGAGCCCGAGGTGCTTTTGTTGTTGAGATCCGTGTTATTATGATGTGTAAACAGGATTTTTTGACACTCAGAACACCAGTTAAGTCGTGGTAAATGTCTACAAAATGTGGCAGAGAAGAACATTTTGTCTTCAAATCCAGCATAAGTTTCCTGAGCTTTGTGTGTGTGTGTTTTTTTTCTTTTTCTCATCAGTACTTTCAAAGTATTCTCAAAGTAACTGAAAGTAATCAAAAGGACAATCTTGTTGAGTCACACACGTTTTGAAAAATCCCGTTGAATGTTTTTTCTGATCTGATGGGCAAGAAAGAAAAATAAAGAGTCAGACAAGGAGGGAGACATAAAGAGAGAGTTAGGGATGAACTTAATATGCAGACAGAATAAGCGTCTGCATTCAGTGTTTGAATAAAAGCGTTCACTTTATGGCTGTGTCAGATGAAATCATCTGTCCTACTTTTTGACACCAATGTCTCATTGTTTGGGGAAATCAGAGCCCACACACACAGGAGGAGGATTGTTTTTTCGATGCAGGGTGGGGTGAAAACATTTACATCTGAACCTAAACTTAAATGCCTTTTCTGACTCAAAGTCCCCTGAAAGTCCACGTCACTTTGTCGTCATTTGGGAGACGGGGAGAGAGGAATGAAAAGAGAAGAAGAAGAAGCTTGTCATCCTGCTGGTTTTGGAAAGTATCGGCAAGTTAGAGTTTTTTGAAACATGTTTCAATAAATATCCAACGCAACTCCCTAAGGAAAATATTAAATAATTTCTGTACTTTGTAAACTGTGAGATTCACCATACAGCAGTTGTCATGCATGAATAAAATCAAAATTCTTTAAAAAGGGTTTTTAAGTTTGCTGAGGACAGGTTGTGTATGTGAGGGCTTCAGTTTGCATGCTTTACTTGTGATGTTGCAATCCAGAATTCACTGCAACACTTTGATAAGTACCAACAAGTCTAGAACAAGGTGTTTCCCTTCTGAGCCAAAACACATGAACACACACTGTCTCTCTCTCTCTCTCTCTCACACACACACACACACACACACACACACAAAACCAATGCATCCCCTACTGCTACCAAAAAAGGACGTCACAAACCCCGACAGCTTCAGTTCCTGGGAAGTTGGTGGAAGTTAATATGTTATATGGCACACACACACACACACGTGTTTTCAGTCAGATTTACAAGCTCCTCAAAGACGTTTTCTGTGTGAAGCTGTGTGTATGTGTGTGTGTGTGTGTGTGTGTGTGTGTGTGTGTGTGTGTGTGTGTGAGGGAGTCCCCAGGATTTTCCAAACTCCTTATTAGGTTAACAAGATATACTGCAGATAGGAATGAAGGGAGAGCGAGATAACCCGGCATACTGTAGCGAGAGAGAGAGAAGAAAGGGAAACTCCCTGTGATGATAGAAAATAGTTTAAATGACACAGAGGAGGTTCTGACGCGCACACACACACATTATGGCTTCGCAAACTGTTTTGCATATGCCGTCCAATAAAAATGACCATTACCATAAACATTATTTTTACAGCCCTGTTCAGTATAAGACTGATAAAGGGACTCTGAGCTGAGAAAACAAGCAAAATGTCTGTCACTGCAGTTCCTCACCAGCCTTCTGGCAGAGTTGAGAAAGCTGTAAAAGCTTCTGCAAGGAAACAGAAAACATGTTATTGAGCTACACTTTTTTCTAACAGCTGGCTACTGGAAGCTTCCCAGTCAAACCCTGTTTTATTTGTCCCTCTAGGCATTTGAGAGTTTAACCATAACCATATTTTTCATTCATACTTTTCATTCATACCGAATATTTTTAAAGCATACCACAGGTTTAAGATTGATTCTCTTTCCCCCAGGCAGCCCCCAGTTTTCATTCATTTAATTAGAGTATAAAAATAAACTTGCAGCGACTTGAAACTTGCTTAGATACGTAATCAGTAACTTTTAAGTTCATTCATCTTCATCAAAGATAATTAATGAATAAGGTAATGAAGTTGTGAGCAACGTTTCGTTGTTGGTGCATTCAAGGAAACTCTGGCATCTCAGATCTGAGAAATGGCTGTGATACAACAACCTTTTTAAAACAAGAAATTCACAAAAACACATTTCATAAAGATCGGTAACCCAAATCTAGAACTTCAAAAACTCAAACAAGTGTTTTTAACCACATCTTTTTACAACTACAATATCATACGATACTTCAGAGCTCTGCCTGAGGTGCCTGGCCTACTGTCTAAATTCTTCATGATGATAAGTGCCAATATCTAAATTTCATAAATGAATATATTGATGATATGACACATAGTGAGTATCATCTTAATATATTAGATCATGTAGATACTGGTAATGGCTTTAGAATCAATTTGTCTATTACTCTGTCAGCCAAAAACATTTGTTTTCATATAATAATAAGAGGAACAGAGAGACACTCAGGGGTTAATTGGGAACCCTGTAGTCCATGTGGGACCGACAGCAGCTCTGCGGCAGGTGTGTGTGTGTAACCTTTTTTGTGTTTCCATTAGCCCCCATAAAGTCAGGATTATGTGTATTAGTGAGCAGACTGGAGCTTATTAGAGGAGGCCTGGCTGAGCGCTGTCGGCCTATTGTTGTGGTTTCCCACTGCGGCCAACATCATTATCAGCTTTGTCTTATAAAACCACTGCATGTAAACAGCACACACCCACTCACACACACACACACACACACACACACACACACACACACACACACACTTACTCTAGTGCTCTCTCTGTGTTAAGCTGTGTCGCACATAAGCATTTACACACTCTCTGTTTTCACTGTGATGTTCACATTAATATAAGTGCAGACACCAACTTACACACACTCTTGTTCTCTGTATGTTAAACAGTGACACTTAATGTATAAGCTGCCACACACACAAACAAACACACACACACGAGAAAATGTGAACACATGCTGACACTCTTTCATCCATCCACACAAGGACACACCACATACATATGTACACACAAACACAAACACACATACACACACACTTCTTTTGTTTAGTCTGCGACCGAAGTCCACCCACCAGCAATCTGTTCCACACAAACAAACCAGTTCACAGTCTGAAAGGCCAGTTCTATATACACACACACACACACCTCCCACTTTTCCAAACTCACATTTAAACAGCAACAAAAGATACATGCAAACATGCGTGAACACACAGATAAAAAAACACACACACTCATATGTTGAATGTGGAAATGTGTGTTGAGATATGTCATTTTTAAAGGCACTTAAAATGTTCCATCCCTGTCATGTAAATTGGACCTGGTTGTCCACTATCCCCGGCAGCTATGAGCAGCAGCATTTTTTTCCTCAAACCGAAAATAAAGCTGTGGTTCCCAAACTCAAATTTTCCGATCCAAATACGTCGCTAAGGCAGGTTGCTGAGGAGAGGGGAGTGACCGGCACTGCTGCCTGTTGTGCTTTACAACTTCCTGTGTATTTATGTTTGTGTGTGAGCCAGGGGAAAGTGCTTTGTTAGTGTCAAATATATGGCAACAGAGAGGCCCTTTGGGTAACCACACATGGCAACTTTGTTTTCTCAGCTAGATATTAGATACCGTATGTGCATAAAACTAGAAAGTACACATTTAAATAGCAAAGTCTGAAGGAAGTCATATGAAATGCTGCAGTATGTTTGAGAAAACAAACCAACGGGTCAAATAACCTGACCCAATATCACATGTGAAAACATCAATTGCAAATTGCAAAATGGCAGGTTTAGTTTTGAACCAGCTTTCTGGTGATCCAACTGATATTTATCTGCTGCAGAGAGTTTAAGCTTTAAACAGTCTTCCATTATTTTTTTAGTTTTGTTTTTTTGTGGCATATTTGGTATTAATCTGCTCAATCTCTTGCACAAAACTTCCAGACATTGTCACATATCTTCCCCTGTCCTGTTTCAAGTTCTAGTGTTCTCTCTCTTAGGAAATAAACAATTTATTGTATGGTTAAGTGTTATCATGGAACAGCGGGGACATGTGGATAATCACTTTCATGTCTCAAAGCATCGTGGCAAATATTCAGGGTCCAAATTGCAGGGGCATGAGAGCCAAAAACCTGCAAAATCATTTATTTTGCGAGGAGAACGATTATGGAAAATCATGACAACAGAAAGCCAAACATGACCAAACTTGATCAGCAAAAAGGAAAAGTGAAGGTCACCAACATGGACGGACACAAACTGTATTTTGGCACATTCACATCACCTATTGGCTACGGTGTGTGTTTGTAGTTTATGAACCTATTGGCTACTTTAACATGACTCAGTCAAGCTGTTTTTGAATAATCTATTAACTGTTTATTCCATTATCTTGTCTGGCTAATTCTAGGGAAGATGTCTCTATTTAAGAGTTTCAGTGAAATGTTTTATAAACCCTGATGGAGGCCAAGTGTTAAAAGTGTTGCAGGAATCTTGTTTATGACGACAAAGGAGAGAAACAGCGGATGAAACAGAGGGAGGAAACGAGGAGATGGAGTGTGATGGAGAAGTGATGAAGTGGAGATCTGCCACAGCTGCTCAGATGTTCACTTGTTTTTTATGCTTTTTTGCAAAGTCAGATGGAGGACATCTCTGTGGAAACACAGATGTACACACATTGTGGTCCCTGGAGTAATGTGTGCGTGAGGCTGTGTGTGAATGTGTGAGTGTGTGTGTGTGTGTGTGTGTGCATTTTTGAATTCCTGCAGCTGAAATTCCTTTAGTGCGTTCGTGTGTGGGTGTCAAAGCATGCAAGTGTGATACATGTGTGAATGCTGCCATGCAAGTGTGATACCACCTCTGTCTGTGTGAGTGTGTGTGTTATGGTATTTCTATCCTTGTGAGGACCAATTTGACTTCAAAGCCACGAGACTGACAACGTGTTTGGAAAGTGAGGACGTTTAGGGTGGGCCCCTGTCAAAGGGCTTTTTGAGAGTTAAGTCTTGGTTTTATGGATATTGTTAGGATAAGGTTTAAGGTCAAAGTAAGGGACTAAGAAATGCACACTACACAATGAGGGTCCTCACAAGTATAGCAGTACAGACATGCATGTGTGTAAAGAGTGTAAATGTCACATTCAATTTTCAATTTTTAGGCACCTTTCTCCATTATTCTTACTGAACCATCACATGGCGTGCACACACACACACACACAAACACACACACAAACACAATCATTTGTTCTCACTGCCTCTACTGTATATATGGTTTATAAATTGTGACATGTGTGACACTGGGGACATGTGATTGAATACAGGCACACAAAGAGGCACCACTTACTACAAACAATGTAGGCTACTGTGTAATATCAAAGTCTATCTCATTATTACACACACACATATACACTGACACATACAAATCAGTGCAGTGTGTGTACAGTATGTGACCTCTTTCTCTCTCTCAAACACACTCACTTGTCAGTGTACACACACACACACACACACACACACACATCATTGGTCTGGAAACAATCTTCTCCACCCCTGTTGGTTACCCAAACATTACGTTGCTATGCCAACGGGACAGCGTACTGTACAGCCAGCATGTTTGTCATGTGGAGGGAAGTGCGTGTATGTGTGTGATTTGAGTGTGTGTTTATGTGTGAAAACAAGAAAGAGAGAGAAAGAGGGGTGCAGATAAAGACAATAAATCAAGTTCATTGTGAATATATGACATCTGCATTGATGCACTGTCTGGATGTGCGTGTTTGACTGTACAGGTATGTGAGAATGTGCGTGTGTAAGCATGTGTGTGGTTTTTCCAGCGAGTTGGTCATCTGTGAGGTTTGCCAGCTCTAACAGAGGAGTCACCATTCCCGAACCGGGGAAAAAGAAAAAGCCGATCAGTCTGTTTCTGCAAAAATGATTAATTGACATTTTACACATATATGGAGAATGAAATCACAATTTTTACTTTCTTTCCACACAGAGGGTCATTTAGGTTTCCTCTGATTTCAAGTCAGATAGCCATCACTGTTAAAATGTTTTACGAGGGCACTGATAAATTAGGTTAATGATACAAAAACATTTGTTCCGTCGCTGATTTGATGGAAATGTTTTTGTTCTTTTCAGGGAAATACAGCCCGAAATCCTGTTCACATGGGAATAGTGTTGCTTTGGGTCCGTCTGTGATTTGTGTTCATTTCAGAGGTCATCTGTGTTCTCAATCCTGTGCAAATCTGCCATGTCTGTAATTAGAACAATCTTTAAAGTAAAAGTCTCGTCATCTGAAAATATTAGTCTCATTAATCAGCAAACTTGGTGCTTGCTTGGTTTTACTCCACTACTTTTTCCTCTCCTGAGTTGAGAATTGTGGAGGCTGCTGCAGACTTTTAATGAGAGCTTTGATAGCAGTGTGGGTGCAAAATGAATAGGTGCATGAAGCTTCTCAGGAAGGACACCCACTCAGAGAAGGAGCTAATCAACAAGTTGGCACATCTGAGTGAAACACAGACTTTGTTTACGTGTGTACTTCTAGTCCATTAGTAACAGGCCTTGAATTAATTGAAGTAGTAGTAGCAGTGATTATATTCCCAATGGGAATGTAAACATTGCTGTTCCCTGAGCCCTTCCACTCCATCACTTGGGAGGTTAAGTGCCTTGCTCAAGGTCTCCACCTTGAGGCGGGGGAGGGTTTTACTCCCTCACTCCTCCAGCTGCTGTGTGAGTGTTAACTGACAGCCTGTCGGTCATGAGCTCCTCAAGGCCAGAAGGTTGCTTTTGCTGCTTTGGGACAGTGATAGATGGGATAATCCCTCTAGTGTAATGAGTTAACCCATGACAGTTGCCTGCGTGTTGGTGTTTGCATATTATATTTTAATGGTTAACCTCTGCTGTGTTTGTATTACGCAGCTGATAGATTAACCTTTGATGCCCCTGTGTATAATTAGATGATTAGCAGGCTGCTTGATGTCTTCTGTCATCAAGGAGGCATGCTGCGGATGCCAAGGCTGTCAGTGGTACGAAGTACAAATGTAGATTTATTCATGTACTGTACTTAAGTACACTTTTAGGTACTTGTACATTACTTGAGTATTTCCAATTTATGCTGTATATTTCTACACCACTTCATTTCAGAGAGAAGTATTGTACTTCTACTTAACTTGACAGCTATTCCAATACTATTTGATATATAATCATGAAAAGGGGTCATTCACAATCAGTGCTTTTACCTTTAAACCTTAAGCACATTAAGCTAATAATACTTCTGTACTTTTACTTAAGTACACTTTTGAATGCTGGACTTTTCCTTGTAATTTAGTACTTCTAAATTGTGCTATTACGACCTTTACTTAGATAAAACATCAGAATACTTCCACCAGTGCAGACTGTATGCTAGAGATGTGTGTGTGTGTGTGTGTGTGTGTGTGTGTGAAGTGGTTGACAGTATGTGAACAGTGCCTTTTACTTGTCGGCTGCTCAGTTGAGAGAGCGTGGATTCAAATGTAGTGCTGCTAACACGATGCCGGCTGACAATTTGAAACAGGTTGCAGGCCTGTGATCCCAGATAATGGCTTATATAAGCTTCTGTGTGTGATTGTGTGTGATTGTGTGTGTGTGTGTGTGTTCCCATTGCCCACCCTATAGGCCAGATTATGAGTATTCTCTCAGATGTCTTTGTTATTGCCTGTAGTGGATTTGGATCAGAATACCGGTTTTGTTCCAGACTGGAAACACAGATAAACACATACATTCACACATGTACGCACACACGCCCGCGGGCACTCGCTCACACACATACTGTATACACACTACGTCCCGCTCCATGGCCCTGTGACCTCAGATATTAGCTGCCAAATGTGACTGTGGCCAAGTGCCACTCCACTCTCCATACTGAGTCTTACTGGAGCATGACTGGTTGGTCAATAATAGCTACGCTTAGAGGTTTGAGTATTGGTAAAAACTCAGCTGCAGAGAAAGAAGTCATTGGCTTGTCTTTGTTCATCGACAGAATGCTGTTACAGTTTACAGGCTGGTTTATTGCTGTTCTGGTAATCAGACATTGAAAGGTTTAGAAGGAGAACGATAGATCACAAACCAGAGCTGGTTACACTGGTATCTTTACTGCGTCTTGTTGAGGGTGTTAATTTAAGGTGTTAATTGCAGCAGCAAACATATTATTCCTTTAAAAATAATCGCTCATTCTTCGTTGTTATTTTCCTGCTCAGTCTCTCCTTCCATTGCATCTGGTCTTGGATGATTTCTTGTTCTTCTAATGTTTCAGACTTGTCTATATGATCTGTTCAACTTTAAGACTTGTCAGTTCACTTTGAATTCAGCCAACAATGTGAAAACAACCCACAACTCATTTGCTGAAGTTATTTCTTCTAGGCTGAATATCATAACCTTTAACTGTAACCTTTTACAGTAGACTTTGATTAAAATGTAATTCTTGGATTGGCTGAATTTACGGTGAATTGTCCTGGTTTCCCACAGGCATCAATAAAAAAAATCCTCTTTTGCTTGATAAATGTAAATTCTAAGAAATTACACACATTGAGACTTCAACAATTGTCACTGCACTGGATCATATTGTCAAATAGTCTTATAAAAGTGGAAAGCAATGTGTACTAAAAGACAAAAAGTGCAAACCTGCTGCTGGATTGTACAAGCCAAATTCATCATCGTGATTCATGATTGTTCACCTGCCAAAATGTAATAGAGTTGATAAACTCTCCAGCGCACTGCCAGACTTCATTTAGCTTTTAGCATCCAAGTGACAAAGTTTTTTTTTTTTTTTTTTAAGAGGCTGATATCAGGACTGCAGGCTGGCTGAGTGAGGAGTTTATCAGATCAATCTTGTCAGACTAATGTGAGCTGTTCTGATAACATCCAACATTAATCTGACATCAGATGTTATGGTTAGATGAGGTGGAAATATGAAAACTTTTATCAGACTTAAAGGTAAAACAGCCTGAAAAACTGAAAATATCCTGAAATTGGGAAAAAAAAAATGCTCTCTATATCTGGTGCCTAACGTGCTTGTGGGAAAACCAAACGCTGCTCTTTTCTGTTTCTTCTTGGTTTTCCAGTTTCCAGCCTGTCTTTTCCTCACTTCTCTGCCTTCTCTTCTTCCCTCCTCCCTCTTTTCCTTCCTCCCCCTTCCTCCTCCTCCTCCTCTTCAGTAAAATCATCAAGGTGAAAGTAATCGACGACGAGGAGTACGAGAAGAACAAAACCTTCTACGTAGAGATCGGAGAGCCTCGCCTGGTGGAGAGCAACGACACCAAAGGTCAGGACGGGGGTGAGCCTCGGGACCCTGTGAACGTTGACCCCTTTGACCCCAGAGGGTCCGCCACATTGCAGAGGCTGCATGTTCTCAACATGGAGGCACACAGGAGGAGATTTTGGATTTAAATGTCCTTTCTTTCTTTCTACTGTACCTCCTGATGTGCCCTTCCTATGACAGTGAACATGCAGCAGGTTGTGGATCATGATCTCACCACATCCACCACTCCACCTCGTATGTGCGCATGTGTGGGTTTTTTTGTGTGTGTGTGTGTACATACCTTGCCATGTTGTTTGTTTACCACTTGCATGCATTCACCACCTCCCTCTATGTGTGTGTGTGTGTGTGTACGTGTGTGTCCCATACAGGAAGACCATAACCGTTAGGATCTTAGACCGGGAGGAGTACAATAAGCAGTCCTCCTTCTACGTTCTGCTTGAAACCCCCCAATGGAGACGCAGCGGGAAGGAACGGACAGGTGTGACAGCCAATCAACGCTGAGAATACATTTTATGAGGTTTTAGAGAATCCTGAATCAACAGGCCAATCGTACAATTAAATCCGAGAACTTTTTATCACTCATTGATACAACATACAATATTAATTCACACTACAGTCTATAACAGAATAACCAGTATGGCTGCACAGATTATAAGTGTGTCCCAGTTCCATACTAGATACTAATTCTAAGCAGGTTTTGAGTATGCATGTGTGTACTGTCTGTATGTATACTTAAAGTGTAACTACACCCTCAAATTCAGCTAGAACCGTCTCTCCCAGCAAATTTAAAAAATGCAGCAAGTGAGGTAACAACATCTGTTATCGGTCTGGGGACAGGGAGGGAGACTTTTTTTAATATAAATTCCATGACATAGATAGGTCCAAACCAATTGACTCTATGTCAGCATTGGCCTTGCAAGGTTCAAGGCTGATTTAAAACAGTAGACGTAGTGTGTTGAGCCATTTTCAACCTATGAAATGCCAATGTAAGAAATGTCAATATTAACACCAGCACTGATGTGTTTCATCATCACAGTACAGTCATATAATTTAGTTTACAACTCAAAAAACACATTTAAGTGTGCAGTACCTCTTTGATAAACCCATATTTTTGAGTGTTTATGGACATTATTCCACCACAATGCATTACTCAAAGGAAATGAAAAAACAAAAAAATCCTGCCACAGCTAGAAATATTAAAACTTACTATGGATGGTGGTGAAACAGCTCTGGGAACACTTCAGAAAGCAAAAACATTTTTGGACAAACATTGTGCTGTCACTTTGTTAATTTTAGTTAGTGGTAATCCACAGTTGCAGTTTGACTGACGTTAGATAGTGCTAATATTGTATCATTTCCTGTTAGTATAAAACAGGTGTGTTCATTTCTTGTATACTAAACACAAAAACACTATAAGGATCAGTATGGTATACACTGTATACAGTTAGCATCAACAGTACTGCTCATACTGTTTGACTGACAGGTGATCTTTGGCAACTGCAGCATGGAAATGCTACAAACCTCCAAAAATGGAGAAAAAGAAAAGAGACGACTGGGACATTACTGGTTAGAGGACATCACAGAGTAGGTGTGATCTTCATCTCAGTGGACTTTGTGTAATTTGAATCATATTTATTTTATGCAAAGCTTAATACGATAGCCCAGACAAGAGCACTTTAAAGTTGGCAAGAAAAAATGCACTTTACTGCTGGCAACGCTACAAGAAATAAAATTAAAGCATCAGTCGCACTTATACTACCATATTTCTAAAGTGACAAAATGCAGAGCTGCTCCCTAATTGCTTATGTTTCAGCAGGCCTGTTGATTTGGGATTCAGGTTGAACACACAGTGGAGCGATTCTGCTGCTCGCTTCTGTATTTCTCAGTTCTTCCTTCCTTTTTTTTTTCTACTTTTCCTCCTCTGCTTCTCTTCAGAGGTCTGTACAGAAAGCTCAGTGGGAATCACACCTGTCCTCTCCTTTCTTCTCCTTTCCTTCTCCTCTGCCCTGTTCTCTCATTTCCCCCTCATCCAGCCAAGAGATGTTTTGTGCGTTGAGTGTTTGAAAATGTCACTGCTCTCTTCAGAGTGTTCACATACAGCTGGACTGTTGAGTGGTGGCACAAAAAAAGACATATAGGGATAATACCCAAGAGGGTGTTCACTGTGACTATGACTATGATGTGAACAGCATCCCACTAAAGAGGGCCCCTAAGTCAAAGTCTGAATTGAAGCTAGCTGTCTCACAGGGTGAAAATTCTCCTACTTCCTGAGCTAAATAAAGCATTTAAAAACCCACTGGATTATCTGAAAAAACGCATTGTCACAAAGCTGACAACAGGTTTGCTCTTAGCTCATGACACGTTGCCGTTTTGGTGATACGTGTTTCTCACGGGACAGTGACGATTTGCGAACAAAGAGCCAGAAGACGTCAGCAGGGATAAAGGACAATTTAAATAAAACATATAGCCTAAATCATAATATATAGATAGATAAAGAATAAAATGTACATTGTCTTCAGTCTCATCTAACAAAGCCTTTCCTCTTCAGGGAGACCATTAAAACTACCTGTTTCTATGGCTGATGGTTGAGTGTTACACCATTACGTAACACATCATTGTCAAATAAATTGTACAAACTGGTGCAACTAAGACAGTGATCAAGATGTTTTGTAAAGCAATCAAGCAGAATTCCCTTCAAATCTGACCAGGTCTCCATTGTCTCATTTCTTAACTATTATATCTTATTATATTATATATTTTATATTAATATTAGAAATAATGAGGTTGGGAATCTCTGATTCTAAAATGCTTTTAACTTAAAAGCAAAGATGCACATGTAGTGATGTGAGTAATCATTTTCAAAGCTGCTATATGTGTGTTTTCACTGGAGTACGTATGGTTTTAGATGTGCGTGTGCGTGTGAGTGTGTGTGTGTGTCCTCAGTCACATGCCACATCTGTGCATCTGTTTTCCACTGTGTAAATCCATTATCTCCTCCGAGCTACTCATCCCCCTCCTTTTCTATTACGATCTAATGTAATATAGAGATGTAAAAACACAGGAGATTTTCCACTTGTCATTTATTGCCATTCAAACACAGGCACAAGCAAATGTGCATTTAGCAATATCTTTTGATATTGACTCTGAAACAAATATCAGTTTATGTTAAAAAAAGAAATAGAAATTATTAGTGTTTTAAATGAAATGACCCATAAACTAAATGCATGTTAGTGGGAGGTGGAAACAGGTTGTAGTTTGAGGTAAACCAGCCCACCACTTTGTTTTCAGGCTGTTGTCTAAAGGGGCTTTTATGCCCTTAAACTCCCTTTAACTCTTCTGGGTACACTCATTAAAAGTAGTTTTATCTCTGTCTCTGTTTCTCTTTCTCTCTCTCTCTCTCTCTCTCTCACACACACACACGTACACACACACAGATCAGTGCTATCATATCAGTGTGTTAATGGCATCGTGTGTTTACCAGGCATCAGCAGTGTTTATAGTGATGAAGGGATCAAAGACAAGGGCTGGATATCACATTATCACAGTCAGGAGATCAAACACAGAGGGATACACAGAGACAGACACACACACACACACACACACACACAGTTCAGGGGCTGCAGTGGGTTTGTGTGTTTAATGAGTGTGTTTTATGAACTGATGTGGCGGTTCTCTGTGCTAAATTAGCCCTGCACACAGATCTTTATGGCCTCGGCCCATGACTGTGTGTGTCCGTGTAAATGTGTATTTGTGCATGTTCTGTATGCGTGTATATGTATGTACAAATACGTATCGTCATGTGCTTGCTTGTGTATGCATGTGTCTCTGTCATTATGGAAGTATATTGACAAAAGATTTGAGAGAGCACACAACAAATGAAAGCGCTACTCAGTCTGCAGGTAAACCTTTAGAGCTCACAGTCACAGATTTGTAGGAGCAGAATTAGATGATCTGAGCATGCAAGAGGAATTCATGCTCGTAAGGATCAAAGCTGCTCGCTGCTCACCTGTTCAATTTGACCTGGAAGTGAAGGGACCCCTCCTTCCACTTTCAAAATAAAAGCTGGGACAGTGGTATTTTTTTTTAACCACCATATGGAGACAAAGAGCAGTATTCGGTGTCTGTATTATATTAAACATCTAAATGCATTGACACTAAATGACTTAAATCAAATTTAATTTATTGGCAAATGATTACGTTTTTAAGCCATTATGGGTCATTTTGAGAGTCAGTTTAATTTAAAAGTAGTCACTAGCTATGTAATAAAGTGGCTGTGTTAGCTTCGTGTTAACTTCTATTTATAGTGTGATTTTCTGAACCAGATGTTGGGTTTTCTAATTTCTTCTTTTTCCATTTTTTATGAATAATTAAAATTATTAGAACCATTATAAGACATTATAAGAATTTTTTTTAATGAATGAGGCTTATTCTCACTTTTTAGCAGAACTCATTGTGGAATACAAAAAAACTAATGGCTCAAGCAAAAAATAATTATAATGAAATCATAGGCATATTAACGATAAGGCATATGGTCGCCAATCACTATACAGAGGAGAGTCAATTTGGAGAAATTATTTGGAAAAGATTGTTTTTTGTACAAAATCCATTTGTAACACAACTATATTATGAATAGCAGTAATTTTCAGATATTTTCATCATAAAATGTATAGATTTTCTTAATCCCAGCCCATGCTGCTGGAAGGGATTTGAGATAATAATATCAAATGTGCTAAATGTGCTTCTTAACCAAATGTGATCCAGTCAACTAATCAATACTAAAATCACTGTTTGTAATTACTCTGTAAAGAGTAATTATTCATCTGTGGTCAAAATTAATTTTGCCACATTTAGAGCTTTTCATTTGTAAACATTGATGCTTGTCCATATCAACACATATTTATCATCAGTTTTGGAGGTTTTGCAGTATTCTGTTTTTTTCCCCCATAACATTGTTAGGAACACAAGCTAACGATCTGCTCACAATCTACGTTCATATATGAGGTGTGTTAACATTAGTTGTTAGTTCTCAGCATTGGACAGACATATTTCATCTGTATAAGATGTTTGCATTGTATAGCAGAGACAGGTGAATCTGTGAAAGTATACTGACACAATGACACATGTCTCACATAATTAGTGTTTACTAAGGCTGTGCTTTCAGTAAATTAACTCGACTCTCACAGAGAGCACTCTCGATGCATTTTGGCACAATCCCACATATTTCAAATAGGCTTTTAAGCATCCTGCAGCTGAAAAACTGACCAAAACAGGCACGTTCACTCTCTAATGTTGATTAATGTGTGAATTGAGCCTTCAGATATAAATTCCAGAAAACAGCTTTAACATTCAAAGAGTGTAAGAGTGAGAGAGTCAGCTTTTGTTATTGGAATCCAGTAAGGTCCCGTTTCATCTATCAAACTCATACTTCATGTATTAGTGAAGTGCCTCTGAGCCAGAGATAAAAGCCTGATACTATTTTCCTTTTATTTTTTGGTGGTTGTTTGATTTTCATTGTTTCATTTCACTGTAAGCGACGGAGGTTGACAGGATTAATGTACTGACTAAACAAGCACCGGATCTGACATTTGCTATACTGATATGAGGAGTTACACACCGTGCAGTTAGAAAGATGGTCCTTCCTCTTGTAGCTGTTTGACTTTACTGAGAACAGGAAAGACAGGAGAGGAACAAAGCTTTTACTGGTAGCAGTGCTTAGTGGACAGCTGCTGCTGTTTACGTAAAGTTTACATTTCCATTATGCTGAGTGACTTTTACAGAGTAAGCAGGTAGAGGGTTCAGTGCCTTGTTGAAAAGTACTCTTGACAACTAATAAAATATTCTTTTTTTATTTTATTTTAAATTTAAGTGTTTGATCAATCATCCTGTTAGTCATCTTACCTATAATTTGATGAAAAAAGAGATACCAAAACTAGCTATGGGTAGTCTAAGCAGTGATTTGTTGTTTTTTAGCTTCACCACCATTACTTCCACCGGAAAGAGGGAAAGTAGTCCCTGCTAGTTCAGAGCATTTATATGCTTTTAAAGTAAAGTTTTATCACCCAAATCTGCTTCCCTACAAATAACTCATGATAAAATGTAGCCGTGGATCTGCTCCAAGTTCTCATTTGTTCAGGAGAGAATGAAAAGGCTTGTGATTTGCTTTTCCATTAACCTATTTCATCCTCCTCTAGTTTTTCTGCGTGTCCTAGAGTGCCTTTCAACAACCTCCAGAGAGCAGGTGTGAACTTGTATCCAGCTTTTGTTTGTACAGGCGGAGCTAGATATTTAATATTTGCAGGTTGAGACAAATATCCAGTCATCCAACAGTTTTGTTGAGGATATGTAGGGTGGATTTTCTTATCTTTAAAGAATAAAAATGCGTCTTTGACTCCCTTCTGAAGGTGTTTTGGGCGATCACGTCTTTCATGTTTTTTTTTGGTTTTTTTTCTGGAGGTAAAAGCTGGATTTCCTGGAGGCTTTAGAAGCTTCCAGATGACCCTGTGATATTGCAGGTTTTTGATTTGGTCCAGAGGAGCCTCAGGACAGCGGGAGGCAGAGGAGAGTTCACAGCAGCCTGTGATCCTCCGTCAGTCATCCTGGTGGGAGAAAATGCAGCGTGAGGAAGGAACAGTGCTGAGAGGGAAACCAGCTGAAAACACACGCACCCTGCAGAGGGTGATGACCCCATGTCCTATACACACGCACACATACAGTATCAAACATGCACGGACACACACACAATATACACTTGTAGAGTAACATACAACATGTGACCACACAGATGCATACACGCACATATGTGCATGTGTGTGAATATATGTCACAGATGTTGCCTGACAGCAATGTCCTGTCCTCTCCTAACATCCTTTCTCTGCCCTCTGAGTCTGAGCATGTGTGTGTTTAGTTATGCAATTATGATATGTACCATAATTAATAACCCTGGCATTAATTAAGACTGTGCATGTGCCAAAACAACATAAATTAATAGGAGACATGATCCTCTGTTTGTCATGCCAGTCGGTCTCTTCGTGTGTGTGTGTGTGTGTGTGTGTGTGTTCACCAAGGTCCCCTCTATATTTAGTTGAATCATTAGAATATACATTCATATACATGTCCGCACTGCACAAACTCATTGAACCCTCTGTTATGATGTTTACAATAGTAAACAGCATTAGTAATACATTTTAATGAGGTGCTGTGAAACAGTATCATTAAGTCTGTCATTACTCAGTACAAATCACCAAATGTAAATGAATTTGTTTGCGTCTTTATTGCAGTAATGTGCAGATATAAGTGAGTAACATTTACATTAGCAATGATTGATGATGATTGGAAATTAATCAGTCATTGTTTTGTTTATTTTATCAGTTTAATTAATTATTCTAGTAATTTAAGTGTAAATCGCATATTAGCTGTTAGTTCATTTAGTTGTATATAATAATAATTTTTAGGAGACAGGCTTGCTTCCTTCTCAAATGCATCTCTTCATCTACCACCTTTTTTTCCTCATCCTCATCCCTACCTCTCCTTACTCTAATCTAATCTACCATCTACCTCCTCATTTTCATCCTCTGCTTTCCTCTCTTCTCTTACTCCCTCTTCTTCCTTCTTCACTTTCTTGTCACTTTTCTTCTCTTCCTCGTCTATAACTTCCTCATCCTTATCCTTCCTCCTCTGCCATTTTATTTTATTCCCCTTATTTCTTGTCCCTCCTCCTCTTTCACCCTCCCCATCGTCTTCCTCACCTACCTCTTCTCATTCTTATTACATATTCCTTCCCCACATCCTCTGCTCACACCTGTTTGACCTCTCCTCTCTTCTCCTACCTCTCCTCTTCCTCTTCCAACTCCTTATCTGCCATCTTCTTTCTCATTTCTCTTCTTCCTTCTCATTCCATTTTTCTTACCTCCCTTTCTCCTCTCCTCTCCTCTCCTCTCCTTCCCTCTGGGCAGACAAAACTAGTTAAAAGTTTCACTTGTGTTTTGTCCTCCTGCTCCTATTCTGTCTCCTCCTATGGGACTCTCCAAAAGTGTGACAGTGTAACAGCTCCTTCTTCTTCCTCCTCTTCCTCCTTGCTTGTCCCCTGCTGTACTGTTTAATCTGCTGTACTGTGTCTTCTCCTGTCTCCCCCTTGTCTTCTTTCTCCTTCCATCTGTTCATCTCCTCCTTGACACAGTACAGAAGTTTCTCCCCTCTGCTCCTCCTCTTGTCTTTGTATGTTGACAGTTTGCAAAGATACCTCCCCTCCCATCCCCTCTTCCTCTCCCCCTGTCTTCCTCTGCCTCCTCTGATGGAGCCTGAATCCATCAAACATGACAGGGTGTAAAAATCCTCTCCTCTCCTCTCTCCGTCAGTTGTTCTTTCTTTCCTACCTCTTTTCCTCCACCTATGGAGCCTCTCCTCCAGTCCTTCATCCTCTCTCCTCTCCCTGTTGTCTTCCATCACTCTTGTGGAATTAGGGACTCTATCAAAGCATGACAAGGTGTGAAAGTCCACACACACACACTACACACACACTGTCTCTTGTCAGCACATATTGAACCATGTTTCATCAGGACAAATACACAGACACACTTCCTAAACTAAAGAAAAAAACTCAATATTTAATCGAAAATGTATCACTACATTTCATTGTGTTCAAGTGCCAAATGAGCAGCATGCTGTAAAAATGAAAAAAGGCAAGGCAAGGCATCAAAGAAAGAGTTTTGCCTTTTGAGTTTGTCCATTGTTACAGCTTTAGATTTCCGTGTCAGTTTCTATTTAGGCTTGACTCTAAGGGCCAGGTTATGCTAGAAAAGAATTAATTTATAGGATGTGTTGCGTTTATAACTGTTCCAAACTGCCACATTTAAGTATGGGGATAATGGCGTACGTTTTCAAACGGTCTCTCCTTGAAGGCATTCGTTGTGTGGTACTCGGTTGTACACACAAAAAGTGCCAGAAAAAGTTGAGTAAAGATTTAAAAATAGAGAGTTCAAAAAGTTCAAACCGTTGCTCCTTTCTCACCTCCGCACACCTGGCCAATCACCGTGTGAAGTGGGTGTCAGAAAACGTATAGAAATGATCGGACATAGCCCCCCAATTCTAACATCGGACAGGTGTGGGGGTGGGGGGTTTCCGAAGCTATTCGACTATCTCACAAGCAGTTCTGATCGAGTGTACTGGCTCCTTAATCACTGACTCTAATCTAATTGTTACAGCGTTTGTTGTACTGCTAGCAGCCACTTTCAGACCAGAGTATCTGATATGACACACACGTCTTAAGTTCCTCCGGTAGAAACAGTATATGCAGCTGGAAGAAAGAAGTCTTCCTGGAGAATTTTAGCCACAATGAAGTTATCAGAACTTGACTCACTCAACTTGAAACAAGAGACTATTGGTTTGTTAGGTCAACTTCATTTTTTTTTTCTCATCCACTGGCCATTTATATATTTCCCTTTTAAGCCCTGACTTGTACTCCTTATTTATACCAAACTGAAGTTGGTGCATTATCTTATCCCAAATTCAGACAAGAGAAACATAAAGAACGGGGGAATGAGTGACAAAGCAAAATGATTTAGTGATCTGAAGTCAAGATTTGCGCCTATCAGGATGAGGACAGGATATTAGGATGTCTAACCAAAAGACAAAGGTACTCAATGAGGACGAATGGACTAGAAAATGAATGAAAAATAATGATTAATCCTCTTTTGGGGATGATGGCAGGCACAGTAGATTATGAGAAATTACATATGACAAATATGCTACCAATTGTCCACACATGGACCGATTTGTTCACAGTGAAAATACCAAGGCAGAAGTATTCATTTGACAGCTGTGTTGTAAAGGTTGCTAGCTGAATAAGTAATATGCTCTTTGTTGGCTTGCTCTGGCAGTTTGTCGAAGCTCATTTGAATTGAAACTATATCAGGAAAGAGGGAAAGAAGAAATTAGAGAGAACGGCAGAGAGAGAAGGACGAATATAAATTGGAGGTTTTAATACTGAGCGGCAGTGACAAAGAGGATGAGATGACAGGAGGTAGATCAAAAGGAAAATAAAGATTAAGAAAGAAGGAGAAGGGGTTTGAAACAGTTATGTAACAAAGAGACAGATATTTTGGGATATAGGTCCTTCTCATATTTTTTGTCTGCCTATTTAAAGACACAGTATACACAGTTATTAGAAGTAAAAGTAGAAAAAAAAGCACCCAATTTGCAAATCAATTTAATTATCCTTCAATGCTGAATTCCCAGTGTACAGCAATATTTCTGTGTATGTGCTCTGGCTGTAAAGCCCATTGAGTTATATTTAATTGAATTGAGCTGCAAAGGAGCAGAGAGAAGGACACCAGAGGGGGGAAAAAATCAAAATGATAAATGGTACAGACAGCAGCTTTGACAGGAAGCAGCATTTTACCCTGCAACATTCAACCTCTGTCAGGTCCATTTACACACACACACACACACACACACACCGAGGGAGTGTAGCTAACAAGGATACTGCCTGTTCATGTTCATCCCACATGAGTCTTAGTGTAGGCTGTTAATTGAGTTCATTAAATCACCATTACATAGTGTGTAATGGCGTGTGTTTGTCTATGTGTGTGTGTATAAATAAAATTCATTGTGAATTCAAGTTAACTAAAGGAGAACCACGAAGGGCATGTGAGATATAATTCTCACCATGCAGTTTAAGTGAAAATGTCTTTAAAGTAAAATTGATATCACTGAGATTGCTTCCTGTCTAAAGTCTTACAGCTGATTACTCATTGATTACTGTTTACTGTCAAAACAAGTGGTCTCTTTAATTGCACTATTAACCCATCATGCTGTTACCTTTGCATCGATGCATACCACCACAGGACATTCAAATAGTTAATTTAATTGATCATCATTAAACGAAAAGATCAATCAATAGCAACACCGGCACAGAGCAGCGGTAGCTTAAGTGTAATGTGCGTGTAGTAGCAGAGAAATGCTGGTTTGAGACCAAATTTTGAAGAAAATAAAATGAAAAAGGCACATTCTTCAGTCATGTGCTGAATATGGGTGTCAACCCTAAAAAAATATACACCGCGCCTCTTGTTAAATTTAACTTCATAACACGAGCAGAGCGATAGTTGACCAAAATAAAATGGATTGTTTTGATCATTAACATTGATTAGCATGTATATGGATAAAGAATGATGATTAATTAACTGTGTACAAACCTACTGTACGCTCCAGAGGCAAGAGACAATTGAAATTATGTTGAAAACACTGCTGTTTGTGATTTTAAAACACTGTTTAAACCTGTTAATGGCAATATAAATATGATGCATCTGCTCAGAACTAACGGTTTTCCGACTGTCAGAAAGCATTAACCATGCATTAAGCAATAGCCAAAAATATAAGATATACATTTCTCTCTTTTGGGTATGGACATTTTCTCAAAGGAGAGAGAACATGTGATTTACAGAGCAGATATGTATTGCTGTAAAAGAAAAACAAACAAACATGCAATTTAATTTCAGTTGGACTTAAAGGACTTCTGTTTTGTTTGTGCCCGGGAGACTGTGGTTGCTGCCCTTCTTGTCTTCAGCTCTCGTTCATGGACGGGCAGAGAGCCACAATGCCAAACCTCTTGCTTATGATGGAGTAAAAGTTTGACGAAAATGCTCCTGGCAAAAATGTGCATGCAAAAATGTGCATGCATGTGTGTGCGAGTGAGCTATAAGCTCCATGCTGTAACTCAACTGAGGGGAACAAATGACCAGGGAGGTGATGGAGACCCACAATGCACTGCATTATAATGGAAGGCAATAGCATGGATAACCGTTCCCCCCATCCCATCATACCTCCTGTTTTGTTCTGTGGGGTTTATTTTTATTTATTTATTGTCTTGTCTGTTAGTCTGGTACTGACCTGAGCAAAATTAATTTACCTTTTTGGACAATAAAGAACATCCATATATCTATCTATAACTATTGAACAGTTTTCAGTTGTATAAATTGAAACCACAGAAACATATAAATATTAATTCAACACAAAGGTGGATGCTAGAGGTGGCAATTGTGAATCACTGATTTTAATCGTTTTGTTCAGTTTAATTCAAAGATTCACTGTCTTTTAACCAGGAAGTAACATGCTGTGTGTCACGGCTGAGCTGACAACGGTGCTCTCAGTCACTGGTGAGGGGAGCTCCACTGTTAAAGTTCAGTTTGAAGTTTCAGTGTTGATGCCAATGGCGAAAAAAATTCACCCAAAATTTGGCATCTTAGATGCTGATGTCTTGGTTTTAGTGTATTTAATTTAATTTATTTAATATAAGCTTTGTCTCAGCACTGTACTCCAGAGTTTTAAAGAATTACAGTGGCCAGATGGTTGCTGTTATTACACATTAAAATGTATAATTCCCAAACTTTTGAGTCAATAACAACTGGTACACATTGAAACTATCTAATTATTTTAAGTGTCACAAGATCTTTTGTTGGGCAACACATCATTTTTCTTCTATACTATACTTGTAGTTTCACTTTCTACATTACTACTACTCAACTACTTTCTCTGCCTGGAAACCAGGCTTTGTTTGCTGCTCTATCTGTCTAATTATTCCCCAATACCTTCAACA
The DNA here is from genome assembly GCA_008360985.2 of Macquaria ambigua. NCBI lineage: Eukaryota > Metazoa > Chordata > Actinopteri > Centrarchiformes > Percichthyidae > Macquaria > Macquaria ambigua. The sequence goes on along the minus strand of VMKM01000692.1, from coordinate 215,950 downwards.
TTACCAATAGTTTTAATGTATATACTCAGGACTCCCTGGAAAGCAGTATTGATACTAAGTGGATTATCCTGGTGAAATAAAATAAAGTAAAAGTAAGTCTGCAAGGCCTGCTTCCGTCCTGTTCTAACACTGCTATTGGTCGTTGTCTTGTGGTGTTTTCAGAGGAACAGCAGAAGGAAGAGGAGGAGGAAGAAGAGCCGTTGGCGAGAAAAGATGAAGAGGAGAGGCGCATTGCTGAGATGGGCCGTCCCATGCTGGGAGACCACGTCAAACTGGAGGTCATCATAGAGGAATCCTATGAGTTCAAGGTAAGGCAGGGAGTGTGTGTGTGTGTGTGTGTGTGTGTGTGTGTGTGTGTGTGTGTGTGTTCGTATGTGTGGTCAGATAAATGAAAGTTACAGGTCTGATTGGAGGTTAATCAATCAGGCAGAGATAATGTGCAGTCTAATTCATGTTTTGTCTGAGCAGGGGCATGTCTGCGTCTGTTAGCGTACTTCTCATGACATTTGCACTTCCAAAAATCTGTATTTTAGTTGCACTTTTGGTAAATTTACTCTAGCTCTCCAAAACACTTAAAAAGCCAAAACAAAAAAACCCTGCGGTATTCGGACAGTGCACTCGCTCCAGTTTATTTTTTAATGAAGACGATTGTGTTGTTTTTCCATTAACTTCCACCAAATCAAGAGACCTCACACACAACTCTGAAATGTGGCCAATTCATTTAGTTTATTGTTATGACAACGTCACCGCCATGCTGTTTCTGTTTCATTAAGTAATCCAAAAAAAGAACTATAGGTCCCACAAATGACCTTGAACAATGGGATGATTTCATTACACAAAGGTAATCCGTTTCAAAACAGTTAAATCACATCAGTATGAACTATGAATCATTACTGAGGACGGAAACACTGAAACATCACAGCACACACCAAGGACAGTCTCCTGAGACTAATAACATAACTAGTTTTAATAGCAGCGGTAACTACTACTAATATTTACCTCATATGTTACTGATGTATCAAAAGACACAGATACACACATATGCACACACAAACCACACAAAATCACCTCCCTCACATATTATACTCACACACCTTTCCAGTACATACAGGAAATGTGTAATCATTGTGTGTGCCCCTTTCCTTGCTCTCCCTCTCCCACGCACTCTCTTAAGACATGTAATTACCATCCATGTTACATTTTGTGTGTGTGTGTGTGTGTGTGTGTGTGTGTGTACTAATGCATGTTCTTTGCTGCCACTCCACCTACACACTCACTCCAGACAGACAGTTAATAACACCCAGTAATAGCTCGCCACTTGACAGGATGCTATACTTTGTCAAGCAGTTTTGTACATTAAATTGTGTGTGTGTGTGCGTGTGTGTGTGTGTGTGTGTGTGTGTGTGTGTGTGTGTGGGTATGGAACTGGATCCTATAGGTATCTGAAGTGCTGCCTATTGGCAGATAGTGGAGTACAACAGTGTGAGAGTGTCTGACATAACAGATTGAAGGAGAAAAAGGAAACGATGCCTTAATAGAAAGTTTACTTGGAAGTTGAAAGTTTCCTTTTAAATCTAAGTGAATTAAATTCAAACATTAAAACCACTAAATAAATAAAAAGTATCAAACATAAAAAAACGTAAATCACAGAAAACTGATGGGCATTGGGCAAGTTATGATTGTGTTTTAGTGACAGCTAATAGTGCTCTCAAAGTCTTTATCAGGATCTCATCATTATCTCACACCTCAGTGATTGCAAGTGATGGTATACATGATTGTCAATGATCAACCAGTCAACAAAATGAGACCATGTGTACACAGAACTGGTGCTGGAATAAATCTCTTCAGGAGTATGTGATGTGATCACTTCTCCACACAGATTTAAGGTGCGTTCAGACTGAACGCAAAACATTATTCACTCAGATTTGACAGCTGGACCTGTTTTTGGTCACTGTATATTCACCCGTAAAAGCCAATATACCGAGTGTACTTTAGCTATAGCAAATACTAATAGTAAATACTGGAGCAATGTACAGACCGACAACGTGTGTGTGGAGTGTGCATGTGTGTGTTTGTGTGAAAAATCATTGACCATACCTACTGTTTATACCCACTGTTTATGGCTGGTTGCATTGAATGATCCACTCACACTTTACTGATTATCTATTATTGGCCACTTTGGCCACCTTGTGGTTGTAATGTTTTTAATGTTTTCATTAATCAATGTATGTGGTTTGTCTTTGTTTTGTTTTTGTTTTTTTGTGTTGTCCGTCTGTATGTTGCCGTATTGATAATTGCATTTCTATTTTTCATTTTTTATTTATAGTGATTGTGATATATGATGGGACCCCCTCGAAAACGAGATGGTACATCTCAAGGGGTTTATCCTAACAAATAAATTTGAACACACAAATCAGCCTCTGATTTATCTTAGATCGCACCAGGAACTCTGGTTCTTTCTGTTGTTTTCCTCCAGATCCTCACCTTTTCCTTTTGTCTATGTATGTTTGTGAAGTGAAGTTGTAAAGAAAAGGAGCGCAGGATGAATTCACATCTACCATCGACTATATACGCAATTATGCCGCCTCTAAAATTAACTTTGCATTCAGTCTGAGTACACGTTCATGTTCTGGCAGCTAGTGAGACGGAGGCACATACACAGAGGAGTTAATCACGAGTCCAGAAATAGAGTTAAAGATGCTGGTTTCCTTCTGACTGTAAACAGACATTTTTGACAACTGCACCAGAGTCTTAAAATTGATTGACAGATTTCTATGTATTTCTGTGTACATATAACTGCTGGGGGAAAAAAAGAGTGACAGAAAGCAAGAGAAAGAGCAGATATGACATTTTGGGGGGTTTAAGGGAAAGATATTTTACTCCTTTATATATAGCCAGCATGAAATCCCAGATTGCTTCCATTATTATTCAATGAATGCATTTGAATTTTCTCTGTTATATAAATATACTTTTTCATACATACTTTCTCATCATCACTATACTTCAAAAAAGGTTTGCTCAGAGAGGAAAGCTTAAAAATGAGTGAGAATAATATGAGTTAGAAAGAGACATAGTCCGGATGGGGAGAGAGAAAAAAGAGAAAAAGAGATTTATCACAGTGCAATGAATTATGGGTCAGCATCAGGTCGACGGCCATTTGTTGCCCTCAGCTGGGTCATCACTGGGGTTTATAGCGCAACATACTGGTGACATTCACCCACCCGAAGAGTTTCTCATGTGTGCACTCCTGCAGAGACACGTGCACACAGATACAAAAGCACATATGTATTTCATACCAGTCCAGCTGAGTCTAAAGTAAGTAAGTAAGCAAGGGAGGTAAAAATAACAGTGTTACACAGAATGAGAAAGACAGTATTACAAAATCCTAGCAGAGAGTACGGTTACTGTAAATAAACACTTTGCATACAATATGCAGAGTAAAGCCACAGCAGCAGCGAGGCACTATTTACACCCCTAAGCTCCATTCAGCACAATTAGCATCCCAGTTTCCCTCTGAAGTGGAGAGAAAAGGAGAGAGCAATCCCCACCGCTGCGCTAATTAGTGTGTGATGTGTGTGTGTGTGTGCATGCATGAGTGTTTGTGTGTTATCGCAATATGTCATAGTTTCTTCCTTTTGAAGAAAACAACAAAGAAATATAAATACTAGGAATGAAGGAGACAAGGAAGGAAGGAAGAAAAAAGGGAGGAATGACAGAGGGGGTATGGAAAGAAGTTTAGAAAGAGAAAGGGAGTGTGCAGAAAATGTCCCTAAAGTCCTTTTAACTGCACAGAACAAATGAATGTGTTGACAAATGAATGTGTTCTTCTTCCCATAAACCTCATGCTGTGTAGCCAAACATTGTTAAAACCCAGAGAATTTTATTTTCAATTCTAGTGGAGATCCCAGAGTTTCTAAATATACCAAATATGTCAGGGGAAATGTGTATAAAACTATGCACATGACATCTTAAGAATATTTCCATTTGATTGAACGAAGCAGCCAAAAAAAAACATTTGAGTCTCGGGTTTGAAGATTTCGCTCAGTGCACATCATATAGCTTCAATGACAAGTTGGACCGAGCTGGTACAGAGTATATACAGTATGTGACACTGAGTGGAATAAGATGATTTTTTTCATCCTTAAAGCTATTTAAGTGGAAAACCGTATGTGAAGGGGTTTAGTATTTTTTGAACATCATTATATCATTATCAAAGGAATTGTTATACATATATATATATATATATATATATATATATATATATATATATATATATAAAACAGCAAGGTAAAGATTAACACATCCCTTTGTCTCTGTTAGGTTGTATAAGTAGTGCTAGTTTTTCTCAAAATTAAGACTACATTTCCCATAAACCCTATATTTTCCTGCCCACCCTGGCCCTTTGAAATGAATTAACATGATGCAACTGACTTCTCGAGTTTGCTCTGAAAGGACAGCGCCAGTTTCCTGTTTTATGGAGTGAAGCAATCTAACAGATTTCTAACGCCGAACAAATGGCAAATTCTCGCAAATGAATGATTTTATGAAATGATATGGCATCTTGAACACTCGGTGAACAGGCTGGTGTCTCCCATCTAACCATTATTATTCCTCTGTCCTTTGGCAGAACACAGTGGACAAGCTGATAAAGAAGACCAATCTGGCTCTGCTGGTAGGAACCAACAGCTGGAGAGACCAGTTCATAGAAGCCATCACTGTGAGCGCAGGTAAGGCCAGTGGAGAGACGTGTGTGTGTGTGTACTGACTTTGTGTCTGTTTATCAATTTAATAGTTCAGGCATTACACTATGAATTTTACTGGAGTCATCTGAGGTGGCTTGAAGAAGCAGATGTGTGTGTGTGTGTGTGTGTGTGTGAGGGTGTGTGGCATATAAATAATTTTTAGTATGTAACAGCTGCAGTTTTATGGTCTGTTGAGTTCTATGTGGTCCTCTGCTGTGTTGTGTTCTAACGATCAATATAACCAAATATATCAGAAATCTCATGTTGAATGTGTGTGCATGTGTGGTTTGCTACTTTAATGATGCCGATTGCGTCAAATAATGGCTTATTGTGTGTAAAATGAAGTGGGGGTGATTTCATGGTCCTGTGGAGTCAAGTGTGTGTGTGTGTGTGTGTGTGTGTGTGTGTGCGTGTGTGTGTGTAGGTGTGTGTGTGTGTGTGTGTGTGTGTGTGTGTGTGTGTGTGTGTGTGTGTCTGTGTTTATGATTTTGAACGGTTACTGGAAAGTGGACTGGCCTGGTTTGATGGTTTGGACAGACAAACACTGACCAGATGGGAGATTATGTTGAGAGCAATTGTGGGAGCGATTGTGTGTGTTTCAGCCTCCACAATGACGGAGGAACAAGAATGTGTGTGTGTATGTGTGTTTATGTGGGATAGAGAGGGGTAGAGAAAGAGGGGAAATATTTAACACTAATATCTTTCCACTGTCAAAATCTGTTATAAGCCACGATGATGTTAATGTCCCATGGAGAGGGAGAAAGAGCGCATACATGTGAACAGTGAGAGATAAGGAAACCTGGTGTAAGAGAGAGACCATGTATTATGCAGAGATTGACGGAGAAAGAGAGAGAGAGGGAGTGCATGTAGTGTGAAACAGCCATTGAGAAACATGTGCAGTGGGAAAACATGAATGCATGCATCAAGAGAAATATAATGCATGGAATATAAGATGGCATGTATTAATACAAAGTAGCAGCACGCTATGAAAAAGGGAACAACAGATAGAAAGAATTCATGCAACAAGTTAAAAGGAAGGGGCAGAGAGAGAAAACTGGTTGTAGAAACAGAAAACAGAAAAGAAAAAGGCATTTTTTTCTGTTTCACTGCAGAATCTTCACAGTTCATTGGTTAGTAGTGGTAACTTGCCCTCTGGAGGCAGGATGACATAACTGCAGCTCATCAGTGGAAAAAGAGAGAGGAAACAGAGAAAGCACTACTTTGAACAGCAGAAAGTTCTCACTGCCGTGGCGTTTCTGCTTCAAAGGTGTGAGCTGTATTTCTTGTCAGTCTCTGTCCTTTTGGATTCACTGTTGATGTCTGAGTTTCTGTGGTTGTTGCTTTTTTTCTGTTCACTCCATACTCCCAACACACCACTTCCATGGATTTTACCTTCAAAAGAACTTGACACAAAGTGTTCAGAGCAGCAAATATAAAGCTTTTGTAACCTTTGTTACTGTACACTTAACTTACTGAACCTAAAGGAATAGTTCAACATTTTGGAAAATATGCGTATTCGCTTTTCTTGTCGAGAGTTAGATAAGAAGATTAATACCACTCTCATATCTGTATGGTAATAAGGCTACAGTCAGCAGCCTTAGTTTAGCTTAGCGTAAAGACTAGCTAGCTAGCCTGGTTCTGTCTGAAGTCTTGTCATGCTGATGAAGTTATGTCTCCCGGCAAGGAAATAGTCCAGCACATAACCTCCCGTACCACTGCAATTTATTGTTTTATTGTTTTATTGTTTTAACACTTAGGCATCCGTACGGATTCAACAAACTAGATAAGATGTGTTAATCAGTGAGCTTTAGAGCTGCTGGTGGGTGGATTTTGTTACCTTGGACAGAATCAAGCTAGCTTCTCCTTGTTCCCCTTGTTACCTACTTTATGCTAAGCTAAGCTAACCGTCTCCAACCGCTGGCTGTAGCCTTATATTTAAAATAGATTAGATTCAACTTTATTGTCATTGCATACAAGTACAAGTACTGAGCAGAAAGCAGTAAAGTGCAAAGTAATGTACATTTGTATATAGAATAAACAGTAACAGTTACCGGACAGATATGAAACTCTCTGTTGTGTAATTACATTATACTGTACATTATATACTTTTAGTTGGAATAGTTTCACAATGTGGATAGTTGCGGAGTTAAGTTTTATCATTATTACTTGTTTTGTTGTAGGTTTGTATCGTTTAAGTGGCCCATTCATACCCCCTTGCCTCATGATAATTTTAGTTCCTATCTGCTGCTGTTGCACATGGGTTAGTGTAACAGGGAGTCTGTTTGGACCCCAAGAGAGCAAAAATGGCTGACTGTTGGCACTGATTAGTGATTATTTTGAGACAAATTGTAGCTCACTTATTTCCCACTGCTCACACTGGCTGATTACGTCAAGAATTTGAGGTTACACTTTGATGAACTGCATATACAGGAAGAATATTTATTAGAAAGGAGCAAATCACAGTTAAAATGGAGCAAAAATATGTATTTATTTGACATTTGTTTGGTGTTTATTTGATATGAAAATAGTACAGATAATTGCTATGAATGCATGGTTGGACAAAAAGAAAAAAAAAATCACCCAATTTGTTGCTGCTGCTCTCTTTGAAAATGTGTTTCTATTAGAGCATTGTTTGTCTATAGCCTGCTCAATCACTTTAGTGCCTTCAAATAACTTTATCCTGTGTGTGTGTGGGTGTGTATGTGTGTTTGTTTGTACTTTAGTTAGCCAGCCTGTCAGCAAGCCTTTGTTGGCGAGCTGATGCTATTAATGAAAAGGCCTGTCTTCGCTCTCTTATCTGGGATTAGCTTGTCTAGGTTGACAGAGTGGTGTGCGTGTGTGTGTGTGTGCGCGCGCGAGTTTCCATTAAAGAACAGGCTTTTGCTGTGAGACACTCTCTCTCTCTCTCTCTCTCTCTCTCTCTCTCTCACTCACACACACACACACACACAAACACATATGGCTTAATTAAATTATATTCACACAACGATTGAATATTCTGGGGTTTCACCATGATATGCCTGTAAACTAACGGGTTAGTTAGCAAAGCCAAATCAGATTCAAAACCAGATCAAACTGGAGGGTGATTGGTTTTTCAGGGCCTTTAAACCTAAAGCTGATTGGATTGGGGGAGTTCAAAGTGTTTGAGAGCTGATGAGATGCTTACAGATCAAACTGGCAGCTGATTGGGTAGACATACTTACATCCAGTTGCGAGACGACTGATTAGGGTAGAAACACACTGCTAACACGTTTATCTGCTCTCGAGCATGGGAACGAGAGCATGGAAGGAGTAGAGAGAGAGAGAGAGAACACAATAAGATAAATAAAAAAGATCGGATGCGTGCTGAGAGAGTAAACAAAGGTGGAGAGAGGTGTTGATACAGCACAGTACATTCATTTTCTTGTATACTATGAAAATGAGTATCTGCAGTACGTAATTGGTACCCCACAGCAAAGATAACATGAAGAGATAGAAGTTATGTTAGAGGTGTGGGGAGCTAGGATCAATCTCAAATCAATTACTTGTGTGGTCAGTACCACCAGCTCCCATTGTCTGGGTTTTGCTACATTGCACCAGGACTCATTCACACCCAGCATGTTTGTTAAGTGTTTCCTCTTTGGGCTCAGTTAATTTAGTAAAAGTTGAAGAATGCCAAATAATCTCATTGCAACGCCTGAAAACACAAGGCTCAGTTTTATGTCCAAGAGAAATGTTGTGTGTTTTGTTTTTTTCATAATTAAACACAGTTAAAACAAGCTACAGTATATGAATGTTTGATACTGTGTGATGCTCATATTGAGATCTTTTCACTGGTATGTACCCCAAAGAAGAACTAAGATGACGGTCCAATTATGTTTAGTTTAAATAGGGATTGTGGTCATATTGCAGACTAAGCCTTATTCAATGAACGGTACAATACATTTAACTCATCGTGTCTTATGTAATTAAACTGGAATCAGAAAAGATAAAGGTGCATTAAATGACTTTAGGTGGGTTTATCCTTCTCTATAGTCCCAACCCCATCACATTCTTTTTCACGTCCTTTTCTCTATTTCACTTTGCCCCATTTACTGCACTGCCTCTCCTTCCATTTCTCCCACACTCTCTCTGCCTCCCCTGCTTAATTACCAAACATAGGAGGAAGGTCAGAGATTAATTATTTCTCCTGTGGAATACAAATGTGTTGGGCCCTTGATGGAGGCATGAGGAGGAAATGAGGGAGGCCTGGCTGTGACATAAGGCCAGGCCAGGGTCACCTCCTTTCCGACTTGGATCTGGTTGTTTCTCCCTCATGGATGGATGGATGGATAGATGGATGGATGGGCAGGTGGGCGCTGGAGATAAGAGAAAAATAAGGTTGAAGGTAGAGGAGAAAAAGAGAGAAAGGGTAAGGTGAAGCTAAGAGACCAGAGGATTGACTTAATTTTCTGGTCTGATAACAAAACATCTCAAACTTACGGAAATGAAGAAAGGTGAGAAAGAAAGAAGGAAGAAAAAAAGAAAAATCAAGGAAAAAAGTTGTAAGGAAAGTGACACTCATTTAAAAGAAAAAACCTTTCTTATGGATAATTAAAAATCTTGCAACAACACTGAATTAAAATAAGCTAAAATGGCTCCAACAGGAAGGTGGGAAAAGAAAAGGTGATTGAAGGAAGGAAGAAGAGAATACGATGAAGGACAATTAATGTCTTAACAAAATAAGACGAAAAACAACTAATGATCTCAGACATCTGTTCGAGGAGATCTTGTGGCATTGTTGTGGGCTCACCATGTGGATTTGACACACACTTTTTACAAACTGTGCACACTTATAGCCACACACACACACACTTACACAATAAGCCCAAATGGAGACACGCTGTAACTTGGCCGCTCATCCCTTCAAACACTCACTGCCGGTTCAAGGGGGTGAACAAGTCCAGAGCGGCTGTCACTGATACGGTGGTGGATTTAATACACACTGATAAGCTAGCTTTGTCTAATCTCATCTCTCTCTCTCCCTCTCTCTTTCTGGCTTCAATCTTACTCTCCCTCTATCATCCTGCCTTACTCTCTCTTATCTTAAACGTATTAGATTAAAATCAAGATAAAAATCGCTTTAAAGGAGCCTCAAATATTCCTTCTTCTTGACGGAAGACATTTAGAATTTCTCATTGTCTCTCTCATCCTTACCCTTTGTCTGAAGTGTCGGATCAAGATCTTGATGTTTAGAAGCCCTCTGGAAATGATTTTGGCCTCGTATATGGCATAAAAAATGTGTTGTGGCTTATCAGTTTATCAGTTCAATTAGGGAAAGATTACAGCTTTGGAACAGCTTTTCTACTAAGATGGCAGCCATGAAAAGGCATTTAAAATCTGCCAAGACTTGACCTACTGGTCACCACATCATAACACCAATTTGGCACTTACACTGACATGCACATATGTACACACACCTGCGCACAAAATGCTGCCGAGACCGTGACATTCATCTCAAAGTAAGAAACCTGCATTTAGCCAGCCAATAAAGCCCTCTGAAATGTCAGTGTGCTGGTGTTGTGTGTGTGTACACTGACCTGTTTTCCCTTGTGTGTGTCCTTTTGTGTTAGTTGCGTGGCTAATGGAGAACTTTCCCCAGATAAGCTAACACAGAGAGACAGAGAGAGATTATGTGTGTGTTCGTCAATGTGCAGTTGTGCACATACAGTATGTGACAAGCCTGCCAAGTTGCCATTTGATGAGCAGCTTGGTAGTTTTGAATTTGCTGTAATTTACGTGTTATTCTTCGAGAGCAGTAAGGTTCTGTTTTTATCGTATGCAGTGTTTACCCCCCTTTATGTAGGATAAGTCTATATTTTGAGTTGCTGATTGCTGTACTCATTCCTCCTGCAATCCCTTCCTGAAGTGAATACACTGTAAGAGATGGGGGAGAAAACAGTCCTTGTTCTGTACAAGAAATGCATTCCAAAGTTTAGCTGAAGCTAGTCTGAGTTAGCAGTCTGAGTTAGCCAAATCAAGTGGGTCGTGTGAATAATGACTATTGACTGTCAGCAGTAAAGATGGCATGACATTGTTAAAGCACCACAAAGCATCTTTTGCCAGGATCAGACTATGCAATATATTTGTCCTCCCAGATGGTCACTGTGTCACATTAGGCGATCATAGAGTCATAAATTCTTGCCATGACATGGCAGACAGTACGCTGGACCCCGACCAATCAGCTTGCTGTCTTTCGTGGCTTGACTGATGAACATAGGTGGTCAGGAAGGAGATGCCAGGGGCCGACTGTCCAGTACTTGACAGCACCAACAACAAATGTTTACCATCATGATTTTATGAATGAAACAGAACCTGAAACCATTCATCGTCACTCATTTTTCCTTCCGAGTCGGTAGATAGATGGTGAGTGTGTGGGCTTGCATATAGTGCGCAGGTGTGATTCATTTGGTATAATGTTCCTGACAAAAGGGTAAATGTTTTACAGGTTGAGAGAAATAAAATAAAACATCATACCTTTTTCGCATTGCCATGTTTACAGTTGTGCATGGAAGAGGGATCTGTGCTTCCATGGGTCCACGTCACAGAAGACGTCACAGAAGTTGTGAAACTAGGCGAGGGAAGGCAAAGAAAAATTCCAACATGCAAGTCTTTTTGTCGGGACGTCGGGCGTCACAGATGCTGTATTAGTTGTACTCCAATAATATTTGTTCTCAAGGCCCCATCATGTTGACTTATTAACTGATATTGTGTGGTCTGATCCTGGCATTAGGGAGGAGGACCCAGGCGGAGGGTTGGGTGAACAAAACATGCAACTTTGATAAAAGACCTGGTAAATAATTTTTGTCATTTTGTACGTATTTTTATTTTATTTTTTATAATGTGTTTTCATATCTTATTGTCAATTTTCTCAATCAATGGTTCTTGACTTGCAGTACTTTCTTTATCTTTCTTTGTATTTTCTACTTACTGTGTTTATTGTTAAGCACCAAAAATACCAAAGTAAATTCCTTGTATGTGTAAATCTGATTTTGATTCTGAACACAGCTGTTAACGACCCATCTCCCACCCTAAACATAATCTTTCTCTAACCTGACAAAAGATGTCCTGCCAATAGCGGTGCCAAATCAGAAAACATTCATATGGGTCGGTTTAGTAAACACCAACATGGCACACATAAATGGCATGAAAATAATATATTGGTACAAGTCTTGGCAGCTTTTAAATATTGGTTTTAACTTTATAGTTTTAAAGCCATTTAACCAAACAAGATGCACAACAACATGGTCTTGTTAATAAGAATAGGAAGAATGAGAATAAGAAAATATTCTTGTTGAACTAAAGTAGACTGTTTGACTAAGAGCACAGCCGCAAACAAAAGGACAAGAAGAGATGGAGAAAAAAAAATCAATGAAAAGAAAATCAAGGGAGAGAGAGGGACAGAGAGTGAGTGAGGAAAGTGAAAGAAAGAGAAAGAGATTAACTCCATCCTCCACTGCCCTCTAATCACCTGCTCCTCTGTGTGTATGTTATTTATGGACATATGTCTGTTTGTGTTTGTGTACGTGTGTCCACACCCGAGCGAAGTGCACGGTGTAAGGTAGAAGGTATTCAAGGAAAATCATTGATCGAAGAAAAATAGAGAGAAAGGGCCTTGTAGCACGGAAGTTGCCGTAGCTGACATTAGTCGTGTTCACTGGAGGATTCCATGCCAATAAATATCATACAGAAGAGACAAAGAGAAGAAATACGCAGTCTGAGTGCATGTTGTGGTCACTTTTACTGTGTGCTCTGTGGACAAGGATCAGATTTCTTTATAGGATATGGCTGGCACTATTCTTCATTTTTCTTTTCTTTCAAAGCTTCATTTCACTTTTGCGATGGTCTTTTGTGTCTTTAATATACACCAGAGAGACCAACAACCTCTATTTGGCTAAATTGTATTGTTTCTCGCACAGCAAAATACACTATTTCAGTTACTCTCATTCCAGTGCACTTCACGTCACCACCTGTCTGTCCTTGCTGTGCTCAAACTGTAATTTGCATCCTTCAGACAGTGAATGACAATGTGACTGTGACTGATTATTTAATTGATTTGTTGGCTGACTAAGTGACTTAGCTTGTCAAAAGACAGGCTGACTGGTTCATTCACTGATGGATTGTGTGTGACAACTGCTCTTATAAAACGTCTGACAGAGCAGAGATAAAAACAAATTCAGCATGCATTTGCAAGCATGTTACATAAGTTTCAGTCCTTGCTGGACAAAACGATGGTGCTGTACCAGACTGCATTTCAAAGGTTTTAATGATAGAGTTATATTAATTTTATTTTTAAATTTGATTTCATGCTGTGGTGTGTGTATAAATATAAACATGTGAGTGTGAGTTCTGATAGATGCACACAAACACACACACATGTAGACACATCTTGACAAACTGGTTAAACTTCAGATTCACTGCACAGTGGAGAGAATATTTTTTTAATGCCGACAGGACAGAAGAGGCTTTGAAGATTATGGATGTGTCCTGCCGGGTTCTGAAAATGTGACTATAGCGTCTTATTTCTGTGACTCCAATGTAATCATCAGTGTCAAAAAACCACAAACGAGTGGCACAAACTGTGGCTACGTTTGAAAATGCATGGATGAATGACAGGCTGTCTGTCTCCACCGTGTGTGTGTGTGTGTGTGTGTGTGTGTGTGTGATATTTGCCAAAGTGCACTGGCTGTGTGATGTTCTTGCCTCCATTTGGGAGTCTGTGCATGTATCGCATATGTGCGTGTGTTTGTGTCTTTATACAAGCCAAGCCTCTGTACTTGTAAGGATACTGTCCTGTTTTCAAGAGTGTGTCTTTTCTGTTGATCTCAGTGTGTGTGTGTGTGTGTGTGTGTGTGTGTTTTTGCCCAAACCCGGTGGCTAGCGGTACAAAGCCTGATGTGAATTATCCAGTCTCTCTCTCTTCTTCTGTAATGGAAGGTGATTGAAGGGTCATTTTAGAGCAACTCTGGGGTTTTCTGCACCGGAGCTTGTTTGGCCACATCAGTTTCAAAACCCAGTGTATGTGTGTGTGTGTGTGTGTGTGAGAGAGAGAGAGAGAGTCTGGATGTGTGTCTGTGTGTGTGTTTGTGTAAGCAGGCAGTGGTATGAATGATTCTTACAAGTCCCCTGAGCTTAGACTACATCACTTGAAGCACACAGTCCTGCACCCAGACACACTTGTGTACACACACCTCGCTTGGCTAGCAGCATGTAGAGATGAGCTGCAGTCCACATCTGCCCTGGCCTATGAGAACACAGCTTCTGGGCACGCTCACTGAGCAGCAAGAGATAACATACATCCAACACCTCTGGAGGGCAAGAGAGAGAGCATTGATATGTGTGTGCGTGTGTGTCAGATTAGGTATTTCTTGATGTCAAGCACATTAGCATGCTAGTGCCTCTCAATAGAAGAGCCTGAGTGAGCAGCTGCCAGATTAGCATGAGATGCTAATGTGCAACTCATATAGATAGATAGTAATTTTGTTTCATCTATTGTTGCTTAGGACATTATTTCTTACTTTGTTTTTCGTTTTTTTTTACTTTTTTTGACTGGGCCCAGAATAAATAACAAAGACCACTGATCTCTCTCTCACACACACACACACACACACACACACAATGGAGTGAGGAGACTGGTTGTAGAGGGTTGAGGGAGATTTAGAGGGATGAAGCAAGAGAGTGACAGAGAATATTCAATTATGTAAAGGCTATATCAGCAAAATGTGACCGTGGATGAAAAGAGTGCGTAAGACGAAGAGGGAGTGAAAAAGCAAGAATTACTTTTGGATAACCACTTTATCAGTGTAACGCCTAACTGAGCATGGAAATGAGAGGGAGACGAGAGAGGGAGAAGAGAGTGTTCAAGTTTATATATATGTATATAAAGCCTACAAACTGCGTAAAGATGAGGACATCACCATATCATATTAGGTTGATCAACTGATCAGTGAAACGCATACGCTCAGACGCTGGATCGGTGGCAAAGAATTGCAGTTAACCTTAAAGCAGATTTGATCCACACTACCATTGTAGGCTTTTTCAGCACAGGCATCAGCTGGTTAGTGTTGGTGACACTTAACTGGTCACTACAAGTCACTACAACTTCTACCTTTTCTCTTTTTACATTTTATTTAAAATGTATCAATTTTTCTAGGGTCTGGTTGTTAATGGACAGGATGTGTTATATACTGCTGCTCCTAGAAGTTACAACACAATGTCGTAAAATACTGAACTTATCAGCAAAAAAGTATTTAATTTGTCTTTCCTACAATATCCACTCATAGCTAAAGCATGACAAAACTTTTTTATGGTTCTGTTTAGGCTATCAAAGCTCTTGGTTAAGGTCAAGGAAAGATCGTGGTCTTGGCTAAATAATGAAAAAGTCAATTAACGTAATTAACATTAAACCAAAACCATGATCTGTCGCTAAACTTAACCAAGTGCTTTTGTTGCCTAACCACACGTGGGACTGAGGATGCAAACCCTCTCTGGTGTCCAAGTCCGGCACTCACACCATCCACTCGGACCACCTCCCTACGAATAGTGATCAGCACATAAATGCAGCACTTCCTATTCTTGAAAAAACGCTGCCAGCAACCACAATCCAGGCAGCAGTTACGTTCCTCATGAAAAATGTAATTGACAAAACAAATTAGTAGTATGTAAACACAAATCTATAGGAGCCAGGGTAGACTGATTAACTTGCAACGACCTCAGTTTGAAAGTTAACAAATAGCTACAGCTACATGCCAAATGGTCAGTTCACAAAGTGATGCATGATGGGGCATTTTGTGTCAATATCACAGTGGACACAGGTTTAGCTCACAGTTAAAGCCCAGGACAATGTTACTATTGTCCCAATGTGGTCACCCAAATTGTTATTTCCCCATAGGTGCTCACGGGACATCCACGTAATTAACGCCCAAACACACAGGAGCAGAAAATGAAAAGAAAGAGACCAAGACTGCGATAAAAGAGCACATATAAAAATTAGCAGACAGAGAGAGAAATGGCTCCAGTCAGCCATAACAGACTGTGTGGGAGGGAAGGAGAGCTGCTGAAAGTAAAAAGTGACATAACTCAGGTAGAGTCTTGTTTTATAATTCATTGCCGTGTGTGTGTGTGTGTGAGGCCATTGCTGTCCGCACTGACCTTCTACTGTTCATTTATTGTTGATGATTTGATTTCTTCCAAGTGCTCACTCTGAAAAAGGAAACATTTATTTTTAATTGCATTAAACAAAATACCTGACCCCTGAGGAAACTATTGGCCCTATCAGAGTACATTAATCTTTGTGTTAACCCATGCTAATATTTATTGCACAACACACAGCCTGGATCTGGTGCGTGACTTGTGTGTAATGATTTAAATATCTGTCTTGTAACTTTATACTTACAACAGAAGGTCACCACTCAAAGTGTCAACAGCTGCACTAAATTTGTACAAACTGCCTGTCTTGTTTTGATATCATCGAGCTAAGGACAATTCAAGTGTTGAGATGGCTTTTTTGCATTTACTGTTTTAATATCTGTTATGACAGTTTTGCCAAGGCTGATGCATTCATGCATTCAATCCAAAATGACATATTTCAAAAGAAGGTAATTTAGTTTTGAATGCATCACCAGCTCTTAGAAGGTTCATAGTATGCAGTGAGTGAATGATGGGGGTGAAATCAATAAGAGATCATGACTGCTGCTGGGATTTACCCAGTCAGCGTGTTTCATGGAAACAGCAGGTAGTCTCGTTGATTCATTCATTTGACTCATTTATAAATGGAGCAGAACAATGGTGTGTGTGTGTGTGTGTGTGTGTGTGTGTATCTCTTTCATTGAGTAAGAAAAGTGATTTAAATTTCACGTTTCAACTATTCAGCAGACATACGAGTATAAACACACACACACACGCAAAACAAAGCCTAACAGCATGTGGTTGGCTGTAGTCATGTCCTGAGGCAATGATTAGACATTGATATTGACATCACACACACACACACACCTGCAAGTCAGTTGGTCAGAAGTGATGTCAAACAATGTCATTATCATCTAAATTTCTGTCACTATACACTTGAGCTTATAATCATTCTGTCTGCTGGAATGAAAGAGGGAGACAGACTGAGTCCTTTTAATCTTTCACACTTCAGGTGTCTCGGGTCAGTCATGGAATAAAAAATACATAAAATACTATAACAGAATTATTCTGTAAACTGGTTTATTCATGGGGAGACTAAGAGATTAATGAGCTTATTTCCTGCCTGTAAACAATCAGTATTCTGCTCAAGAACTCTTTGAGGGAATCAAACATGGTGAGAGAATGCCACGCTGCCTCCCTCCTCTTTAACCTCTCTTTCTCAACCCTCTTTCTCCCCAGGCGAGGACGACGACGACGAGGAGTGCGGGGAGGAGAAGCTGCCGTCGTGTTTCGACTACGTCATGCACTTCCTCACCGTCTTCTGGAAGGTTCTGTTCGCCTTCGTCCCGCCCACAGAGTACTGGAACGGCTGGGCCTGCTTCGTCGTCTCCATCTGTATGATCGGACTGCTCACCGCCGTCATTGGTATGATGACATACTATTCTATTTTTTATAAGGGTTTTTGGTTGTTAAAAGTCCATAACAGGCAAATGATAACATGTTTAATGACTGGATCCTTTAGATTTTACTGGTATTGAGTGAATAAATGAAAACTTCGAAGCATCATTTGACTGGTATCTGTTTGTAAAGAATATTTTAAAAGTTTTTTAAGAATGTATGCTTTAATAGAAGTAGTATTAAGTATAGTGGTGATGATGATGTCCCTTATTATATTATTACAGGGGACCTGGCCTCTCATTTTGGCTGCACAGTGGGCCTGAAAGACTCAGTCACAGCAGTAGTATTTGTTGCATTGGGAACCTCTGTACCAGGTGAGTGTGTGTATTTGTGTATATATGTTCACATACATGTACTGTATGTTTGCTCTGATGTTGATCCAACACTGCCGCTGGTTTAATTATCTTACATATCCTTCTCCACTTTGGCATTTAGCTTCATAAGGCCTTTATGAGCATTAAATACCCGAAAGTCTTAAGTATAGGTATATATTTGTGTTCATCAGTGATCCCCTTCACGGAGTATTCCTTGACATTTCCAAGTCCTTGCTACAGTTTTTATTACTAGGGGCTTTATTCCTCCCATGTCTTTTTCTTCAGTGTGTATACTGCAGAATAAAAGAGACAGCTTTACAGAGTGTATCCCTGCATTGATGACTGATTTATAAAATCCTCATTAAAGTGAAAATGATTGTCACAAATCTGGAATCATGATAATATTCACAAACTTGCTTTGGTCTTTAATAAGTGCTAGATTTTAAGAGATTTTCTACATGACAACAATCAAAAATGATTGTGTTGTGACAATCATTTTCCTGTATGTGCAGTGGTTAAACATCCAAAGAAAAACGTGACAAAAGTATGCACAGCTCATGATTTCCCCTGCTGTCATGCTGTTTGCACCATGACTGTAGACCCAGTAGTTCCCAGTCTCTCCAGTGTATCTTTATATGTGGGAGCCTGTTAGAGGAAGCAGTGCAGTCTGCAGACAGCAGCATGGATCATCCTCTAAATGTGAAGAATGACCGACGACTGCAACGGTTGGCTAAATATGTTTTAACCTTGGCCTCAGTCTCCTACTTTTGCACACACACACACACACACACACACACAACCAAGAACGCACATGCAGTCATACAGTACATGCCTGACTGCTAGATGTATAACATATAGACACATAAACAGCTGTGCATCTGTAATTACTTTGACATACAGACTCACACCACTCATACATTATATATACTAACATATTAAAGCTTGAAATAGGTTTCACACACTTGCACATACATGGACACACACACACACCTGTACTGTGACCACCATGTGTTATTAGCATAGGGCTATCTGTCATGTCAGGCTCAGGTGGTCTCTGTCCTCCCATTTAGGGAGCTCAGGGATAAAAGTGATGTATTACATACTATTTCACACACACACACATACACATACATACAAACATATGTGTACACATACAGAAAATAGAATATTTGAAAACACACGCAAACAGAAATACATGCTCGCTAGCAGTTGCATTTATGGACAAACATATACACACACAGCTGCTTGAAACACAGAAATACACACACTTGTACACACAATGTGTAGAGCTGCAGAATGGAAACAAAGTGGTTCAGCCTTTCTGAGGCTCTCAGCCTTATTAAGAGAACCTCCAGTGCCTCAAGTTCTGTGGCTATTACAGTTAATATAACCCATCCTGTGCTGCAGTTCCTTGATGATTAACCTCGTTTATCACAGTTAGCCAGGCTAACACACACACACACACACACACACACACACACACACAAACACACAGAAGAAGATAGGAAGAAAACAACAGGAGTGGGGCTGTTAAAAGAGCATTAGAAATTCAAGAAACTAAAATTTGTTGTTAGTTTGGGATTCTGGTAAAACCTCGGAGCCTTATCAGTTAATGACTCCAAAGTATATTTAAAGTATACTGAGTATCATTTCATGTTGGCTTCAGAAAGTCAATAAATACATTTAAACTGAGAAGAATGCACTGTGGGACATAATGGTATAAACAGCAGTTACATAGGGAAGATAAAAGTACTGGACAATATAGCATCTATAGAGCATTTATTATTAGAATGTTTTATCAATAGGATATTTCAGGTCAAATACTAAATCTTTTATATGTAGAGATGACTGACTTTGACTAAGGCGGAGAAGCAAATTGCAGCAGTGTACATGACACTACATGAAAGCATATTTGACCCTAAACCTTGGGGGCATTAAGGTCAGGACAAGGAAGACAAAAATTGCTTGAGTTTGCAGACGTCCTGGCACAAATCTTTCAGCTGATCAACAGAGAATTGGAGACGATGGTAAAAATGATCAGGAGGACGATCAGTATAAATCTTTTTCGGGATAACGACACATTTTCTGATTCAGGGAAGAAAACACTACTGTCAAATTTGGTTTAAGAGACTCAAACAAAAATAAATTGGTTCAAAAAAACTTAAGTCTGTGTGTAGGAGCATTAGAGACTTTCTATCCAAGGTGTCTTCAGGTAGAGAGACTTCAGATTGTTTTGTGATTGATTAGTTTGCTAACCAATTAGTCGATCAGCAGAAAATTAATCGACAACAAATTTTGATCGTTTAAAGGCATTTATCAGTTTATCAGGCATTTATCAGACAGTCGTACACAAAAAGCAAACTGGAGATGTCTACCTAGGTTTTGGGAAATTGTGAAGGTTCCTTTCTTTCATTTCATCGACTGATTGATCAGTAATCCAAATAATCATTAATTGCAACCCCAAATAGAATAATTATTAGAATACTGGCCATTGGTTTTCTGGATTTGGAAGACCATGTTGTCAAAAATTGATCCAACTCCCCTTGGTCAAAATAACAAAAATCAGAATCAATCAATCTCTTGATTGATTTCTCTTGTCACTATGGTCCAGAGCAAGATATGTTGAAAAGTTCTGCTCAGATTGCAGAATATTCAAAGCCTCAAAAAGATTATTTGTAAGAATTCTTGTAACCCCCTGACCTATTGTCTAGCATCCCCATCTGCTCATATTTTCCCCTGACCATCGATTTAATCCATGACAAGGTATCACAAGAACTAAGGGCCAGATTTGCTTGAAATTTTTCCTGTGAATATTCATGGTCGCCAAGAGGATGGATCCTAATGTTTTTGATGACCTCTGATCTTTCCTCTGTCGCCACCAGATTGCCAGATTTCCTTGAACACAGCAATGCGCCCCATTTTAAGAGGCAAGAGGAAAAAGGGAGCAGAAGAGAGAGGAAGGAGAGGTGGAGGGACAGGATGCAGAGAGGATGGACGAGGGAGAAAGAGGAGAGAGAGAGAGATGCTGGTTGATTGACAGAGAGGCAGAAGAAAAGGGCAGAAAACTCTCCAGGGAGGCACACACACACACACACACACACACATACAGGCAGCTACCGAACATGCAAGCGCCCACGCACTCACCCATTCAGGCACACAAGCACTTAAAGACGAATTGATGCGCACACACATACATAGCCCTTTGCCAGCTGGTGGAGGCATGGCATCACATTGTACCCAGGTGGCATCGTTCACTGACACACACAGACAGTGTACATGCGTGCACTGTACACAGAAACACACACACACATGCAGGCAGACAGGCACACATAAATAGAGCCTCGATACACACACACACAAACACACTTAAGCCCAGCAGGCCTGTCCTTGAAGCTTTAAGGTGTATGGGGAGATTTATCTTTGCTGGACTCTTTCTTTGGCTCATTGCCTCACCCAACCTCTCCCCTCCTCAGTCCTCTTCCGGTCCTCCCATCATCCTCTTTTCCACTGCCAGTTTGGCTTCCACTTCAAGAAAGCCCTTCCTCCTCTTTTTCTCCATTTCTGTGTTTTATCTCCTCTCATTGTACCTGGCAGATAAAAACTAGAGGACATGAATCACTAACGAAGAGAAGATGGCCAGAAAATTAGCGAGAGAAAAGAGTGCTAACTGACCATTTGGCTTTTTGCTAAGTCTTTGTGCTCTCAGCGAAGAG
Organism: Macquaria ambigua; assembly: GCA_008360985.2. Taxonomy (NCBI): domain Eukaryota; kingdom Metazoa; phylum Chordata; class Actinopteri; order Centrarchiformes; family Percichthyidae; genus Macquaria; species Macquaria ambigua. Next base: position 194,578 of record VMKM01000692.1, on the reverse strand, counting down.
CCTATTGTTGAGATTTGGCAAGGTCTCCACTGCTCCTTTCAGTACCGCGTGGAAGAACGTGCCTTTGGAGCTACTGTAGTTTGGCAAGCATGAAACCAGGGGAAATTTTTGGGACTAAGCCGCGCAACGCTGATTAGTTGTCAGGCCAAGATTTGTTTGCCCCTGCAAACTGAGATTCAGCCTTGGAAATTATTGATCTTGGACCAAATCCGGCCTGTGCTGGCTGCCAGCGACAGTACACTGTAACAGGATTAAAGATTTGGTTTCTAATTTAAGGTTCCCTGTCTAAATGTGGAAAAAAAAGGATTTGCACTGTGTTCTGTATTAATAATTATAAGTGTTCTGCATTTATCAAGAGCATCCTTTTCTGTCACTGTTCTTTTGTAGCTCAGAAATGGCTGCATGTCGAGGTCGAGTTCAAGTGTAAATCCGTTTGTAATGTAGAACATTCAGTCAATTTACACTGAATAGCACGTTTTATTATTAAGGACAATGCACTGTGACTCTGCCATGGCCTCATCTCTCTATAGCCTTTACTTTCTCAGTCAGCACTGTATTGGTTAAATGACAGAACAGTTATGTAATGGTAGCAGTTAAGTTTGGTCTGATGGCTGTAGAAGGGGAAAGGCCAAGTCCAGAATCAAGTTTTCTTCCTCTTGTTTACAACTAAGTGGTGAGGACGTGCACAATTAATATCTAGCCTGATGGTGACACTAAAGAAAAGGTCATAGTTACTAAAGTCAATATATTTATTTCCTATTAGAGGCATTCAAAATTGTTCCAACTTAATGCTCCAATCAAAGAGTGTGGTTTCTGACTTAAATTACCTCCTTCGAAGATGTATTTCTAACCTTGGGGACCTTATTAATGTAAAGGACGCTGCAGGACTTGACTCAAGCATCTTTAACACCCGACTGCAAAACTTTCCTTTGTAAAAATCTGTTTTATGCCACAATATCAAACAACAGATGATACTGTATCTTCAACCTTCACACCCTGATCAATAGACATGTCCACTAAAAAGAAATTCTTGCTTTGTAGATTTCCAAAAAAAGCTTTTAACTCAATCTGGTATAACAGCCTGTTCCTGATTTAAATGGTATACGGGGTCAAACATAATTAAAAACATGTATAAAAATGAAATGTTTTGTAAAAACTACAAAAATGAGAACTGATTAGTTCCCTCAAAACAGAAGTGCAAAACATAGTTGCAGTGTTAGTCCAACCCTGTTTACTTTTCATGTTGAAGAACTGCCACTGAAACAATCCATGTTGTCTCTCTGTTAGATATTCAAATTAAGAGACTTGTGTTTGCAGATGACCTAATCTAATCTTACCAGAGGGAGACAGCAACACTGCTAGGGTTGGAGAATTTGGTTCTCACCATACTTACAGTATAGCAAGGCACTTTTGATAGGCATCCATTGAGTGGCATGTGTTGATAGAAAATGCAAAGCATGCCCAGATTTGATCCGTTTCCCTTGTTTTCTTTCTCGGCAGATACCTTTGCCAGTAAGGTAGCTGCTATCCAGGATCAGTATGCGGACGCATCCATTGGTAATGTGACAGGCTCGAATGCTGTTAATGTTTTCCTGGGCATCGGGGTGAGTCCAGCTCATTTAAAGATTAATGAATCGATTCATAGCTGGTGTAAATGCAGTCGTGCTTGTCATACTGCCATAGTAGTAATTACTATCATGTATTGTGTAATCACTGATATGTTATTTTATGAGTACTGTTCTTTAATGCGGCATGGTGATACATTTTATTCCAAAGATGTGTGTGATTGACAAATAGCATGGTCCATCACAGCCGCCTGTCACTTAAAATAAAGTCAATTTTTGCTGTTGTTGCTTCTACAGTCACTACATGTCATGTTATTTAGTTTGATTCTGCTGATGCTTGACAGGTGGCGTGGTCCATCGCTGCCATCTACCACAATAGCAGGGGGGCGGAGTTCAGGGTGGATCCGGGCAGGCTGGCCTTCTCCGTCACGCTCTTCACCATCTTTGCCTTTATCTGCGTCGCCACGCTGATGTACCGACGGCGGCCAGAGATCGGTGGAGAGCTGGGAGGGCCCCGGACTGCGAAGGTCCTGACCACCATGCTGTTCTTCAGCCTGTGGCTCCTCTACATCCTCTTCTCCTCACTGGAGGCCTACTGCCACATCCAGGGCTTCTAAGATAACAGGAGAAGATGAAGGGAAGGGTGGGACAGAAGGAGAACATGGAGGAAGAAACCAAGGGAAGGTGGATGAATGGATGGATTTGGAAATTAAGGCTGTCTCATTGATCTATCACTCCCTCCCTTTACGCAATAGATTGAATGACGAATGAATGGATGGATGTAAAGATGAAGAAATGGAGGACCCATTAAAGCATCTAAAAACAGAATGGAAGGAAGTACGGCTGCATGAAGGACAATGACAAACAGGAAAATCATAGGAGCTAGAGAAATAGCTCAGAAGTTGGTAAAATGGCAGAAAAAGGAATAAACTAAGGAATACATTTTTTGTCTCGATCTATAAATCCAAACCAATCAAGTTGTCTTAAACCCGCCTTCGTTTTAAAATCATAAAACTAACCCCCAAAGTCGCAAACACACAAGAAGTAAACACACGCAATGTGTCCCAGACGGTTCAACCATACAGAAATCGACACACCATCACAGATCCTAGGATGTGGGCTTCAACAACAGCCATCCCGTTAATCCCCCTCCAGTTGGAACAGTGCTACTCCCGCGTCCAGCTACAGTAACAGGCACGAGACAGAAAAAGTATCAGTATGTGGATGCATGGCCAGATGCTACTGAAACCACAATCAGAAGAAACCGGATATTTTGCCACAACTGTTTAATGACAACAAACTGTGTGCGTGCTGGTGTGTGACTGTGTGTTTCTGTGCTTGTGTGTTGTGGGAAGATGGTCAAGTACTGTGAAAAAAAAACGCCTCTGGTTTTGCCGTCGCTGCGTGAGACTGAAAATGCTTTCGTATTCAAAGGTCTTGAAAATCCAAGTAAGACTCTTTTGTGGGAGGGCACGTTCAGTGAAGCTATGTGTTTTGAACATCACTGAGGTTAGAAATGTAAATACACAGAGCTGAACGTACATTACAGCTCCACTATTTTCCTTCTGAATGTCTTGGTTACGCCATGCGCTCCTGATCGGGCCCGCTCTCTGTTGCTTTATACTGTAGATGTAAATGATTTAAGGTCTAATTTGAATCAAGAAGGGGTTAGTGTGCTTTTACCTTTAATAAGGCCATGTCTGAAAAGACAAAATGGCCACTCTACCGTTTAAAACTGTTAGAGAAACTATTATCATTGCATAAATATCTAGGTTAATCTTACGTGTGTTTGTTTTTGTTTTATTTTTTTATTAACTGTGGAATTCTGTTACCTGGTTTTCCACCAATGAGATTGCCATGATCATGTGTCAGTCATAACATTGCAATAGACTTTGAAAAATGTAGGTACCGCCCTCTGTGAAACCTCATAGGCTGTCTGTTTCTTAACTGACTCTGTTATGTTTATCTCACTTTGATGCCGCTTTCCCATTGGTTCCCTCAACAGCTTCGGTCATTATCCCTGTGTCTTAAGCACCTCCCCCTGGCTGGTCAGTGGACCAATCAAAATCCTCAAGGGCTTTGTAAGAAACAACCACTAATCCCTAACCCTGACCCTTGATTTATAATTCTTCACATAGATTGGTCTTTAGGGGGCTATTTAACAGGGATTTGTATTCCTTAACTACATGCACCAACTGCTCAGTTGTTAGGACTTTGCTTCAGTGTGGCTTTAGAAGAGAACAACATGAAATAACATTTACACAGCTTCATTGAGTGCAGACATTGCCAGTCCAAGTATCTGGAGTTACCTAAATATTGGAAAAAGCGTCCCGATGATCCAAAGTGCTTGGCCAGACGAGGCTTCAGCCTTTCTTGGAGTCTTTCCCAGTTGATTACAAAGACTGCCTATAAATTGCAGTCAGCCTTATTCCAAATTAAACCATCCATGCAATGTTCTTTCCCAGGCCGCCTCCACTCATTATTATGCTTCTTAAATATACTACCCTTCAGGCATGTGGATCATGAAGGCCTTAACCCAAAGGAAGCAGTGGACATCTGACTTTATATTGTTTCTTTATTCAAGGGCAAGTATTTGCTCTTGAGTGAAGAACCATAATGTAATCTGATTCACTCCTTCAAGCCAGCCTTGGAAATCAACACGTTAATGACACGCTACTCCAGCAGCCATTTTTCAGTCTTAACATGGGAGCCATCAGATGACAGAATAGTTCAAAAGTTTTTGCTGTCGGTGGAGAAGTAGGCTTACTAACAGATACGGGTAAATACTGTTGTACTACAGTAGCCCTGTAGGGACATCCAGCATAGGCTACGTCTAATCTCAGACAGTCAGACTCTGTTTAACAAGCTTACAGAGGTTTGGATCCAATTGTCAAAAAAAAAAAAAAAATTGGCATAATGAGATGGGAAATCCTAATACACCCCATTCAATTGGCTGTATGTCATAGAGCACCCACCCCCAGAACCGAACAGGGACCTGTATCACAAAGTGAGTTCAGCTTGGTCAGGCTCTCTCTGGGTCACACTGATGATTTTGGATAACCACTCTTGGATAACAAGTGGCTCTGTCAAGGTGGAGTTCATAACCATAACATGCACCATTAACAGTTCAAAAGGAGCATTTTTAATATGAGATAATATACTTTATTTAGAATCATTATATGAAAAGATTTTCTGTTTACAAAGTCACCTTATGGTTTCACCTATAGTGGCAGTAATTGAAGTAGAGTGCAAAGAATAGCTACATTGGACCAATCACTATCACACTATTTTCAGGAATAAAATAATTACAGCACAGTTATCCACCAGTAAATGTTATTAATTATTGAAAACAACAACAAGTCAACTAGCTTCCAGCTTTATGTCAAAAGTCCTGTAATAAAGCCAGAGTAGACGTTTCCTTTCTTTTGATATAATAATCATGGAAAGCAAAGTGATTCTACTGGTGTGTAAACATGTTGCTCTATGCTCTTTATTACTTTATTATTATTACTTTACTCTTTATTACTTTATTACTTATGGTAAAGCGCTTTAGTCTATTTAAGGAGCCTGCAGGAGTGATGACTGTGTTTGTCCAGTTGATGCTCATTAGATGTGCAGCATAAGTTACCATGTTGATCTAGAACCATTCCTGGTACCAGAGAGCCTTGTTAAAGCTCAAAGTGTAACTGACTAAGCTCACTTTATGATACAGACAAAAACAGATTCTACAATCAAGTTATGTGTAGCGTCATTTTATTGGTTTAAATTAAAACAACACACATTGTTTTAGCCTTCTAACTGAATTTTGAGCCCGAACTTTACCAAAAGTCTGTGTGCATGATAGGACAGGGGTCTGGCTGGATTAGTTCCCATCTAGAAAATTGTGGCGATGGTTTAAAAAGGCTGCAGGTTTTGAAAACACTAGCTGTGCTGTTTCAGAACACTAGCTACCAGACATGATCTCTAGCAACAGCCAAGCTTCTTGAAAACCCTTGTCAAGTGCTGTGCTACCTGCTTTCAGGAGCATGAACACTACCAACACTAGAATACTAAACTTTCAGTGGGTTATCAAATGAACCACATTAAACTGCAAAATCAACAGACTGACAAACTGACATCATCAGACACTAACTGGCTGGGAATCTTCTTTCATGATTCAGTCATAAACAGAGAAGAAAGAAATATATCCTGTATTTTTGGCCAAATGAAACACATAAAAGTGGCCCAAAAGCCTGTCCTGAAATATGTGTAGAATATAAATCTTCAAGCTTATCTCGACTGTCGGAGAGGTTTACACTTCAGACTGTTAACTACTTTACTCGTTCAGCCAAAACCACAGAGCTCTCAACGTTCACAAAACTTACTGTATATGTAGGCAAGTCCATAGTTTGTTGAGTGGCACTATACTATATGCATCTGAATTGGCCAGAATTTTCCTGCTGATGTTGTGTTTTTTTTACTTGATGTATAATATAATAAGTAGTATTTTAAATGTCATCTGTAAAGTAAGTAGTCTGAGCTAGATGTAATCCATTTAAAACTTGGCAAAAATCTTGTCACAGACAGCTTTTGACCCCTGTGAGAGAGTAGAGCTGAGCAGAGCCCTGGATTGGATGAGTTTGGCAAATCCACAGTATCTTGAGGATAACCTATATAAATGATCTACGTTTTGTAATCTTGACATATATTACTGATTCACCAAACGATGCACCTGGAATGGAGAACCAGCATGAAATGATAACAACATGACAACATGAAAATTTCAGTAGGTGAAGCTACACAGAGGTCCAGTAACATGGCTTGTATACTGAAATCCGGCCAAACTCACAACTCTAATAAATGCTCTGTATCATGCAGTCTTTTATTTGCAGCACCAAAATTGCACAATTTGGGAACAACTTAAACAATAAAACACGTGTAGCCTATGAACTCTAACATTAAATTACCCTTTGACAGCCAAAATGAAGTATAAATGAGATTTTACTTACTTATTACTTGTATTTGCCAAACTCTGCACAATATGCGGCTCTCCATTAGAGTAGCTGTTCTCTTGTGAAGGCCTTGGAGTGGCAGTTTACCCCTGTTTTGCCAAAGGGAAATATTTCTATCAGAAACTTAATATTTACAGTCCAACCTGTAAAGGGTTTTCTAACCAATGGATCTTTCTTAAAACACCAAATATTATTCGCATTTCATTAACACTCTGAAAAGAGACAAAAACAATGCCTTGATGTTGTTTTAACCTACCCAGAATCTATCTATTTAAATTTGTATGCATTTGTCTCTTCACTGGCATGGAGCTAAAGGTTTATACACTGTAAAAAGTTATTGCTAGCTTGCGCAAAAACAGAAATAACGTTGTGGAAGCTGTTTGCATCACTTTTGAGTAACTTCAGCGGGGTATAAATTACCTTTGAGATTGCTAAATCATGTTGGATTTACTTAAAATGTGCCTGCTGCCTAATTTGTCAGAGTGAACTTGTGCAGGAATGAAAAGCTTGCTAAGCTAATGTAGTTGTTTGCATCAAATTAGTTTGCTGCACAAATTTTCCAGAAGCTAACATATTTCATTGATGGGAAGTTAGTTATTTTGCTACACCGGCTTTGTTGCACCGCCTCTCTCAGTGTAGGTACCTTGACTTAAAAGCTAGTCTGACGTGAAGCTAATGGCAGATTAACGACAGCTGTTCAAAGCCCCACATGGTTTGGACCAAGGTGGGAAGCTAAACTCAGCTAACAAAATGTTAGCGGCGACTAGTAAGTTTGCCCGCTTTACCTGCCAAGATTGTAAGTACCCAACCGAGTTCTTTCTCTCCTTAAGCAACTTCGCCAAGCAAAGAACCACAATAGCACTTGAGTTTAGCTTCCTGCTTGGTTTAGACTTTTGAGGTTTGAAGGGTCAAAGGTTAGCCAGGCCACCGCTGTAAATATAACACTAAGAGCAAGCAAGGAGTAGAAAAATGAGCTGTAGACTACAGTAAATTTTTTTTACTCTTCTGTGGTGAGGTTTTAAGAAGTGGGCAGGGTTTTAAATGAAGGAAAAGCATTGCACTGGTTCTTGTCGCTTATGTGAAACGGCTACTATGTTGTTTCGTTGAAAACAAGTTGATTTTGATGTAAACAACAACAACAGATTTTGTTTTTTTGACTCTGATGTACACAATGATAATGTTGTACCTGATGTAGAAAAAAAAATACAATGGTGTTGAATCAGTTGTGAACCATTAACGATGTTGCTTCTGATGTAACGGTTGATGATGCGTTTTTCGTTGCCTCATTCACTTCTTTAACTGACTGTCTGTCTGACAGACTGAGGAATAAATGAATGCGACACCAAACAGACAGTCAAACAAACAAACGAAAGAAAGGAAGGACAAACACCCCGGCTGGTACAAGCTGTTCGACGTCGTGCTGAGACGTTGCTACAGCGATTAATGTACTGTTGGAAAGAAAACATTACCAGAGCTATTCTCTACCCTTAAAGTAACATTTAACAAGCACGATGTAAAAGGATGATGGTGCAGAGAGGAAGGAGGAGAAGGAAGACGAGGAGGAAGAAGATAAACATTAAAGAAAAAAAAAAACATGAAGTTACAGCCATACATTGATTTCTGGGTCAGTGAGATTGAAATGGACTTCTCCTGCCCAGCATGTGTATTGTTATGGTGTCTATCTGTCCCTCTGTGTCTCTTCCCCCTCTTTGACTGTCTTTCTTTCTCTGTCTCTCTGCTGCCAAAGCAACCAAAACAGGCAGCAGTCCTTTTGTTCTGTCTCCTCTTCCCTTCTTCCCGAATCCCCTTTTTGCCCTCCGTCTCCCTATGCCATGTTTTCCATATTTTGGAATGTCAATGTGCTACTTGTTGACACTTTGCATGAATGATAACATGTCTGTATATAGTTATAGAGAATCGTATCCCATTCCCCTGGTGTTGACAAAAAAATGGTTTGAATGTTGTACAGATTCAGGTTTTCTGTTCATCTTTTATTATGTTCAGTTAAATTTTTTTTAATGTATGTAGAGCTTAAAAAAAAAGTATGATTTTAATTTAAACAAAGACGACGACGTATTTTCTTTTGGAGTAACTTGCACATTACTGATGACTTAATTAAGGTTTGTTTTGTTAAAAAGGCAATATCTGCTGTTATTGAATGTGAGATGAGATCTTAAAGGAGTTATGTATCTTAAATAAATAATCTATACGGGAGTTGCATGGGTTATTTGTACAAAAAAAAATAAGACACTGCTTGCTACTTCTAATACCGTGGCTGTATTCTCTGAGAGAGGGTGAGGAATACTGTATGTACATCTAAAGGTTATTTTGTCATTAAAGAAATAATAATATTATTGTGTATATACTGTACAGTGTTATAGGTGAGGTGGACTATATGGCCATCACGCTAACCGTAGATAATTAATTCTACATATTTATTTAAAGGAAACAAAAGCACTCACTACACTCAAGAATGACATATATTGCCTTTTTGGAGTAGTTTGCTTAAAGCTTGTTTCTCTATCGCTGCCTCACCCTTTCTTCTCACTCATTTCATCTGTCTCTTTTCTTCCTTCCATCTCCTCTCCCCGTTGTCTTTTATTTTTCTATTGTTGGGGCGTTTTAGACAGGCTTTTGTCAAGCTCTTCACTGTTGATTCTGACTCAGACAGTGTCACTTTTGTCTGTTTGTCTTTCTGTCCGTCTGTCTGGCATGTGCCTGGCTGCGTATCCCACCGACTCAACAGTATCTCCATACCTGCTGCTTCTTGTACTCACCTGTCTTCTTATCCATCTATAGTTAAGTACAATATATCTGCCTATGTCCCCAACTGTCTGAGTCTCTCAAAGGACCATTTGTCTGTACTTGAGTCACCATCTGTCTGATTCAGAACCGTCTGTCATTTTTCTTGCTTGCTAAATCCCTCCCTTTACATCTTTCTTTCCTTAATCCTTACTTTTGCTCCAGCATATCTTTTCAACCTCCACCCTTTTTCCCCTCTATCCATCCTTTCTGTCTGTCTCTGTCCCTCACTACGCTCTCACAGGGTGTAGTCGGATATTTCATTGTTTGTCAATTTGATTTGGTGTGTTTTTTAAAATGGGATAATAACCGCAACAGTGATAATGTAATGAAGCCGCTGTCCTCTGTGTGTGCGTGTGTGTTAATTTTCTTTCGTTTTTTATTCATTTTTGTTGAACACCAACTGATAGGAGGAAAGTTGTTGTATGTGTGTTGCCACTAACTGTGACTGCTCTCCATGGTACTTCTGATAAAACCAATAAAATAAAGTTTGGGATACCCTGTTTCAGAGACCCTGTGAGTCCACTGTCTTTCTAGTGTGTGTGTGTGTGTGTTACATTCAATCTGTAATGAAAAGCTTTAATATGAAAGCATAATTATTATGCAAATTTCCATCAGAGTTTACATTTTAGTAGAACTAAGTGGGAATTGCGACCAGCTCTTGTGTGTGTGTCTCGCTCTCTCCCTCCTTCTCACACTCAACCTCCCATACAAACAAACATCCATTTTATTTTCTTTTATATGTTCAGTCTGATGAAAATGACATTTGTCTGAATGGCTGACATCTCATTAACTGTCATCTGACTTGTTCTGTCATTGTGTCAGAGATGGAAGCGGTGGCTGCATCAGCGCTGATTAATTCCGCCTTTTCCTTCATGTGTCCCATGAAAAAATAATGAATGCGCACTGTCTCCATTTGCGCTGCTGCTGCTTTTCACTTTAACACATACATTCACCAATCTTTCTGTATCACAGAAAATTCAGAGGAGATTAGGTATTAATTGGCATTAAAAGAAAAGCTCCTTTTAACCTACCAAAGGATACAACATTAGAGAGAATTAAATGTTTGGCTGATGGACTAATTAAATCTGCTATCTGTATCGTAGCAAATTTAAATAAATTGTACAGTGAAGTTCTCCTTTTCAACAAATGCACAGCTTTAGTTTTGAGCAGCACCTTTTCTGTTATTTAGCTTATCACGTATTTGTTACAGGGTGAAGGATTTGTTGATCCTGACAAACAGGAAACTTTCCTACATATTTGCAATTTTCTCTTAATATTCTCCATTATTTTTAATTGTGCACAAAGCCGAAACAGTTAGGTAATGGTATGTAACAACCTGTTGCCTTTATGCTATTCTGGTGAACGTGTACTACTTCTGTCTGTAGGGAAGACAGAAACACTGCAGATGGTGTGAGTGTATAAGATGAAGCAAGATGACAAAAATATCAGTATGCATTATACTGAATGCATTGTGGTAATTTTAATATTGAAAAAAATACAAAATAATAAAGTTTAATTTCTAATAGACAGATTTATACATAAGGCCTGTACCCAACATGCAAAAATGGGTCCAAACCTGGCCCGACTATCTCAAGTGCAAATGGTCCTGTCAGGTTCAGGTAGAGCTCAGTCCAGTATTCACTCACATTTTATCCCTTTGGTCCCCCAACTCGTTCCAAAAAATGTGGCTCTGGCTTGTTGGCTGAATTCCATTTAGCTACTTTGATTTCAGGGTTCTGCTATTGTGCAGACTGGCTCACTGTCACACTATCGTGGCTTACTGGGACACTTTTAATCGAACAAACAACAGAGCCATCATTAATGTTATTAGTGACACGTGCTTTTCCTACTATAACAAGTCAATGTGAAAAAGGCCTATAGATGGACGAAGTGTTACTGGCGCTGAAAGCTGCGTAGAGCTGTTGCGTGTGTTATTTAGAACGTCTTAAACAGACAAAGATAGGACATCAGCGCATTTCAAGCTAGATTTGACGCTGTAAAGAAAAAAAAAGTTAATCTGTTTAAAATGACATTCAGCATCACCTGTTTCATTCATGCTCCACAATCACTGGCTCATTCACGGCTGTGTGGCTGCCAGCCAGCTAGTAACATCAAATCATATTCAAACAGGTGTACAGCACGGCCGCTAAAACATGACACGTGACTCACTGTTACTAGGCTGATATGCTAACGCCGTTCGCTGCCGCGGCTCCCTCCACCACTCCAGCCTCCTCCTTACGTGCTGTATTTGTTTGGTATTGTTGACTAAGATTTATGTGTTTAACGGGGGATAGGTTCTCCAGCATAATCCTCATTTGATTTTTAAATTCTAATTCTGTAACTATTTGCTATGAATGGTCAATTCCTTGATGTAAATGTCAAAATTGGCTAAAGTTGGGGTCAACGCAGATAGAAGCAAATTGCCTGTAAAGTCTAAAAGACACTGTCATACTCCACAATTAGCTGACCAACTGGTCGGTGTTGGGTGGAGAAAAACTGATCGGTGACCTTTCCAAGCATTTGCTGTAAATAACAGCACTATAGTCAACCTTTCTGGTGAAGTGGAGGGTCAAAGTGAAAATTACAACCTGCAAAGCTTTTAAACAAAACATAAATGGTGTGTGCGTATGGATAGAAAGTTGCCCAGCTGGTCAGTAGAAAGCCTTTACCATCATATAACATCTGACTGATGGAAGAGTTGTGTTCGGTTCTTCTCCTCCTCCCATGCTGCCACTGTGATGGATCGTGCCCATTCTCTGTGTGCAGAGTGATGGATTCTTCCCATTTCAATTATATCCTCTTCCTGTTTGGGGAAGTTTTTTTTTTTATTATAAACAAGTTTGTCTAGTGTTTGTGTGAGAATTTGGTGAGACGTTCTTTTTTTTATGATGTTTACCGCTTGCAGAATGTTTATGTATGAGTGAGTCAGCAAAATACACTATTTGTTGCAGTGTGTTTATGCTGTTGTTTCATGTGTACAGGTGTTTGCCTTAACTCTTTTCATTACCTGCCCGCTGCGGTGCTAAAATCTCATTATGCTGTCACTTTGATTTCTACACAGGTACTGGATGGCCTCTGCTTGCAGGTTAGCATGCTGGGAAATGAAGTGTGAATTGATGTGTGTGCATGGTTGCTCCTGAACACTGAATAATACCTAAACTGTCAGAAAGTCTGTGTTGGCTGTCAAGCTATACACAACCACTTAGTGAGAGACAACAGGCCCAGACTTGATTTTCTCCCCACTGTTCACTCCTCTTTGTTTTAACTGTCTGTCAGTGCTCAACCAAAGCCTGTACATTAAAAAAAGTTCAGTGACAAGACATTCAAAGGTCTCACACAAGTGCTGAAGTAGTTTTTTCTAAAGAAACTTTTGATATACATTGTGCTTCCTGTTGTCTGTATTCTATATAGTACCTATACAAACTGTATAGCATTGCCAAGATAAATCTCAAAATCAAAATAAATGTATTTACTTTAAGTGGCATATGAAAACTGATCTGTCTCTGCCCTTCTGGTTTTGCAACAGTGATAACAGTCAGAATGAGACGTTTCTCACCTGGGGCTGGCTATTTGTCCAACATCTGACAACGTTACTCTTGTAGTGAACAAAAGAGATCACGCTGAAAGAAATATCATGATTTTTGATTGACATTTTACAGAACGCTGTGTCGACTGCAAAAATAATAACACAATCGGTGAACTTGGCAAATAACCTAAACAAACAATGTTTTACTACAAAGTTACATCTCTCACCTTATATTTCATGTCCACCTCATCATATCACACACAGCTATCTCTAGAAAACTGTGTGTACGCCTGGTCTGAAACATGAGGCGCACATTCTTCTTTTATGTGTAGGAAATGGCATATGCATGGTTTTTGTGCGTATGCATCGTTTATACATCTGGTCATCAGGTGGGCTATATCGACAAAATCAGTACTGAACTAATCATCAAACCATTATGGACATGAGACAATATTTATAGATTTTGGTACACCCCGCTTAAGTTCCAGCATGGCTCTGCCCAACTTCAATGAGCAAGTCAAGTCAATTTTATTTATACAGTCCAATATCACAAATCACAGTTTGCCTCAAGGGGCTTTAGCAGAGGTCTAATCAGCCAGAATAATTGAAAACACCTGTGTGGGTGCGCGGGGTCTTTAAAGGAACGCTGGGATATTTTGGGAACATGCTGGGTTACCTGGAGTTAAATAAGAGGATTAACATCAATTTCATCTCTGTGTTCAGCTAAGATATGGTCCAGGGTGTGTTTAGCCTTGCTTAGCACAAGGACTAGAAACATGGTGATGTAACATAGTGATGGAAAGTGCTTCTCTGTGTGGGTTGATTTTTTATTTGATTTGTCTTTGTGTGTCTGTTCATGTATTTGTCTGCAGCATAAGGTTAACGCCACTCTTCCACTGGTGCCCTTCACAAGCTTACAAGTAAAAAAAAAAAAAAAAAAAAAAAAAACATTTCCTCTAGAGGGCTTTAAGTGGGGAGGGTGACCAGTCTACATCTATAGTACAACAGGGAAAATGCACACTGATTCTTTATGTTTCAAAATGTCGATCTAACATTGTTTCACTGACATTAATTTGGTCCACATACCACCCTTCATATATTTCTTTATTCTTTATGCCTTATTTCTGTCTCTGAGTCAGACATTATTCTGCCTGTCTCAGATGTTGAAGATGACAGCTTGGGCAGCACTGGAATACCAATAACTGCCAGACTTATGTACAGACTTCTTAAATATTCTGTCAAACATCCCGGAGAGACCTGATTCTAATGTAATTTTGATTTGTGGTGGTCACAAAGTTCTAATGGCCAAAAGTATTATTATATTTAGTAATTTGGCAAATACAACTGTAAACCTACAACAAACTCTACACATCCCTATGACATGGTAAATAGATTTGATGAGTATTGCTTTGTCTTTGTACAACATTATGGTTAAGGATTCAAGGCACTACTATGATATCCTTCTGCAGAGGCTCAGAGGGTGTATGATGATATCTGGAACTGCACATACATGATTTAAATCTTATCTACCTAATAAAGATTCTGTGTGTCCATGAATGTTCATGTATCCTCATCAGCCCTATTAACGTGTGGTGTGCCACAGGGCTCTATTCTTGGTCCCATCATGTTCTGTGTGTACAAGACCATATAATGTGTTGTTTTGAAATCTATTAACATTGTTATGCTGATGATAAAATGTTCCCTCTCAACACTGGAAGGAGCCAAAGATCCTATGCTGTTTTGAGGTCAATGCTGAAAGGTGCCTATACTGTTGTTTATCCTCGATTTTGGAACAGCCTCCCTTCAGATTTCGGTGCAGTGTTTAAAAAAAAATTAAGCACATACTTGTTATTACTGGCATTTTTCGGAATTGATTATTCTCTTGTTGTGTCTGTGTTTTGACATATCTCCTTGATGATCCTTTCCTTCAAAAATTCTACCACATACTTTTCTCTCTCCAACCCTGCTGGCCCACATCCAGCAGATCATCTGGCATTTATGTGGTAGTAATGTCAAAAAGAGAGAGGGAGGGGGATGTCTGGGCAGGTCAGGGGGTTAGTTTGTAGTAATGGGACTGTCACGTCTTCCTCCCAGCGCTAAAGGTCCATGTACAACCAACAGACACACACATTTACACACACACACACACACACACACACACACATAAAATATGCATCATCAGGTACTAATACTGTACATTATGTCTGTTCTTACCTCTGCTAATTACTGGCTGCTTGACTGGCTTGTTTGACAGACTTAAAATAAGAGCATAAAGTACTTTCACTACTTTTACTGTGTGTGTGTGTGTGTGTGTGTGTGTGTGTGTGTGTGTGTTGGTTGTACATGGACCTTTAGCGCTGGGAGGAAGACGTGACAGTCCCATTACTACAAACTAACCCCCTGACCTGCCCAGACATCCCCCTCTCCATGTTAGAGCAGGTGTTTCACACACATGGAACGGATTGAAATTAAATGTCATGCAAATACCAGAGCATGAACTCTCCCCCAGATCTGGTGTGTTTGTGTGTGTGTGTGTGTGTGTGTGCGTGTGTGTATGTGTGTGAGCTGATTTTTGGGTCAGTGGTTAAGGTTATGGTTAGGGTTAGAGTAAGTCTCCATTAATGTAAGTCTATGTAATGTCCCCAAAAGTGACCTAAGTAACCTTTTGTGTGTGTGTGTGTGTGTGTGTGTGTGTGTGTGTGTGTGTGAGAGAGAGAGAGAGAGAGAAAGGTCGACTGTTCTGGACACTGCTAGTGTACATGTGCTTGGTGACTACACTACATTTGGCCTTTAAACAAGCCCTGAACGGTGGTCGAGTCTATAAACAACAACTACAAATCCATGACCCAGTTCCGTCGGTTGGAGGAGACCCTCAGCTTATTTTGTTCAACCATTCCCCGAGCATGAATGGGAAAAGTTTCAGGTTCACAAGAGAGAGCCTGTAGGAAAATACTTGACTTTATAATGTTAGTTGAGAAGAGGGACCATTTTGTCTCCTTGATTTAACATATTAGCGTCAGCTGCCAAAAAGTACTGCATTCATAAGCTACGGTGTTGGAAAATCAGAGCCAAAAGACTGCCACACATGGTGCTGTGAAGAGGATAATGTGATTTTGGCAGCTTCAACAACCAATTCTCAGATTTTGAAGCGTCCATGAGCACACCAATGGTCCCTGCTCAGAGCTGACAATAACACACCTTTGATAAATACGTTGTTCAAAGTGATTGATTATCTATTTCAAGCAAGTTCCAAGTCAGTGAAGGTTAATTTTCCCTTAGTGAAATGACTTGAATCCAAAAGCTGCTTTGAAGGTAGGAAATCAATCTGAGAGCCTATATGGCTCTGCAATAATGTAACGTGTACGCAATTTGGAGTTAATGGGCTAAAACATGCGAAACCACCGGTATGGTGCTTTAACACTTAAGTCTTATTCAGCCCTTGGAGCTGCACTAATCAGTATGCTTTTATAATGATGGTGGATCAAATGACTGTGTGTAATGTCAAAGATGAGGCTCATAGTGATGAACGTGCAGAGACTCATAATTTTTCAGTCCCTATTATTTTACCCCTAACCCTAACCCTGCCTGTAATAATCCCACACTAAACAACCCTGTTTAAAGCTGCCTGATGGGTAAAGAGGCAACTGTTTGTTAACACATTAGCCATAACAAGATGTGTTCAGCGTGCTCCATTGTCCCTAAGTGGCCAAGAAAATCAATTAATGCAGCTTTAAGGGCCCTGAAAACATATTTTGTCAATCAGGTTCTTACTATGAGTGATGGGATTCTACATTAACACACTATTTTCTGCCAGAGTTCGAACTGTTTTGATTGTTTCACATGAGAGATTTCTGTATTTCCTTTTTTCTCTTTACTCTTGTTGCTGGTGACGTCACATACCGCTGTGCACCAATCAGGATTTAGCAACATTTGAATCAGAATCTGATGTCATTTGGTGGGTTGTTTGGTCACTGTCAATCAAATCAGATCGAACCACACCCACACAGTCCTGATGAAGCAGATTAATTAATAAGAGTTTTTGAGTGTTAAACTAAATAAATATTTTTTTTCTTATTTAGTCGTGAATATCAGTGCAATAAGTTTAAGTTTACAGGATCCATCATTCTGCTCAACCCTTCCTTTCTACCACCCTCCATCTTGTACTTCCTGTCTTTACATTTTTTTTCTTCTCTCCCCCAGTCTGTCACCCTTTCACCGCACTCTTCCATTGCTCCTTCCTCTCTCCACCTTTCCGCCTCTTTCCTTCCTTTCATTTCTGTATCGATTCCTCCTTTGCTCTCTCTCCCCTCTCCATGTCTCTCCCTCCCTTTCTACATTCATGGCTGGCTCTTTTCTCTCTCTCTCTCTCTCTCTGTTTCTTGTCTCACTTGCTTGTCTTCCACCCTTTCTCTTGCCAGAAGTTGATGACCAAGTCCTCCTCTCTTTGACTTACAGACACCCACACGAGAACACACACACGCACACACACACACACACACACACACACACACACACACACAAACACACTAACAAAACACAACTGAGTTGTGTAACACATCTACTGACACCAACACACGTACAGTGCGTGTACACACACACACACTCTCGACAGTAGGTTACTCTGTGTCAGCGACTGTTCTCTGCTGAGAGGCTGTGGGCGGCGTGATGATGTCGAGTTACTGTGGCGATTTTCTGTTGCCGCGGCGACGCTTTCACGACAACCGACTGTGGCATACGAGCACAGACACACACACACACACACACTCAGAGCTAGAGATCCAGACATAGAGGCACTTTACTACACCTGTATGTAATCCCACATAAACACAGGCCATCTGGTAGAGTTACCCTACTTTAATAAGGACACTCTGACCCTCTTTGGGTTTTATTTTAGATGTGGGAGTCACCTTTCGACCTTTTGTCCATACTTGTCCCACCAGAGTTAGGAAGGTAGAGAGACATAGGACAAGAGGAAGCGAGAAAAAAAGAGACAACATCACACAGAACAATCTAAATCCTTAAAGTGAAGTGGGCATCACCCAAGATATGAAACAAGACTCTTTCTGTTGTCCTCTTTAAAGCATATATAGATGTATGTATATTGATATGTTTGTATGAATAAATGTATATGGATGTATGCTGTGTCTGCAATATACATATACCTGCATTATACCACACAATGGGCAGGAAGGGTGTTCCATGCAAATAATGGGGTTCTCCACATGTGCAGACTTCTGTGATGCGATTTCTTAAAATAGATTTTTCCTTTTTTTGTATCATCATATTTTAATTTATATAGCACATTTCAAACACAGTTCAAAGTGCTTTACATAGGCAAAGAAAAGCATTAGAATGACATTCAAAACAATAATAATAAAATCAATTAAGATAGAATAAAATGAAATTCTAAAATGAGATAAAATGAAATAAAATACAGTAAATAAATACAGTACTACAGTAATAAGTTGTAAGTTGCCAATGCAACAAAGGAAATAAAAGTGCAAAATGCTCCTGGATTTGAATCCACCAGTCGGGGCTGTGGTGGAACCTTTTTTATGTGAAGTTTATATGTTTTTCTGGGTGCTCCAATTTCCTCCCACAGCCACAAGAAATTAGGTTAGGTTTATTGGAGACTCTAATTTGCCCATAGGTGTGTCAAGTTAAGTTAATTTTATTAATATAACCCCACAATCACAAATCCTTAGACCAGTGATGACCAGGTGGTGTCGTAGTGCAACAAAAAGCAAGCTTTTCATTAGTGTGTGTGTACAAAACCAGTCAGAGTTACATTACACTGAATAATAAAGTCACACTAGTCTGATAGCCAGTGGGAGAAAAGGGAAAAAAGAGAGAGGGAGGAAGAGAATAAAAGAGCTAGAGAGTAATAACACCAATCAGACAGCATTAGCTGAGCAGAGACCAGTAATTGGAGCTGTGAAGTGTGACTCATCGACAGCTAGCGAGACCTGACACACACACACACACACACACACACACACACACAGAGAAACCATCAACCACTTGTACCACTCTCCCTCTTTCTTTCTGTACTGCCATCACTATTATCTCTTATTCTCTAAGTAACTCACACACTTTCCTTTGTATGCACACACACACACAAACACACATACATAATCACTCTCCCATTTTAAATTCACACAGTATTTTGCAGGTGCCTGGATTATTCACATCTCCATCTTTCTCTAATCTAGACATACAGGCACACATGCAATCACACACACACACACACACACACACACACACACACACACACTGTCCAACTCTTTCTCACACACTTGCGCCAACACACACACACACACAGAAATCCACACACACACTTTCCTTCCCGGCTTGACATTCACACAGTGCTGCCAGCTACGCCACATAAGAGCTCCTTCCTGTGCTGCTCGCCCACCTGCTGCATCGCACACCGTAATACTGAGAGAGAAAGCATCTTTTCAACCTTTCTGAGTGAGAAACACTTAACGAAAAGTGCCATCTCCCCTGTGAACGTCACTCAAAATGTCCTCTTTTTCCAGCAAGCATTTCCTTTCCCACACATGGTCTTGTGCAGGTGGTGGACAGGTTGTTGAGCTTGTGACCTTTGAGTTTGGTACTAAAAGACATTACGTGGATGGTGTCAAATGTGTGTGTGTGTGTGTGTGTGTTGGGGGGGTAGTCCTGCATTATTATATAAAGTCAGAAAGCCTTTGAAAAGGCAGCTCTACGTGTTACTGTTTATTACACAGCTACTTACCAAAGACACATAATTACACATAATTACTAGACTTAAGGTTTCAAAATCTAAAATGAATTTAATTTGCACATTATCATCTCTGTCGCAGGCTGTGTTGAGTGCAGAGGTGGATGTATTTTCCTCCATGCTGTACATTTGTCTCTTTATTGGCACTGGCGGCATCACTTTCAGTACCCATATTCAAGACAAGGCAGAAGTGTTGCTAACATGCGTGATTTATCAACATTAATAACCTTGATGATTTAGCTAAACTTTTGCTAGCACATCTGTTGTAACTATATGCTTCTTGTTGCATTTTTTCTGTGATTTTTTTTTTACATGCTACTTTGTATTTTGGTATTGCGCTAATATAAAAACAGGGGACAAGTGCGGAAAAGTGAAAAACTATTTAGCTTAGAAGGAAAGCAAGCAAAGACTTTTCTTACGACTTGTAAACATTTAATGAAAATGACTGACTAATATTTGTTGGTGAAAAGCCTGTGTGAAACAGACTTGATAGAAATCAGATTGAAACCCAAAGTTCATGTCACCTTTGTAGTATACAGTATAGCACTGCAGATAAAGCTTCTATCCAGCAATCAGGTCTCCGAATAAATTACAAACAACATTGCAATAATCTTTCATGTTTCTGATTTTAGTTTAATGTTTCTCTTCAATAAAGGAGTGAAATCTTATGATTGTTGTTGTCCGGTTGGTCATGGCTTTCAGGAACTTGTTGCACTGTGAAGACTGTGACCGAGGCTCTCATCCGGCTGCGTCTCCACAATACTCAGTTTCAAACTTTCATCTCTCTGCTCACGTTCCTCCGCCTCTTCTCGTCTTCCTCTCCTCTCCGTCTTGCCCTGTCTATCATCTTTGCCCATGTCCATTCTTTGTTCTCCATTTACGCCCTCTGCCCGGTCTTTAAGATGCCCTCCATCACTTTGTTCTATACCGGTTCTCACCCCTGTCTTGTTTGTACGTCCTGGTTCAGGTCTTAGTGTTCCCAAATAGTCACTAGCTTTGATAAAGTAGTTCTCCAGCTCTGCCACAGGTCCCTTATCAGAGAACAGGTGGTCCAGGTATGCCTGGGCATACTGATCTGAGGTGATCAGGTCCAGGTTAATGGAGGAGGACACAGTTGCAGAGGTGGTATCAGGCCCAGAGACTCTCCTTCTTCTCCCTGTTAAGTTCAACTTAGTTCAGTTAAATGCAACTTGACTGAGATAGGCATAAGCAGTTTTCTTGGTTACTTCAAGAAAGTCTACCTGTCTCTGTCTTCATGGCAGATAGGGGGATGGTCACACTCCTTCCTATCTCTCTGTCTGTCACAGTGAGTCCCGTCATGGATCCCTCCTCTGGCACCTCGCTGGAGGGGTCACATGATGCCAGAAGACCCCCTCGACATTTTGCGACACACACTGTATTAGACTTATAACGCCTTTAATGAAGAGATTGGGGGGTGACAGAATGGCAAGAAGAATTGGGATCGAAGAAAAAAGAACAGAAAATTTCAAATCAATGAATCATTTTGTCACTTTTTTTCAAAACAGACCCATTTATTTGTGGATGTGTCACCCTATGAACCACTTTTGCGCTCAACTTCTTTCATAAGGAGTGCTTTATAAATGCACTGATGAAAAAATTGGATTAAGTTTTGGCTTTCGTGTTTTTTATCCCATTTTACTCACATGCTGTTGATTATGCTGGATATTTTCACTGTAAGCAGCAAGTCTAAATGTGAGCTGAAAGTTTAGGGCTCAACTTTTCTGACAGGTCTGATGGGCTTTTTTTGTGTTTTTGCTGTCATATTTGGAGCAGGTTGGAAAGCTTGTCTCGTAGTAGACAGGCAGGCCCTGTGTGGCTGTGGTTTCCACTGTCAGTATGCTTTATTAGGCTCCTGCTTCCACTGAAGTGCTGTGTGTTTGCTGTCTGACAACATGCTCTCGAAAAAATCTTCAGTGACTGTAGTTGGACTGTATGTGTAGTACACTTCCAGCATAGGTTGTCCACCCACCTAAAAGTAGCCTCCATGGCACTGCAACTTTATTTGTTTTATTAAAAAAAAATAATAATGACATAAATAAACTAAAGAGCCAATATGCAGCCCTAACACACTGGAGTCAACAAGTTGACTCTTCCTCCCTTTCTCACTAAAATGTTGCACTTTAGACAGCGACATCACAACCAAAACGTGGGATGAGCTGGCATTTTGGCAAAAAAGGGTTAAAATAAAAGAATAAAATAAAATAAATAAAATAAAAAATAAAATAAAATAATCCAAATTTGCAACATAACTTATCATGTATAACCCACACGGTAACCAACAGATACCATTCCCAACTTGCAGCCCACTTCGGCCCCATTGGTGACCCAAATAGGCATACATGTGGCATATGGAGCCAGCACCCTACAAACCCATTAGGGCACCACATGAACATGTTGGCTGGGAAGCTATTGCTGCCAAAGTGATGACAGCCTCCTGTATAGGTGATTGGTAGATTGCTGCAGCTACTGCATTACCTGTAAACAGGTATGATCTGTCTGAGGTCTTCCTTGTATTGCTCCAGTGCTGCCCTTGCAGCCAGGGGCTCCGCCTGACCCTCGAGGCCAGTCAGGTGAACCAACATCTGGATGTTAAATGCTGCTCCACTGGCCCAGTGCCTCAGAGACCTGGAGGACCAGACAGTGTAAGAACATAACAACTCAACTTTGCTGCTCTGCTCTCTATGCTGTACTCTACTGTATGCATGCTGCTCTACTGTATGATACCATCCTCTCAACTCCACTGTGTTGTTCTCTACTCTACTCTCTCACCTGGAGTCACAGTCTCCCCCCAGCAGACAGGTCTTCAGCTGGGTGAGGGTGAGGCTGAGCTGGGCCTCAAGTCTGATGGAGTCCTGGATCAGCCTGCTTTTGTCACTCAGGTTGATCCTACAGCGCTTCAGGTACTCCTCCATCACCTCCTGGAGCTCCCAGACTCTCTGCTGTAGGTAGTAATTCATGCATGGCAATTGTAGTATGATGACTTTTTTTTTTTGCAACAATTTTGATTTTCGGATTTGGGGATTCATAACTATCCTGAACTTTCTGTGTCCCTTCATCAGTTTCTGCAGCTTTTATTTTACTTTTTCTTGTTCACTCAAAATCAAGATTTAACACTATTCATTAGCAGGCTCGTGAACACAGCTGGCTGAAATGTATCAGTAAATATATACAGGAATATACTCTATTTTAATATTTCAGCAAGCACTCTTATTACTTTTACAAATTCCCTTCATTGTTTTCTATCAGAGGCTTTACCTGGCATGATGATGACCCTGCTGACTTCCCTTTCACACCTGATGACTGTTTTGAGGATGTGTAGGCCATGTCCATCACCATAGTAACCACTAATCCCACCAGGCCGGCCAGGCGTGGCTCATCCGAGAAGGTCGACAATCGACCAATCAGATCCCTCAGGTAGGTGGGCGCCCTGCTCCCAATGTTGCCCTGCAGCTGGGTGAGAAAAAATGACTAGAAGAGTTCATGGCATGCGTAAATGGTAACTGTTTCTTACCATCTGTCTCAATAAAATGCTAGGTGGGTAGATTGCTCTCCCTTCTTTTTAAGAACTGTGAAGAGCATTTTGTCATCATCATATTGCTCCTTGTTGGCCACTGTATTGATTTGAAACCTTTTTACAATCCCCCAACAGGACCGCACTTCTAATGCTGAGTGGTGCTTCAGTTTGCACAATCCCTCTTTTTTAACTGTCTCAAGGCAACAACAACATCTTTCTTTCCCCTCCTGTTAATCTCCATCTCCACTTCATGACTGAATGGATTTACAGGGGAAATCAATGAGAAGTTCACCCGCTCAGTCCATTTCAGTAGGAGATCATGTTTTGTAGTCAGTTTATGTCTCCTCAATGTTTAGCTCATATGCGGCATCATCATCACTCATATATACCGTCGCACTTTCTTTTAAGATTTATTCACCTGTTGCAGTTGTTCCTGGAGGCAGGCCCGGGAATCAGTGCTCTCATCGTGGTTGGCTAGGAGGAGAGGGTGGACAACTCCGAGGTCAGGTACGGCACCGCCTTCCAACATGGCATCATAGAGGAGAGAACCAACTGCATCCTTCACCTGGGAAAGCTCTTCTTCTGATGAGAACAGCTGGCCCATAATGATGTTTTTAATTGTAAATATTCCTAATTTAAAGCAGCGTCTGAGGAAGAACAGAAAAGAGGGAAAATGCCAAACTGCAGGTAACACAGTACAAAAACAAACCTTCAGCACTGAATAACTGGTGCCAATAGCAAACCACACACTCAGATGACATAACAGTGTAATTACAGTCTATGTATTTGCTTATTTTCTTTTTTACATGACTATAAACATCATATAATATACTATGACCTTAAGGGTTTTAGCACAAGTTGTGAATGTATTTAGATTCTACACAACTCAAGACACAAGAAAAATATTTAATTAATCATATCAACAGGACGTAACATTTTCCAAATACCTCCAAAATAGCACCCTAACATTTCACACTAACATCCCAGCAGCATTTCAGTTACATCGAATCTCTCTGTTACTGCAATGACTTGTGTTTTGGGCAGCCGGCCTCTTCACCTCCCCTCTTCCTCCTCTGTGCTCCGCCTGCTGCAGTGAAGAGATTAACCAAGACAACACAGCAGCAGGATGTAGCTCAGCAGTAAATCTTTACCTCCCCCTAGCTGCAGTGACCAGGAAATGCAACTGCTGCGACTGCTGGGGGGAGTTTGTCATGTCCTCGAGGCCAAGGACGCCAGCCTGCTGGGGTTTTGTCTGAGTAATCTCCATCTGAAAAGGTTTTTGTTGCCTGTCTGCTGTTGGTGCACGGAGAATTAAAACCTCTGAGAATAGTTATTTTGCACTCTTTCTCATAGTGCTATCTTTAAGTGAATGCATGATAGTGAAATTAAACTAATCCTCCTTGTGCTGCGGGACTCCCTGGAAGAAGCTAGAGGTCCTTGGGAATGAAAGTAATAGCTACAAACTCTTTACAGCTGTGTTAAACACTGAAAAAATAGGCCAAGGGCTTTTTTATTTAGCTAAATGGAACAGTGGCCTTGGTGGTGGTGCGATGTTGACTTTTTTTACTTGATAAAATGTGGGGCAAGGGGATTTGGGATTTTATGGAGTGTGAGAGATGTTCTTTGTTAACTGGGACAAGGGCTTGTGCACTGTCAGGCCTCAGGGCTTTGTGTGTATTACAGCTGTAGCTAAATGAAATGCCCCACACCGTGTTGTGGACTGTAGCTCAGGTTAATGTGGACATTTTGGTCCGTTACTCATTTAGGTTAAACTTGCTAGACCTTCCTCCTCATACTCAAACCGGTTTTTCACAATCAGAGTTTCAGTTATTAAAATGATTTATACAATTATTTTATCTCCTTTCCAATTAGTGTGTTAAGTTAATTGATATCATTTTGCACAAGCACGATATGTCATTGAGTGTGTTGGTTTTACCGCCTGCAAGTTTACTGTTTTGGTCAGTCTCACTGCTCTCATTAACAACAGAAGGCAGCTGTTTTTGGCAAAAATACAGCTCTGATAAAGCCACTGTACACTACCTGCCCAGCACCAAACAGCAGACAGTCAAAATTTGCAGCTAGCTAACAAATTGGAGCATTAAGCTGCTTAAGGGTTGGAGGGTTGGAGACCAAACCAGAGCTAGAAGGAGAGTGAATATTGGACTTACATTCATTAGGTGGCCAGAATCACGACTCCAAATGAATGCTGTTGTTGCTCTGTAACTTCTGGATGCATAAATAAGTAACTGTTTGCTTACATAGCCATATCTACTTTATAAGGTGATAGCATGTCAGTGTTGTGTTGCTCCCAAGTGATCAGCAAATTAATTAATGCAGGTTTAAAACACCTGTTATTGAAGCAGAGTACCCAAAGAAGTTTGCATGAGGTTGTTGGCAAAGGTGTGTGGAGGGCACCTCTAACCGTACCCACATACTGCTCTCCTGCAGTTTTACAACAATATTGGAGTGAAATAGGCTAAATAATAGATATTATATTTCAGTGCACACTTTCTGTGGGGCCAGAGCATTTATTTCTGAGTAGGACAGCTCAGTTACTTTCTCACCAATCTTGTACGTACCTCTTTAGAATTGTAAGAGAAGCAGCACTTAAGCAGATAACCTAACTTGGCTGGAACCAGCTGCACCACAAATAGGAAAATGAGCCTTTTTCACTGAAGACATTTTTACAGGTCACAGTAGGAAACGCACAGGTGAAAATCATAAAATGAATGATGGCTCAATTCCATTTAGCTGCTTTAGTTTCAGGGTGCTGGTATTGTGCATGCTGGCTCACTGTCATGACTCAGTGGTAAAAGAACAGAGCCATCGTTAATGTTATTAGTAACACCTGTGCTTTTCCTGTTATGACAAGTCAAACTGCCTGCTGTGAAAAGGGCCTATGGAAGGTAATTAAATCATAGGATTAGGAGTTTGGTTTATTTATTTGAATTAAGATGGAATAAGATAAGAAAATTGGATGTTATACGTTGAGATTTGGGGGTACTCATGGGAAGTAATTATTGTAATGAATAATAACTGTTAAATAGAGTATATTTAAAAAAAAACACCAACTTAGCGTGCTCACTTGTTAACTGTAAGTATACCAAGGTGTCACAGTGAATCTGACAATGATATGTTGATGTTTAAAAAATTTAAGACAGTGAACCTTTAAGTTACACACAGCAGGCACGAAACCAACACACACACACACACACATTTCCTCCTCTCCATACATCTTTCTCTCCCTCCAGTCTGCTTTCCATCCTCCTGCTCTTCCCATTTTATCTTGTTATTGTTATTGTATTGTTGTTGTCAGTTTGATGCTGTGTTTACTGGTTGAGCTCTGCCGCTAGGAGCATGTCTCTCTCTCTCTCTTTCTCTCTCTGTCTCACTCTCTCTCTCTCTCCATGGATGCTTGGCCCTGTCGACGCACTTCACACTCCTCTGAGAGCAGTAAATATGTGCCCACGTCACATGTAGGTTTCCAATGAATGAAGCCTTAGCTTGACGCTCCAACGATTCCCCTCGTCGTAATCCACATCAAAACATCCACAGAACCACTCGTTTAACAGTTTACTTCGACACAAGGAAACATTGGTACAGAACAATTGTCCATTTCCAAAGTTATTGCATTACTGTAAATATTCCCTCCAATTCCTTTTAAATCAATGAACCATGTAAATTACTCGTTTTACGTATGAACTTAAATTATTGCATGCTAATCAGTTAAACATCAATAAACTGCATTTAGGCTCCTACATCACACACACACACACACACACACACACACACACACACACACACACATCAGCACTCAGAGATGGGCATGGATGCACACATATATACATAGTTAAGTGATGAAAATTCAGTGCTCCCTCTCTCTCTCTCTCTCTCTCTCTCTCTCACTTTTGCTCTGATTATTTCACTCTGTCTCTTTGTAAAGGTCTCATTTCCATCTGAGAGTGAAGTGAGGATGAAAGGAAAGAGAGTAGAGAGGAGGGCAGGAAAGAGATGATGAGAGAGAAGGGAAGGAGGAGGTGAGGAGAGAAGAAGAGAAAAAGGAAAGCAAAAGAAAATGAATAAAAGATAAAGTAAGGGTGATGTTGATCGAAGAGAGGACTTGGAGGAGAGTGACAGATGGACTCAACCTACCTTACACACACACACACACACAGTCTGGCCTTTTAAATGACAGCCCTCTTGAAACCTCACTGAATATTAATCACCACACACAGAATGTGTAAGTTTATGAGATAATGCCACTCAAGTTTAATTTTCACTTAGAAAACAGATGGTCCAGGGAGTAGACCTATGACATTTACACCTGTGTCAGTGTGGCTTTAGGTGTTGGTATACACTATGTGTGTGTGCGTGTATGTGTAGATCAGCCACTGAGCGCAGTCAAAGACAAAGGGAAGTTACTGTAAGTGTGTGTCCTCATGTCCATGTCAGAAATCCTTGTTGCTGAAATCCACTGACCAAAGACCCCATTTTGTCATTTAGGTTTGGACCTGTTGCGATGTATTTAGGGATCAGTGGGAAACTGTACCGAACATTGCTGCCCAGTTGTCATGGAGATGGTTTAGTTTGTTATCACATGACCTGAGTAATGAATTTTGGTCACATAATAATAGATAAATTGTGCATGGAAAAATGCTGGCTTTTTTGTAGGGGGTATTTGTTAAATAAAAGAGGAGTGACAGGAAATATGGGGAGACTCTGGGCCACTGGGACGCTCCCTCCCTTGTGTTGTAACTCATACAAAATACATTTCTGGCTATAGAGATTCTCTGACTCCCAAAAATGTTTGTAATAATAACTTAAGCACCACATAGTTTCTTCCCCAAAACAGGAAAAATTTGTGGGATTTTGTCAAGTTAAGGTAAAATGTTTGTGAGTCTGCTTGTGTGTATCATTATTTATGATATTATATTATATTATTTATTATTAAATCTGCACTGCATTACCAACACTGTTTACATTATTGTCCCTTTTAAAACTAATCAGCCTTGAGCTCTACATAAACGCTTTGCGGCTGAGGCTGCATTAATTAGTCCAACATGATGAAGTTGTAAAACAACAACTGTTTTCTTTGCCCTCCTCCATGCCCATAATTCATGTATTAATCCTTTTCCCTCCATTTCTTTTTTCTCTATACTGTGCTTCTTTTCCCTCGTCATCAATTCTCCTCTTGCCTTCTCTTCTCTTCCATCCTCCACTTTATGTCTGCTGTATCCCCCTCCCTCCCTCCCTCCCTCCCTCTCTCCGATCATTTATGGGGTGTGGAGGAGAATAAAAACAAGTTTAATGTACAGTAATACATCATGCCATCGCTGGTGTGCCAGGCGGCGTCCATTTTGTGAAGCTGTTGTGTTCACTTAGCAGCAGTGGGGCTAATTATTGCAAATGGCAGCTGTTGAAAGGAGTATTAATGTCTCCTTTCTACATGGATACATCCAATATTATGGGCTGATGAAAGTAGTCACAAGCTAAACTTTAAAGAGCGACAAAGAAAAAGGGAACTGTGTCTTGTTGGATAAAAGCCCCATAAATCCAACTTTATCAATTTATATTAAAGCTGTCACTGACTAATGATACTGTAATCATTATCCATCTTGAAGCCCAATAAAGTTTATATCTGGAGCATTTTGATGCAACATGGTCTCTGACTGTGAGATGCTGGATTGTAATTATGTGACACACAATGTGTCCAGTATTTTTGACAGTAGAGAAGCTGGATGCAAACAGAAAGATTGTCATGAAACCTATTTGATATTGCCAAGAAGAAACACTTCAGGTGTTTTTGGTTTCTCGAGATAAAGACATTATGTGCTAAATGGACGATGGAAGGCATTTGTCAAATAAATGCAATGTACCGAAAAAGTAAACTTGCGTGACGGATCATGTTTCCACTGTCAGAGAGGGGATTCTAATGACACAGTCTGAGTACTCACGAAATATCGCCCACACTAGTTGAGTAAAAAAACTGTAAATCACTGAAACCTATAAAACTGAAAATAATTCTTGAGGCCTCCATTTCTAGCCATGTTAGTGGTGTGGCTCCAGGGATTGTGATGTCAGTCTGTCTGCTGGTCCACCACTTTAGCCCAGACTGAAATATCTCAACAACCACTGGATGGATTGCCATGACATTCATTGTACTGACTCTGGTGATCCTGTGACTTTTCATCTTGTGCCACTAGCAAGTCATAGTTTTTACTCCTCCTGTAAAACTCTTTTGTACAGACATTCATGGTTCCCAGATGATGACTCCTAACTTGGTGACTTTGGTGATCCCCTGACTTTTTCCTCTAGCGCCACCATGAGGTTGACATTTTATTTTTTAAGTGAAATGTCTTCACAACTATTCAATAGATTGCCATTAAAAATTCGGTTAGCATGCTAACATACCAGACTAAGATGGTGACCATGGTAGACATTATAGCTACTTGCTAAACATCAACGTGTTAGAATTGTCATTGTGAGCATGGTGGCATGCTGATGTTAGCATTTAGCTCAAAGCACCACTGTGACTAAATCCTCACAGTGTGTCTGGAGTCTCTTAGACTTTTTTAAACATTCAAATCCCATTGGGGCAATATTACTTATTCAATCTAAAGTAATACCCATGTTCACTGTATAAACATATTAACTTACCATAATTCTTCACATTGGGCAAGCACTACACTGTGGCAGGTCGCACCAGCCTGTCCAGCGTTTGACGTGTTTATGGCACAAGGCAACAAGCAAAACACTGTTCATCAAATAAAGTAAGGGGATTAAATTTGTTTGGGGTCATTAAAATGTCAGAAAGAGAAAAGAGGGAGATTAAAAAGTGTTAGAGAGAGTGTGGCAGGGCAGAAGGAGAGACAGAGATAAGAAATGGATTTGCAGAGTGAGGTGTTGAGACAGATAGAAGGAGGATCTCTCTGACTCCACTAGATAGAGAGAAAAAGTGAGAATTGTGTGAAAGCACTAATTTCTGCTGCAGGGTTTAGCAGAAGTCTCCTCTCAGCTTTGGAGGAACACCTGTTCAGAGCTGCCTCCAGGTAGTACACTGCAGCAGAGGTGTGTGTGTATTGTGTCTGTTTGAACCGACATGTATTAAATGTGTGTATATGTGTGCACTTGCACATTTGCAGTTGTTGTCTTGTTGAATGTGTGTGTGT
The DNA here is from genome assembly GCA_008360985.2 of Macquaria ambigua. Lineage (NCBI taxonomy): Eukaryota > Metazoa > Chordata > Actinopteri > Centrarchiformes > Percichthyidae > Macquaria > Macquaria ambigua. The sequence continues at coordinate 164,224 of VMKM01000692.1, read as the reverse complement.
GTGTGTGTGTGTGTGTGTGAATACCTAATGTGTGAACCGAGGCATTTAGGTAGCTATTAAGTGTGTGTGTGTGTGTTTGTGTGTCTGTGTGTGCTGATAAGAGCTCTCGCTTCAATCCATGTATTACAACTAATCACAAAATGAAGGCTTGTTGTGGCCTTTGCGTTGCTCTATCACATTAACATGTCATTATTACAAAGAAAATTGATATGAACAATTCTGACAAATTATTACATTCATACTGTGATAAATGTTACAGTTGATATGCAGATGGTTTCTGTTTGTAAAACCACGTTTCCAATTTGTTACATCAGTGACTTTTTCCATTGTGTGAGAGAGACCCCTGCTGGCCAACACTACATACTGCAGTCTGATGGCGTAGTTCCGTTTCCGGTGTAAACAAACACGCCAATATGGCGACGCTTATAGGCAAATAAAAGATATGGCAAAGTTCTACTAGAAGATATGGGCGCATGTTGTCACTGAACACATTATACAACATAATGAGTGAACCGAGAAGTGAGGGAAGTTTAGTTCGCTACTACTGCACCGCCGGTAACGGGATGGAGCCTTTCTTAATTGACGAGGTGAAGAGGAAGCTGGCAGCTGAAGATGTGAGTGTTTTTCTTGTCAGTACGAGTAAAGAGAGACAAACTAACGACGGTTGTTGAAAAGTCCGTTCACCGTACGTTAGTTTTAGAGAATTCGATAGATAGAGGTGTGAAAGGCATTGACCTTGGCATACGCCCTTTGTTTTGTACCTGTGTTTGAACCCATTTGACGTGTTGTCAGACGTTGGCTAAAAACCCACAATAATTAGCTTGTTACAGTAAATAATGGCCACATTTTGTAGCTAAGCTATAGTTGCAAGACGAATACGAGCTTTGAGGATAATTGCTGCTCGTTTTTAGTAACAGTTGATATAATTATCTAATTTACAATAAAGCTTACTTTGCAAATGTTACTGTTGTATGATATCAGATACTGTCATCTGATATTAAAGTTTGTTATACAACTGTAAAAGGATCACTGCCAATGTTTGTGTTATGTGCTTGTTAGAAACAAGTACATGGTTTCCCCAGTAAATTGTTACGCTGAGGTTAAGCCGATCCTGATAAATCTCGTCTCATGATCACTTTAGTTGTGAAATAGCACATCTGTTCCTTTCTCTGAAGATTAATGTTGAATTGTCCACCATAGAAATCCAGTATTGGTCATCTCAAGATCAGAATATTTCAATTGATCCTTCAACAAGATACTTGCACATGAGATTGTTATCAAAAAGTCATCAAATATGGGATTACATTATTCCCCTTTTGGCTACAGGGTAAAGTCTTTAAACACTAACCTGCTCTTTTTGTTGTTGTGTGTGTCCAGGTGTGTCAGGTGCCAGGTAAAGTGTTGTTCAGCTCCTCTGCCGGGGTCGACAGAGTCAGTGAGCTGAAGGCTGCAGAGAGACTCTTCCTCTTGTTGAAACAAGATTCGCCTGTGAGGCTGTCTTTCCACACCAGCCCAGGTACCAACCTGACACATCAAATACACAAATACACGTAATACAAAACATGAGGACTACCTAGGCAGATATTAAATTGTATGCCTGTCTTTCAGTTCTTGTGTGCTTTAAAAATGAGTTCATATCCATTTTAATTTAATGCATCAGATCAGTGCACTTGGGGAATTCAGATGCTCAAATGTTCTTGGATGACCTGTTTTAGTAAATTTAATCAAAAAGACGTGATTTTAACCAGATGAACATCCAAAAGTCTCAATAATGCCATCATAATAATGATCCTTCCATATCACTGAAAGAAAACCCCCAAAGGGAAACAAAACCACCATGGAATTCAGTGCCTAATTACCATTTTTGTATTGACTTTTGTTTTGTGTTTCTGTAATATTCATAGCAAAGGCAGCCTCTGTGCTGCAGTCCAGACTGTTGGGTGACAGGAATCAATGGACCAGTGCTGTAATGACATGGAACCACCTGCAGGGGGAGCTGGCAGACAGAAGGACTACTGTCAACACACCAAGCACTGCCCTGGGAGTGACCAGGAAGAGGGAGGAGGGGAGAAAGAGTGAAGAACATAGGGAAGAGGAGGAGAAGTGCGATGTGGAGTCTAGAAAAAGTACAGGAGAGCAGAGGGAGGAGGAGAGTGGGAACGGGAGGCAGAGACGTGGTAAACAAAATGGTGCACAGACACTGGAGAAAAAGAGAAAGAGAGATGATGAAGAAGAGGAGGAGGAAAGGAGGGGTGCAGCTCAGGACTCTAGTAGTGAGAAGAATATACAGAGAGAGAAGACATCTGAGAGAGAAAGGAGGAGAGAGGGAGAGGAGGAGAGGGAAGTGGTTATGGAGTTTAGCAGCTGTAGAAAAAATGTGATATCAGGAACAGATTTCAATGGCAGAAACCACGAAATACCAGGACCAGACCACAATGTGGAATGTAGCAGCAGGAGGATGGATGACATGGCAAAGGACTTTGCTTTAGAAAGTGTGGAAAATGGTAATAAGATGTCATCACCTTTAAGGTTAACATCTTTTCATTTCTGTTTTTATTGCTTCTTCATTTCCTCCTGTCTTCTCATGTTTGCCTCCATGTAATGAAGTGAAGACTACCGGAGGAAGAGATAAGACACTGCTGCAATCCAGCAGGATCAAACCAGAGCCGCCTTCAGTCCCGGTCTCTTTTAGGATCAGCTGCAAGTGTACTGGATCTCTGTCCCGATACTTCAGCACACAGGTAGTGGAAGTTAAAATGCACATGACAAAGAAGTGTAAAGTGTCAGAGTGTTGGTTCTGGCAGGTGTATGCATAAGAAGTAAATGTGAGATTGAGAGAAAAATACATCCATCTAATCAATTTGTGGACACTGTACAAAGTGTTAAATGATTTAAATCATGCACTGGAAAAATATGCAGTCAAATGGCTAATCTCTCCGTTGAATTGTCAAATGGACATTTTTTATTCCCCCATATACACAGAAACGGGCGTCCACATTTGCTGGAGGTGTCAGTTCCATAAATACATGTATATTATGTTCTGTTTGCATAATGTATCTAATATAGGAGGTGAGCAGAGTGATTGGAGTAGGTCTGAGCAGACTGCTGGGCTGGAAGGCTGACCTGAAGAATCCACAGCTGGAGGTTAACTTTTTTACTGTGTTAGAAATCTCCCTGATTGTATTGATTTGTGCCCGGCCAATTTAAAAGTGTTCTGTAATGTTCTGTATGTCTTTATGGGCATAACTGATGCTCTCTTGCCTGTCCTTTCAAATGTAACATCATTAGTTCTTTGCTCTTTTCTGCAGGTAAATGTTTATTTGAGTGATGACCACTGCCTGCTGGGGATTCCACTAACCAGGTTATTGACAGAAACACTTTCTCTACATTTAAAACGTATTAATAATGACTGTATGCTGTGTTTTTGGAGGGTCCATCAAAGCTTCTTAAAGCCCCCAAACTGTACAGCTCTTTAATTTAAATAACAGTCATACTGTACATATTTCTTCTCTATTTTTTCACATATTATTGTCAGTTTTATATTTATGCTTCTTGACTTGCAGTACTTGCTTTATCTCTCGTTATATTTTCTACTTACTATGTTTATAGTTATGCACCAATATACCAAGGTAAATTCCTTGTATGCGAAAACCTACTTGGCAATAAACTTGATTCTGATTCTGACTCAGAGGAAGCAGACTTTGAACAGAGACAATCTGTAATAACAACATGCAGCGCTGATATTCTCAGGGTTTTTGAATGTGCTTTCTCTGCTGCAAGTTTAGCTTTTCATCATTTTGCTTTGTGCCATTGTTGTAGTTTCTGTGATTTCTTAGTGCTGTGGCCACTAGCCTCTCTTGGTTGCCAGAATCAAGAATCACTCACTAACAGCAAGTGCGGCTGTGTGTGCCCCAAATAATCCCAAACATTACTGAAAATCCAAATAAACATAGTGGATTCATAGTTTCATAATGCAGCTTTAATTCATTTGATAAGCAGTCATAAGTTATGGGTCTCGTGTCTCTTTTGTTCAGGTTACCTTTGGCTAACCGGAGCTACATTAAAACCACAGGACTGAGGTCTACTGTTGCCTGGGCTATGGCCTCATTGGCTCAGATACAGGTACGAACACACACAGATGCTGGGTGCCTGCCGCTGTATTCTTTATTTATGAGGACTCTACTTTATTATGTGTATGCTTTTGTTTATGTATGCAAATCAGAAGGCATTATAAAATAATGCAAGCGAGGGCCTTCCTTTTGTCTTTGTTGCAGAGAGATCTTCTGCCATTTAGAGATATTTATTTTACCAATCCCCTAAAAAAAAAGCACAGGTTTAGACTCATTAAATGTGACTACTTTTAGCATAATGTTGGTTTTCTGTAACTTGGCAGTCTGTGTGCTAAAGCATTTGCATGCACACCAGTCAGACTGTGGTGAAATATAGCCCTTCAGTCACAGTCACACTGTATGCGGTTGACCAAGTGTATGTACTGTATGGTATCTCCTGTTTCCCAGCCAGGCTTCTGTGTGGTCGACCCAATGTGTGGGGTGGGAACCATCTTAATAGAAGCAGCACAGGAACACAAGGTCAGGACATAAATCTACACAGAGCGTCTGTATATATGTCAAGTGTAGAAAAGTCTGAAAAGTGAACTTTCTAGGTTTTAAAACATTTGAAAAATGGTTTAGTCGTGGTATACACGGCTCCACATTTTATACAGTTGTTGACCTGTTGTTTGTTTCACATGTATGTTAATGCAAAGAATATTGTTCAGATATGCAACTTTTTAGTAATAGTATATACTGAAGCGTGCAATTGGAACACCACTATTATAGTCTGATCTATCATTCTCAATGGGATCTTCAGGCTGTCCATTTCCTGGGTATGGACATTGATGATGGACAGCTGCAGAAGGCCAATGAGAACGTAGAGTTTGCTGAGCTGGAAAACAGGATACACCTGCTGAAAGCTTCATCTATGGGTAGGAAACCTGCGCACAGTGATCACTGGAATAATGGTAAAGTTGTATATACCATAGTAAATGGTCAAAAGGTCAAAGGCCGAAACTACAGTATTTTGACAATAGATGCTAAAAATATAACTATGTCCCTAAATGAATGATCATTAGTTACAGATATCACACAAACAAAAAAGGCATTTTGCTATACACATGGTAACATTTATACTTTTGAAATATCAAATAGGCATTTAGAAAAATACATAACGATAGCTCAAATTTAAATACATTATGAATGTTTTTAAAGCATTGTCAGCTAGTTAAATGTGTAACACTATTACAAATGGAGTCATTAATGTCTCCGGTGATGACGCCTTTTATTTAATCCATATGTAGCTTTTAGAAATTGAACTCTTTATTTAGTTCTGGGGATCCAAAGCTGCATGTTTTGGATGGGAGTGAGTGGGAGGTGAGTGTGGAGCCTGCTGTCATGTATTAAATTACCTCTTGGCTTGTCCGTCCTCCTCTGTGTGTGCAGTGCTGCCTCTGCCCAGCGCCAGCGTAGATGCTGTAGTCTGTGACCTGCCATTTGGCAGGAAGTTTGGCACCAAAACAAACATGGCTGCCAACCTGCCACTCATCCTCACTGAGATGGAGAGGTTTGTGCCTGTGTGTCTGTTTCCATTGTTTCTTTTAGGACTGTTGAGTGAATCAGAAAATGTTACTTGTTTTTCTGTGTGTGTTAGTCTGTCCTGTTATCTTTAAAGTAAAACTAACTCATTTTAATTTGTCAATAGAAATTTTATGAAATGTTTAAAATAAGCATGAAATATTGTCTATCCAAAAAATGAGTTGTAACTATAATTTATTTAATTCATGTTTGTGTGTCTAGAGTCCTATGTATTGGTGGTACCCTGGTTCTCCTTCTGAGTCCTCAGTTATCCTGTCTCCTGAAAAAACTCCTGGCACAGAAAGACACTGGACCAACGTCTAACCAGGAAACAAAGCCTCGAACTGGGATACAAGACTGCCCATCTTCTTCTCCATCTTCCTCAAAGCAGCAGACTTTCCAAGTCCACCTGGGGGGCAAATCTCCACTTACCCAGGAAACAGACCCTCAGTCTGGGCTACAACATAGTCTGCCTCCCCCTCTCTCCTCCCTGAAGCACCAGGCAACTCTTAGAGTAAGCTTAGGCATGATAGATGGACTTATCCATAAATATGTCAAGATACACACTTGATCAGTGTTACAATTCAAAGTAATTAGTTACTTTTCTTTGTTACTTGTCATGAAATATAAGTAGTTCTGTTGAAATGCTACACTTAATTATAACTATTTTTTTTTGTCTGTTTCTTCACTGTTTTTCAATTGCAAATAATATGAAGAAATATATATATTTTTGAAACATTGGTGAATTTTGAGTTGTGTGAGCTTTGAAAGTTGTGTGAGTTGTGTATTAGAAATGTTGCCATTCCAGAGGTAAATCCGTTATCCATTTTTACTATTAAAGCCACCAAGACGGTGCATGTGAGATTGACTCAAAATAAACTACAGTGCCCATATTCATGCTAAAGAAGAAACATGTGACCCAGTGCAACAGTGTGGCTCTTTGGTGTGTTTTTAATAGATTTTGGAAAACAATAAGGTCTTTGGCACAGAAGAATAAACTACATCAGGCTTTTGCTACACAGACAATACATGTTAGTTGGATTAATTCATTGTTGTTTTGGTATTTTCTTGCCACTAAGAAATATAGAAGTGGAATATTATGAACCTTATCCTGTGAGGGGACTGAAATGACAACTGTAAAGTTTTCTGTAATGAGACTTTTGTCCTGCCTGTAATTCAGACCTCATAGGCTGTATCACAATGTTACCATCTGCCACTGTTTAGCCCTGCTTAGCCCAGTTTTACACAGAGGGGCCAGACGAGGCCACACAGGGCTTAGTGTTTTCATTCATTTCCCCGTTAGATGTGAACTTAATGTGTTTTTGCTGCCTGTGCAGATTAGAAAACATGGCTTCACCTTTATTGTATGGATCCAATATAGTGCTGGAATTGATCAAGTAAAAACAATATAGGTCTGGGTTAAAATTAGGTGTAAAGTGGCCTTTGGACATTTTACCTGCATAAACAAGTTAACAAGTAACTAACTTTTCAGTTTATTGTATTTTTATTACCACACTCATGTCTTGAAACCAGTCGCAATCTTAAATTCAACAGCTTCATCTCCCCGGTGAGACTCCACGGAGAGGCTACGCCATGATGGCCATTGCGCATGCTCAATGCGCAGTGGAAGCCATGTTGGAGCTACATTGGATTCAGGCTGGGATTTTCTGACGCCGTATGTTTTTCTTAAAATATCTGTTTTCATACATTGTTGGGGTTCGTCAACCGTGCGCGATCGGCGCCGTAATCGGCAGTGGAAATGATGAACTCCAGTGTCGACCTGTCCCGGCGGAATCCGCAGGAGGATTTCGAGCTGATCCAGAGGATAGGAAGCGGCACATACGGAGATGTGTACAAGGTAAAACTGCAGTGAGGGAAGCAGAGTCCCATTATCGGACACAGAATAGACATTATTAGCGTTCCTCTGGTGCCCATAACAGGAGAAAAACAAATTATGTAGCCGTCATTAGCTCGTTTCTAAAACAAGTGTCTTTTTTCGTGTTGATGTTTACTGATGCAATATTTCATCTGCTACTCATGCAGCCAATTCCATTGTCGGACACACGGCCAAGGCTTTGCTGATGTTTTTGACTTGTTATTGTTTTGGCCTTTCTCCTCGATTATTTGCCGACATTATGGACATCCAGGTTAACGTTAAAGAATGGCTTTTAGCTAGTAATTACATTGCACGGGTGCCGAGAAACCATAAATGACCATAGCTAATGTTGACTGTAAACCTCCAGTCGGAGCTCGGGCGCACAAATCGGATGTTGTCGAGCATAAATCATATTCACTTTGTACTCTACAAGTGTGAGTCGTTACAAAGAATTTGCCTTTGCTACGGCGACTTGCTTGTTTACACGCCGTATCCTTAAGTTATCGTGTAAATGTTGTGGTGATTAAGTTAGCTACCGTTAATATAAAAGAAGAACGACTGATTGAGACGTGTCCGATAATAGACGTTTAGCCGTTAGCTGTCCGAGAAGGGACGCAGTTAACCTCATAGCATCACGAAGCTAACCAGGCTTTTAACTGTTTCGTGGGAACATTGTGACAAAAAGACAACAAGCAGTGATTTGGTACCTGTGCGGGAACGCAAACCAAAGCAGATACAAGCTAGTAGGTTCGCCATAAATCGTAATATTACATAACCTTTGCTGAATTTGTTAAAACTGTCTCCGTTTCGCCGTGACAGAGACTGACAGCTGCCTGCTGCAGTCCCGTTTGGCTAAAGCGCTCAGGGCTGAGCAAGCTACAACAACAACCATAATATCAACATCCCTTATTGTTATTAACCATGTTTTAGAGAAGAAGAACTAGTCACCGTTATTAAGGAACTGCGATCTTAATTTCTATGTAGACTGTCTGATTTATGTCGCTTTATAGCTGTTATCTTTGGTCCTACACTTTACCAAGGCCCCGTGGTGGGAGCAGGCAGCCTGCATCTTAAAGGAAAGGAAGTTCCTGAGTTACAAGCAAACTCCACCACTGTCCCATTTGGTATCATCACCATGTTTATTATATGCTACATAGAACAATTGCACTGCAGTCATGATCATGTAACATACTTAAGTAGAATACAAGAAAGACAGCAAGGTTGCCATAAGTTATGAAAAATGTATAGTATCACAGAAAACAGTTAAGTCATGTTGCAAAACATAAAAACAAATGCCATCATGCAGGATGGGGTTGCTATAAATCCACAGCTGAGCATCATAGACATAAGTAAAGTCCCTCTAGAATACTGCATTCACATTATATCAAATTAAAAATACCATAAAGTATGAGACGTTCAAGAGAAGCACACTACGGAGTATGAAAAACAAGTTATGAGATCTTATTGAAATATTGAGGTGATTTTTTATTCTTGATGGTTTCGGAGACATTATTTTATATCAGCTATACCCAATTGATTTGATCAGCTCTCTATAGTATATCTGTCAGGTTATGTAAGTTTAACGTCCACACTCTTAGCTCTGTAGTTGTTTGTGTTGCAGTCACGCTGTAGAGGAATTTAATTTCACTGCTGTGTGAGGGAGAGGCTTTTGGCAGACTGGAGATTAATTAAACACTTTAATAGGACTTAGATGATGTTTGGTTAAACTCTAGGCTCTTTGTGGTAATTACAGGAATCTAAATGCATCTTAAAGATGAGAGACGTGAAAGATTTCCAGTCTTTTTGAACGTATAGCTGCCATTAATTCCAAAAGTACATCTAAAAACCCAGCTATCTGTCATTATTTCTTCCCTTTTTTGTGTTTTCCATAGTTTATCCCTTCCTGCTGCAGCTTATCTAGTTTGTTTCTAATTTGGGTTCAGTATCTTGCCTTGTTGCCGACACACATAGGTCTGACAGGATCTCTTCAGAAGGCCAGCAGCTCATTGCTAACTCTCCTGCTAGACCTGTCACAAACAGTGTACTGCTCATTAATGTGCACTAATGTACAAACAATTGTAAAGAGCAATACCCTTTAATCTATTTTACATAATCATGCCAGTTGATGCATACGTTATTATGGAGCTGATGCTCTAGTTCATAGTAACAACAGGGGTTTTTGTTGAAGGACACTTGGGGGATCAAACCTGAAACCTCTGGATTAAAGGATGTGCTTCTAAGCCTCAGGGCAATTGGTAAACCTCCATTGATGCCTATATTTGGTTCTCCCACTGTGTGAAAATCTGTGGCTTGGATAGGAATGCTTGAGCAGGAAACAAAGTGTGGACTCTAGCTAGCTTGTTTTCTCCTCTGTTCGTAGCCCTGCCTTTTTGCCTGTATCAGTTAGATACTGAAGGAGGATTGGCTGATAGTGAGACTGGCCTCCTGACCATGTGATCATAGGTTTGATCCTCCAAAGAAGCCGCTTGTAGGGTACAGTAAACTGGTATCTTTGTAAGGGAGGCACCAGTATTTGTTTAAGCTATCAATACTGTATGCTGATAGTTAGTCAGTGTCAATAAACTGGTACATTTTCATGCTAAAATTCACGTCAAAGATTCACTTGTTTCCTTCTGGACTGTATCCTTACAGGGAGTAAAGTACATTATCAGCATTTAGATCATTCAGTAGCACCAAAACTCATTTAAGCTGATGAAATTCTTTAGTCGCTCCTTAAGGCAGGGTGAGGCAGGGTTGGCCTTTACAGACACCCCTGAGGCTGTCCAGTAAAAAAACCCCAGAAAAATATGCATTTAGGGCTGTTTAATATATCATCGTTTCATACTGTATTGATTGTTGTACTCATTTAGTTTGATTACTAATATAAATCACAATCTTACCATCTAAATTAAGGTTTTTTAATTAAGCCTAAATGAGATTTCTCCCAGAAGGATTCCTGAAATACCTGACAATACCATCTGAGAAGTTTGACTTCTCATCGTGCAGTCCAGAGTAAATAACAAGACAACAATAACTAGACATGTTCACATGTGATTTACCATTCTTAAGCTCAAATCATTAGCTATGTGTTGATATTGGAAGAAAGCCACCCTTCTCCCCTCCTATTGGAGGTGACGGCACTGAGTGATTTCCAATTTTTAAACCTGCATTAGGCTGCTTCTCACTTTTTTGTGGCTTGAAATGCCAGTGGAAGGCAACCGTTTGGTTCATTTAAACTTCCACACTCAGAATACCTGTGACATGATGCCAGTTAACTGCACACAGCATGCTTGTGTTTACCAGTCTGACTGGTGTGTGGCGCCTTGAACCCAAAGAAAACCAAACAGACTGGAGAAGAGAAATATCTGACGTTGAGGAGCGCGGTTTTCTACAAAAGGCCAGCTCGCTCACTGATGTTAAAGATACCATTTGTATTGATTTGTCACTTTATGTGGGCAGAGTGGAGAAGCGGCAATGCTCTTCTTTTGCAGTCCCAGTTTATCATTTAGACTGCTTCAAAAGAGCTTCAATAGATGCCAGTATCAACTTAATATGTCACTCTATAGCCACCACAACCTGCTGCAGGGGTGCCACTGTAATAGCCGCCCTCGCTCTCTGTGCTTCAGATGACATGGCACCGGCCAAGTATTTACCAATACACAGGATCTGACGTAACTTATGTTGTTTAAGTAGGATGACTGGCTGGTTTTCTCAAGGTGACAGTGCTTGTGGCTTCAGATTGAGGAATTAGAGGCAGGCGACGGCCTTCAGTGTGGATAGAGATCAGTTAATGACAAATCAATTTCAGTAGCAGTGTGTGCTCTATAAACATCCCAGCCATCTGGGTATTTTTGGACTTTACGTAAGGGGCGAGCAGTGCTACCAGTCTACCTATGCCTGTTCACTTTTTTTTTTTTTTTACTGTTTTTACCAGCACAGGCAGCCAAATATCCCAAAGCTGACATGGTTATGTGGGGCATGTAATCAATATAAATTAAAATGATAAAACAGTACATTTGGCCATATTGTGGGCAGAATTTCCTACTGCAATCCCCTTAAAACTGCATTGAAATCTTACCTATTCCAGATTTAACAAGGATAATTGCAGATTGGCCTGGGTTTGACTCTGATGCTCCATGTCCCTTCAGAAAAGCAACACAAGCATGAAGGCGTTCATCACTAGTCCATGACTGAAGCCATATTAGGTGGCTTTTTGTGTATCACACAGTTATAATGTATTTAATATAAGACTGGTGTACTTAACAGTGATAAATCCAGTGACGGTAACAATTTCCTCTGGCCAGACCTTGGTGTGTGTGTGTGTGTGTGTGTGTGGCACAGCTGGGCAGCCGTGGTCCAGGAATGCAGGAATCTTCACTTCCTCTGTGTGTGAGTGTGTGTTCATGTCCTATTGTTTCACACAAGTCCAGCAGCCTGCAGCATTACGCACATGCACACACAAAACCAGATGATTGCACCGTCACCTGCATAGACACACACATGCACAGATGGCTATAGAGTTACAATTAAAGCTGCTGGCCCAGAACCATCCTGTTTTTGTCACTGTTCCTCCAGTTGTTTGCTCACTGAGGTGGATACACAGAGCTGCATTCACAAAAGCCCTGAATCAAAGCAAGGTTCCTGAAATCCTCTTTGGCCTCAGATCAAATTTAGTCCCCATCCTGGCACTCTGGTTTCTGTTTGCCAAGTACAGTTTGTGTACTGTGCAGGAATTTGTCTGCTGTTGGTGCAGTGACATATTGATAACTGAGTTGCGTAGTTACACAGTAGTTAATGACACAGTAAAGTGGCAAGGGACAAAACCAGATGTACCGGTAAAAATAGCCTTCTGAAGTCAGTTTACATTCAGCAGCATGGTGTTAAGTTTGGTTTCTGTGTTAATGTTACAAAAGAATATAAGTTTAAAAAGCCCTCATTCAAGTAGCGATCACATAAAGTATGTGATCAGAGATGTACAGTGTAGACTTACTTTACATTTACTTATTTACATTTTCCACCCTTGTTTTTAGGAAGTGCAGAATTGATATGTCTAAAATGTCTGTCTAATATGTCTTACAGATGCATTCACAGTCTAATGTGAAATATTTTATAATCATTCCTCTGCATAGACTGTCAGAATTGACATGTCTTATCTCCTGCTCAAAGCCATTACTGTATTTCAACTATGTAAACAAATGGCCAGGCCAATGTGGTTCACATTATCTTGAGCCAGGGCATTACCAGCTATTTAAAGTACAGTTGAACCGTGTTAATAAAGTTCATCACAAGATCCTTTAGCTTGTATTTGCTCCTTCATCAAATACTAAACGACATAATGACAAAATGTCTGCAAGGATAAGCTGTTGGATGGCAAAATGTCCGCAGTGCAGACAGTGAATGCTTTGACACTTCTCTGCAGGGCGGGTCAACACACAAAAGAAAGAATGGTGCGACAGGTGAAGAAGTCTATGGGACTTCCCCCGCAAACACACATATTTACAGCACCATGTTGAACTGGAAACGCTCCCCTCGGCAGATTTTATTCTTTTGAACTATTGGAGCTGCTACTGTCAGTCACCAGGGTTCATTCATTAAAAACACAAATAAATTCCTCTTTCAGTCAGGCTACATTTAAGCTCGTTTTAAAGGCCTCTGTGAAAACAAAGGTACAGTCACTAATTAATATGGACTTCTCCTGTTTGTGGGTTAAAGAGTAAACATAAAGCAGTCTGTTACCACACTTTAATTGGATAGCATTATATTAAAGCATGCATGGGGGTTTTGATTGTGGTTGGGTGTCTTTCTAAAGGCATGGCAAGTAATATTTATTAGTATTTCTGGCCCACAAGTTTAGGTTGATAAGCTGTGCTGAGCTGTGTGATGTTGATGAGTTTTTGAGCAGACTGAAGCTCTCTCTCCATTCTCAGCATTTTCCATTCTTTAAAATATTGTATATAAATGCAGGAATACAAATAAATCCTTCTGGATGAGGACATATCAGTACAGTATCTGTGTTGGCTGTCACCCAAATAAATTACTTCATCATGCAATGATGGGCAATGCAGCCCTCTGCACGAGTAATATTTCACTTAAGTAACCAGGGAGGGATTATGTCTTTAAGGCTTGCTTGGAGCACCTTGGTGTTCATACCAATGCCAGGGTATAACTCTGCTGCTGAACTGGTTCAGTAAATCTTGGCACCATGTTAGCACAGTAAGTGTCAAATCCTATTTTGAGATTGTGTGCTCATGTGATGGAGTTGGGAGGGCTCAAAGCTTGCTTGGGCTAAATAATTGTTTATAGCAGCTGAATGCTTCTTAGGAAACATTTACATGAACAATTAATGGTGACAGGAAATGTTTGTCTGTTGTCTGGACTATCGTTGTGAAACACTTCTGTTTTTCTCTGACTCTGTAACACATACTGTGCATCCATGTATTCATACACATACATAGTGTTTGGGTGGGTCACTGTGTAGCACGAGTGTATGAAGTGTGTGGTATGTGACTTGACAGGTCGACACTTCTGTAAATGTGGAAGCCATTGGTGCGGAGGGAGAATCAGTCAGTTTTTAGTTTTGAAACACCAACCTCAACCTTGTTTCAAGAATTGTATACATCATATTATCACATTATATGGCATAATTTGAAACAAGTAGGGTGATAAGTTCAAGTCGTTTCAAGATAAGTTCTCAAACTAAATTAAGCATCTTTCACACATCATTCCCGGTAAATTACTGGGATAACCTTTCAGGCACCGCTAGTGATTTTCACTATTCACAAATGCTCTACATTCAGGAAGTTTTCCATCTTGTGCCTTTTCACACATGCCATGGCAATGCTGGAATACATGGTGGAAGGGACAGTCCAGCAGATGGCGGTAGTGCGACAATTATGGATGCCAACCGCCATAAAAAAGCCAATGTTCTTGTAATGTATTTAATATTCCGCTATCAAATCACCCGCGAAAGCATTGGCAAGGCAACTGTAAACAAGTCGCAGATTTAAATATATCATCAACGGAGTCTTGTGATTGGTTCACTCGCTCCTCGTGAAAGCGCCTTTCTTTCATCAGACAGATGTAACTAGGGCTGCAGCTATCGATTATTTTAGTAATCGAGTATTCTACCGATTATTCCATCGATTAATCGAGTAATCGGATAAGAGATGCTTTTGCCTTATGAAAGAGCAATAGTAAATTCACAAAAGAGAAAAGAAGACTATATATGTTTAAAAAGGTAAACATATACATAAACATTGCTTTTAAGTTGGTGCAACTTAACTTTCAGAACTACAGTTAAGAACGTACATTAGCCAGTCTTATGAACGTGACATGAACAAAGCTCAGGCTTTCACAAACTGACTGCAGCAGTTTATTTGCTGTGGTTATTTTCTTTAGCAAAACATAGCTAACTTAGGAACATAATAACTAGCCACCATGTTTACGTTCTTAACTAGCCATTACATATAGCCATAATTAACTTAAATTCTTAACTAGCCTTCATCTCAACTAGCAATCATATTGCTAAGATAAATGCTAACGTTAACGTTACCTTGTGTCGGGTCCGTTCTTAGATCCAGATCCACACTCCATTCCAGTTGGTGGCGGTAATGCACCATAGCGTTGTTTGCCAACCGCCGTGGAAACACAGTGACCACTGAGCAGCATGGATTAAACGAAGCTTCGATGCAAAGAATTAGCATCGAGGATTTTTAGAGAGTTTCTCGAGGAATCGTTTCAGCCCTAGACGTAACCCTTTAGGTGCTTGTCCCTGCAATGTTACTGCTTTCATTCACACCACAGCTGTACCGGCATTTTCCCTGAAACGTTACTAGGTCTTGAAGTGGGAAATTGGCGGTACAGATTTCCCTGAATATCGATCCCTGCTCCCATTCACACGCAGGAAATGTTCCTGAACATTTTAGCGATAGACTGCATGTGTGAAAGAGGCTAAAACTGCATTGGGCAGGAGCGCAGTGCTTTTGTGCCTCTGGCATTGATTTCACTGGTCTGCAGTGGACCTCCATCCCAGTGATTTTCCTTTCAGCCCAGTTGAGTTAACAAATGCCATTATATTGTTATTGGCAGAGCCCATCACTTGCTTTAAGAAAGAAGGATTTCAATTCTAAATGCTGGATTAAATGACTCCTCTGGGTGGAGGAATTTGCAGTGTATGAAAGAAGCCTCTGAGTGCTTAAAAGAAACGTTACTTCGCTAAATTGAAGTGACCCTGAGAGGTTTTGGATGATTCTGGTGTGTGTGTGTGCGTGTGCATATATGGGTGTTTTGCTTGAGTGAGTGGTACTTTGTTGAAAGACAGGTGCGCTAATTAAAAACACTTTTCGCCTCACCTGTTCCACCCCCGGGGCAATGTGTTTGTAATGGCTGAGCTGGGGAGCTGTTAAGACAGAGCTTTCTGAGAAAACATGCTGCCAAGTTGTGCCTTCACCATTTTGACAAAAACAAACAGCAACTATTGAATCATGCTCTTTTAAACTCAATTCTCATACTAATTAACGGAGGTTTTTTGCTTACACGCAGTGATAGCCAGCAATTGTTGTCGACCCCTCGGTTCCTAGGAGGGAATGACAAGATGACAGCGTTGGGGGAAAAAAGCGAGATTTGGTGCTCTTGCTTTGAATAAGAGATCTGGGCAGTGTGCTCAGTGGGTTGTGAATGGTGCAGGTTGCAGAAGTCAAAGCCTTGTGGAGGTTTTCACATGATAGTATGAAAATTGGGAAATTAATGTCAGTATGTGTCATTATGTGAATAGTGAATAGAAAACAAGCAAAAGGCCACTGCTGAATGGCCTAATGCTTTGGTTATCTTCATCAGAGATGGTTGTGATTGGAAGGTCACCTACTTGAAACCTCAAATCTCTCGGAAAAATCTTGTCATGGAACTGAATAACCAACTAGTGTTGTCGTCATTGCCCCGGGCCGGGCCTTAATGCCCCGACATACTGCAGTGGCGCTGCTCGGTGGCTTTCAGCAGAAGGTTCTGGTTAAACTGGGCTGCTCCTGCATGTGTGTGAAACCCTCCAGGCCATTGTTAGAAAAGAAAAACAGCTATTAGTGAGCTTGTCTGTTCAAATAAGGGTTCGAAAAAATGTCAAGAGACAGATTGATGATGAGATTGGAATTGCAACGGAAAGTTCAGCAGGCAAGTTTTCCAAGTTGTCCTCGATAACATATGACACCATGAGAGGAGAGGAGGTGACCAGGATGAGAGAGCCACTAATGTGCTTTTTCTATTTCTGATTTTATTTATGTATTTTTCTGTTTTTTTTCTTTTTTCTTTTCCTTTTGTTTTTTTGTTTTTTTTTAAAAAAGAAAGAAACCTGGGGAAAAAAGTAATAAAATGAAGTCACAAATGACCACAATTAAAATCAGCAGAGCTGTTATATTGCTTAATTAGGAGTTCCTTGCTGGTTCCAGTCACCAGCAGATAAGCAGACAGTAGTGAATCCTCAGACATGAACCTGTGACCTAAGGTGACTTGTCTCTGCTACCAGGACCACTACCCTGCTATGACCTCTGACCTTATGTAAATGAGTCCATCTGACAAGTCGCCCGCCAGGAGTTGACCCTCGAAAGACTACTGTCGCACAGAATTAACTGTAAATAGTAAGTCGTGTTTGTCAGAGCTGTAGTGAATGGACATTCAGTTTAGACTAAATGGAAAGTGCTATGCTATATGCAAACAACCTTGGAATAAAACCAAATGGTGCACCTTTGTTTTTTCTTACAATGGCTGCAGGATTACAGCTCAAGCTGAGTGGGATGATTAGCATGGTGAGCTGCTACCGCTCAGGTTCCTCTTGTTTGTTTTTCATGGTGAAGAGAGAGGAGAGAGTGAAATGCCACACTGATCCTCCACTGAGCTGGCCATATGCTGAGGATGACACACACACACACACACACACACACACACGTGGCCTGAAAGAGGGTGTTAATGATGTGAGCTAAGTTTCTCCATTACTGTGTAATAAAAGCCCACATCAATCCACTGCTGATCTGGCAATACAATACATGGAAACTGAAAACTCCCTTATTATCCAAGAGTCCGGCCTTGGCTTTGAGGGAAAATGTGCATTTTTTTTTAATTCGTTGGACCATTTTTAAGTAAATTCTCTTTAGGTAAAATTTCCCAAGTACGGCTGGGTATCGAACCTGAATAGTTTTTGGTAACGAACAAAACTGTTTCAATAACACAGAGTATCAAATACTGTTAAGTACGGGAAGTTGGCATTGAGTGTTTACTCATTTTCTTTATTTCTTCTCAGATGTGACAGTTTCTTATTTAAATCATCATTTTGACTGGGTTTGTATTGAATATTTGAGAACTTTGACTTCTTTTGTTAAATGAAAAAAATATGTTTATGTCGCTCAAAGTATGGTATAGAAAAACATATTGTTTTGGTATCAATACCGAAACTCAGTTATATTCGCACAAGTATCAAATAAATGTATAAGTATACCGATGGCCAAGTACATACAGGACATCATCGGCTTTGTCACCTTAATCACTTTTCCTGTTGCTCTGTGTCACCGTCGCCAAGCGTCCAGTCATCTGTGCCTCAACATGTAACAGTCAGGCACCCAGGCTGTGTGGATGTAGTCAACAGTCACTCATTTACATGACATTTTAGCTGTTAGGTTTGTAGTTCTCGCCCAAAATAAATTAAAATGACCAGATAAACTTTTGTTTTGCTAACCACTAGATGTAACTAATAAGAACCAGCTTTATATTCAGTGGTTTCTTTGTTTGATAATTGTTCAGATCATTGTTTGTTCTGTCTCTGTTCCATCACTGAATGGATTTTTCTGAAATGTCAGGGAATGATGGATTGTACTGATGTGTTGTGGTATTTTCAATATTGCACTGAGAAGCCAAACAAGGTTGTCATTCATTTATTTGTCAGTGAATCATACAAGAAAAACTAATTGGATTTGATGCTGATTTCTTTGATTGCATTTTCTTGTTTGAGCGTCAACGTTTGTGAAAATGTTTCGTAGTTGTTTCTGATTAGCCCAGATGAGCGCTGCGTGATTTGTTTCTTTGCCAGTTAGCTAATCCAGTCCCATGAAACTGTCTGTCAGTGTGATTTTATTTGGGCTCGTGTAGTTTTTGCTGCCAAGACATTTGTTTTCAGAGAGGAATTTAGGCTGTTGCTCAAGGACACTTCAGCGCAGCGGGCCTTTTTAGGTAACTGGTGATCAAACCTACAAACTCCTTGGTTACACCAGACGGCATGTTTCAGTCAGTCAGTCACAACAGCCAGCCAGTCAAGTCGAGTCAGGCTGTGTGTTGTTGCCGTTAACAGTGGCACTGAGCGCTATGAGTCATCTCTGGTCTGTCTGCTGACTGAAGACATGCTGTCTCTGCTCTCCATTCTGCTTCCCTCTTCTTCTTCTTCTCTCTTTGCGTCTCTTTGTGTCTCCTCCCTCCCACCACAGCTTTGTTTTGGTGTGGGTTGGCCTCTGTCATTCCTCCTTTGCCTCTGTTCTTCTTCTTCACTTGATCTTCTTTTTGAACTGAGGAAACAATCTTTGCCTGTTTTGTCTTAAATATTACTGATTCATTTTGATAGTGCAGTTACCCTTGACTTCTTGACTTCTTTGTTGTATTTTGTCTTCTCACCACTATTGTGTGTCTGCAATCCACTTGTGTGGGCAGGGCTCCAATACCTTGTTGGTGAAGGTTTGAGTTTCTGTTGATGCCACTTTTTTTCATGGTCATGGTGGCTGTCAGTGTTCTTGCTGACCAGGCAGTTCAGTTTGGACACTGTGCATCACTGTATCACAGAAAAAACTTAAATGAAATCTGACGTCTGTCAATAATGTTGATTCTGTAATAGGTTAGGGGCATTGATTAAGCCAGCGGTGCAAGCTTTCCTTCCTAATGAGGCCTTTTTGCCTCATTAGATACTGTAGGTTACAACTAAAAATTGGAAATTGAAACACTCCAAATCAAGATGACATAGCCTATCAGAGCCATTTATTTGCCTTTGTTTATTTTGGTGTAATATACGTTTTTGTACACTGGTGGGCAGTTACTATACAGGAAGGGGAAATACAGCCTGGTGTGTTGCATGCCAGGTGAGGCATACAGATTTTTGACCGTGGCCAAGGCACCTGCAGGTATCAGTGGCTCAAGTTTGTTATCTGTGTGATTGATGATGTTATACCTGCATGCAAGAAACATTGTAAATAACGGTAAGCAATAAATGCAGCGAAAAGCAAAAGGTAAACGTCTGGACATTAAAATTGGACTGAGCGTTACACAGCTAATGCTTACGGCACGCGTCAGAAGTTTGCCGACATTGCAGCACCTCAGTGACTTACTGGAAAGCCACTATAGAGCCCTAATTTTTAATTTGTTGGTATTTGTAAATAGAATATAAAAACCTGCTCAGTGATGAAAAGTCTTTTATGTTTTTTAGATTTGTAAGGAAATCTCTGTTATGTCAAAATGAAAATGACTCCAATGCTAGAGGCTTAAAGGATGTTATTTTAAAACAGAAAGTTTACCCTCCAATATGTGACAACCTCCCAATAAAGTGAACAGATCAGAATGTAAAATGTCACGTTTTCTCTCTCTAATGTTGGATAAATATGCTTATGAGGCTGCAGCCAGGGTCAGGGTAGATAGGGGTGTTTCTGTCTGTCTCTCCATCGAAACCAGAAATAGTGAAACCACAGAATTAGAAAATATCGCAGGAGCTGTTGTGTTAGAGACATGACGCATTACTCACGTTACTGTTCATGGTATTTAAGCTCTTGTTTTGCCTCTCATGTTGAAAGTCTTGGTTTTATCAGTTAATGTAAAACGTCTCTTTATCTCTCTCTCTCTCTCACTCTCACTCATGCACACACCCTCTCTCATTCTCACACATACCTCTGCGATGTCACACAGTCATATTTGCACATTCTTGGCCTGAGAGAAGCCAGCAATTCATGTCTCCTCTGAAAGACCATCTTTTATTCATGTATATTTCATATAGAATTCCTCTGTATTCCTATAAAATCAGCCTCAGTATCCTGCAAAACACCCGCTTTTTCGTCAAATGTCAGATTTTCAGGAATACAGGAAAAACTGTCTTGATTTCCTGTTGAAGTCCATACATTCCTCTGCCCCTCCGCCTTATCTGAGTTTTCATTTTGAATGAGTTATGAATTTATTCTGGTATTTTGAATTTGCAAAACAGGCTGCAAACAACATATTGAATAATTGGTGTTCTTTCTGGTGGCATTAGGAACAAGACATTAATCATCACTTATGACAAAATTACACGAGTAATATAATTTTGCTTTTAGGCCAGAATTGGAGCCCTGATAATATCTCAGTAACGTAAATTATGCTTACCTGATGAAGAGTTGCAGAATATTTTTTCTGATGCAGAAATTCTGCATTTAAAAGCAACAGAAATGCATTAGCCTAGTTGATAAGAAAAAGGATTAGAGATTGTGTGTGTGACAAATGGATTAAAGGTAATTGTATAACAGTTCCAAAGGGGATTCAGTCACTCTGAAATGTCTTTAAAGTATTAGTTACACCTTTCCCGTCATACCTGCTGTGTCTCCCATGTACAGGTATCCATCATAGCTGTATGAGAGCTGCACTGGTGGGAGAAGTTGCTTCAGGTATTGGTGAGAGGATGAAATAAGATCCAGGAAGGCTAGTTCGAGCAATAGATCCATGAGTTTGAAGGCTTATCAGAAGCCAAAATACTAGTTTATACTACTAGTTAAAACTAGTTTATAATACAATGAGACAGTGAGACAAGTTATCACGGCTGCAATCATTTTATCCTCCAGGACAGGCATGCGGTAAACAGAAATACGCTGCTCACGCTACAAAGTAATCTAACAGGAATATGTACTTGCACGTATCTGAATAATCAACACAGAGGCAGTGTTGAGCGAGGTTCACCTTTTTTTTTACTGGATTTTTGATTTCATAAATGTCATGTAAAGGATAAAGAGAGATTAGGGAAACCTGATGTCCCCAGCTACGTTTCTCCTGGAGAGCGTCGTTTTCTCTGTCATGTATCAGGGTTCGTAAGTCTTGAAAGTGTGGAAAGTGCTTAATTTTAACTGTTATGTTTTCAAGGTTATTCAATATGCTTGAATTCAAACATACTCCTTGAAAAATGCTTGATTTTCAACATAATGTGGAGTTTCATCATCTACACAATCACTCATGTAAACATCTTTTAATATTTTAAATGAAACGAACCCATCGCCATATTTGTTTGTTGTCTCCTGGCGTCTCACGCCAGACGTGGAGCAGAGCTAGATTGACTGATGTGGGCTCCGAAATGAAAAGGTGGTGTTTTTCCATGCCGCTCCGCATCGTTAGGGCGACGTGCTCTCAGATGATTGCTGTTGGTATAATAGAATTCTGTAAACTTTATCTTTCGCAGTTGCATTTGTAGTAACATGTTAGATGTGATATAAAAGCTTTGAGAGTCTGGAATGTTTTGGTTTAGGTGCCTTGAAAGTGCTTGAAAAGTGTTTGAATTTTACTCTTAAAAAGGTGTACAAACCCTGATGTATACACGTAACCACATTTCTAATTGCCGCTCTACTTGTATCAGGGTTCATACAAAGTTTGGAAAATGCTTAATTTGAACCATTATGTTTTCAAGGTTAGGAATATGCTTGAGTTTCAATATACTCCTTGAAAAATGCTCAATTTTCCACATAATCTGGTGTTTCATCATGTAAACCAAAAATCTTTTAATATTTGAAATGAAACGATCCCGTCGTCATATTTGTGTGTTGTCTCCTGGCATTTATAGTAACAATTTAGATGTGATGATAAAGGCTTCGAGAGTCTGGAAATTTTTGGTTTAGGTACCTTGAAAAGTGCTTGAATTTTTGCTCTTAAAAAACTGTATGAACCCTGCATGTGCTTGACAAGAGACTGGACATTGATTGCAATTGATTAATTAGCTAATCAGCTGGTAGAAACTCGCCTGAGTTTGCAAATCTTCGCTGTGTGTTTCAGAGCCTCCAATTACTCACTTTCTCTCCGTTTTCCTCCTTTTAGGCTCGTAATGTAAACACAGGAGAGCTGGCTGCTATCAAAGTCATCAAACTGGAACCGGGTGAGTTATCTCATCTTTCTTTCTATTCCTTTAGCTCCCTTCTTGCTGCTATATCTTCCTCTCTATCGCTACATCAACCTTTCTTTCAATCGCTCAGTCATTCTCCGTTTCTCTTTTTCTCTCTGCAGTCCTCTCACCATCTTTTTCCTTTCGCTTTTTTCCTTCATTAGACTCTTTTCACAAACCTCTTTTTCCACACTCTCCCCTGTTCACTCCGCCTCTCACCCTACACTTGCAGATCCTTTCCCTTCTATCATTGTCCTTAACACTGTTTCTCTCCCCATGCATATTTTCCCTCCTTTCCCTCCCTTCTGCTGGTTTCCATCTTCTGCTCCTCCACTAAAGAAAGGAAAACATAAAAAAGAAAAACTTCAGAAGTTACAGGAAGTGTGGAAAGTGTGGCACAATTGCTAAATAATTAAGGTCATCTAGTGTTGAATTTTAAAAAAGGAAAATTCAAACACAAATCCATGAACAAACCCCTTTCTCCTCTTTTCTGTTGCTTTGTATTGCTTTGTAAATAATGATAACCATGCCAAGCATTAAGATACCAGATCATCACTATAATAATAATAATGTGTGTATTTATGTGTTCATTCCAGGTGAGGACTTTGCTGTCGTCCAGCAGGAGATTATAATGATGAAGGACTGTAAACACTCCAACATCGTAGCCTATTTTGGCAGTTATCTCCGGTAAGAGTGTGTGTGTGTGTGTGTGTGTGTGTGTGTGTGTGTCAGATGTACAATGAATTAGTTATGATTGCTATGCAAGTGCATGATATTAAAGCATTTTTATCATAGCATGTATGTGTGTTTGTTTGTCAAAGAGAGATGAGCGGGTGTGTGTGAGAAAGTAAAAGACAGATGGAAGTGTGTGAGAAAGTACTTGTGTGAGACATTGCATGAAGGTGTACTGACACAGTGTTCTCCATGTGCGTGCAGGAGGGATAAGTTATGGATCAGCATGGAGTACTGTGGAGGAGGTTCTCTGCAGGATATCTATCACGGTAAGAACAACATGCGCCCGGAACACACACATACATTTTCATCTTAACCATGCTGTGTTTTTTGTTTTTACCCTTTCTTACTCTGTGATATCCATCCATCTCTCTTTTTTTCTCTCTCTGTGTCTGTCTCTCTCTTCCTTGTTTCCCTCCTCCAGTAACCGGGCCTTTGTCAGAGTCACAGATAGCCTACATGTCACGGGAGACCCTGCAGGTAGCGTATAGACTATATTTGTCAGTGTCGTATTTTTGAATAGGAGAGGGGGAATAAGATTGTGCTCTACATATGCATTTTGCAATTGAAATATTATCCATTCAAATTCAAATAAATGAGAAGTAAACAAATATGGAGACAAAACTGGAATTATTCCCCACAGCTGCATACAATTACAGAGGAAACCCTGCAACGTGTTAGCATTGTACAGTGGAGCCAGTCATCTAGCAGAGACACAGATGATAAGCCTGTGCTGCTCCCAAACATTTGATATTCATTTAACCAGCAGTTTGTTCTGGTGAAAAATATCTAAATATCTCCTTTTACAAATATTTAAAAATTGAGTTCCGTTCTGTTTTTCAGTGCCCTGTTGTTATTTTGACCACATGAGTTTCCTTTTTCCTACAATAACAGCCAATAACACCAGTTGCTGTGTGATTCTGTTTGCAGGGTTTATACTACCTCCACAATAAAGGCAAAATGCACAGAGACATCAAGGTGAGTTTGTAGAAAACTGTGTGGAATATGGAATTTTGTGTTTTGTTTGGGAGAAAATGATTATTGATTTATAGCTGCAGGCTGCATTGATCAATGACAAACCACTTAGCAACAAACCTGCACTGCTGAATGCGCTTCTCAAGTTAATTTGAATTGACCTGAAATGTGATTACTTGTTTTGGATCCTGATGCTTGGCGTGTTTGTCTCTGACAGGGAGCCAACATCCTCCTGACAGACAACGGCTATGTTAAACTAGGTGAGAGGAACACGCAAGGCTTCTGCAATTACCTTCCGCTCCAAAAGTCTGAGAGTGAATGGCCTCATTTACTGACTTGGTCTCTCTCCTGTTTGTGTAATAATTTCTGTTCCTACTTTCCCACTTTTCTTTTTTTTATTTCTCCCTAATCACATTCCTTCTTTTCTCCCTTTATTATTTCTCCCTTTTTAATTCTTTCACTCCTTCCCCTCTATTATTCTCCTTCTTTCTTATTCCCTTCCCCCCTTTTTCTCTCCGTAGCTGACTTTGGTGTATCGGCCCAGATCACAGCAACTCTTGCCAAGAGGAAGTCATTCATTGGAACCCCGTACTGGTTAGTTGTGCTTGTTTTTCTCCCTCAAGCTCCCTTGATATTGCATATGGATATGCATGCAGGTAGAGCAATTGTATAAAATCTAACTTCATACTGCAAGAGGTAGGGGAAAGTGTGCAAATCAATAAATTCTCTGACGGCAGGCAGTATGAGGGATGGTTTTCAGTACAGCTGTAGTAGAATCAGACTGTTCACCCTTTTATGAAACCTCTGCTCAGAAGCAGAATCATGGAAAAGTCATAGAGTTTAACATCAGGGTCATGGTGGGGCCCCTGTGTGCCGCTGGTGCAGTTAAGCAGTTGCTGCAGCCAGGGAGAAATACTGTAGGCAATTCAAATTTTGTCTTTGTGTGTAGCTGTTTAATTAACCTGATTTAGTGCTTGGTAAAATGAGCACACATTTTACTCGCATTCTTTCCCAATTTTCTTGTTTTTTTTCATGCCCTCCTTCTGTCTCCTCTCTCTCTCTCTCTCGCTCTCTCCCTCTCTCTCTCTCTCACTCTCTTGCTCTGTCTCCATAGGATGGCTCCAGAGGTAGCAGCAGTAGAGAGGAAAGGAGGTTACAACCAGCTGTGTGATATCTGGGCTGTGGGCATTACTGCAATAGAGCTGGCTGAACTACAGCCACCCATGTTTGACCTGCACCCCATGAGGTAGAGGAATGTGTGTGTGCAGGTGTTATGTGTAAAATACCTGGTTGACTGGCTGTGACAGTGTGATGACAGCAGAGCGGACCTGCAGTGGATGTGAAACAACGTTAGAATTAAAAAGAAAGGGCCTTGTTTATATGTAATATGGAACATTTAATTCTTACCGCACGTTGTGAGTGGAGCAGAGACATTCCATCAGTGTTTATAGCACTGATGCTTGATTTCTCGAAATGTATCACTTCACTTTGTTTACATTTATAATTAATGATATTCATGTGCTTTTTCCTGCTGTCAGTCAAAATGTCTGATGTGAAAAAGGCTGATATACCTTGATGAATGTTTCTTCTTCTTGTCTTCAGTAAATGTAACAAGCTTTCAGTGTGTATTTCAACATATGTTGTATAAAGTACCATAGAATAGAGAGACCTGGATGCTACAGTGGGTAGCACCTCTGTTTTGATCTTGTCATTATAACTGCAGTGGTTTGAGGCTCTTTCACCACTATTTAGCAGTACTCCGCTGGAAAGACTTGAGGTTTAATCTTTGTATCTCTCTTTTTCCGCAGGGCTCTCTTCTTAATGACCAAGAGTAATTTCCAGCCTCCCAAATTAAAAGATAAAATCAAGTGGTAAGAGACCACCCTGTCCAAGATGTCTTTGTCTTCCTCACTTGTCTTCCTTTACTTGAGAGATCACCCAGTTTTATCAAATCTCTTGCCTCGAAAGATGAACCCTTTGTCTTTTTTCTCTCCGTCCTTCTCTCTCTGCTGGACGACAGGACAAACAACTTCCACCATTTTGTCAAACTGGCCCTGACCAAGAACCCAAAGAAGAGGCCCACAGCTGAGAAACTGCTGCAGGTGAGCAATAAAACAACATATTTACAGCTCTTTAAAACAAACAGATTGGATGGTCTTACTCTAAGTAGGGTTACCCATCCCGGCTGTGCTGCTATTTATGGATAAACACTGCAGATTCGAACATTTCTGCAATAGAGCTTATTATGCTATTGGTTTGTTTATATGTATGTAAACTTTACAAAAGAATTAAGTGGCACGTTATATATAAAATATAACCAAATTCCCAGATGACTGGGAATATATACCAGGTGTATTCTTCTGCTGGTAAAAACGTTACTGTGTATTACATAAACTGGACTAACACTGCAAAATGTAAATGACAGAAGCCAGGCATAAAATCCACTTGCTGCTCTGTAGTCATATTTAATTTAAGGTGTCGGCTGTTACATTCATTATCACTAGTGCCACAGCAATTAGTCATTTATTAGTGGGTTTGTCAATAAATATAATGTTAATTTACTGTATGACAGCTCTGATAAGCAGTCATTTTCGTTATTTGTCAAGCAAAACACCAAACATCTGTCATGGCTTCACAAACTTGAACACTTGAATACCTGTGGGTTATTTAAGTATTGGTCAGACAGAAAAAATAAGCAATTTTAACATCAGTCACTCTTATTGGCTCCCTGTCTTGGCTGTCTTCCAGCACCCTTTCGTGTCCCAGCCTCTCAGCAGGACGCTGGCAATAGAGTTGCTGGACAAAGCCAACAACCCCGACCACAGCACCTACAATGACTTTGACGACGATGACCCTGAACCAGAGGTAACCTTTGGCCTTCTCGGGTTTTGCTTTCAAAACAAACGTGTCATCAAGCTTGGGTCAACAGAGCAGTGATTATGTTTTGCTGGGTCTCGCTTCTTTTCTTTCCCTTCAAATCGTGCCCTTCTCTCTCCTCATTTGTTCATTAAATTCCTTCTTCATCAACCACCGTTCACCCTCCTCAACCTCAGTCCCCCTTTTCCCCGGCACATGTGACTCATTTTTCTGCTCTTTGTCCTCCCCCCTCCTCCCTCTTTCTTTTCCTTGCCTCTTCTTCTTTCACCTCTTTTCTCTTCTTTATCCCTCATTTCACTCTTCTTGGCTCTTATCTTCTGTTTCCTTCTGCTCTTCTTCTTCCTCCCTCCTCTTCTCTTTCTCCTTGTAGCACTTCTCTACCCTCTCTCCCTTTCTCTTCTCCTTCTCTCTCCCTTCCCTTTTCTCTCCTGTCTTCTTGTCTCCACCCCCCATCTTTTACCTCCCCCTCAGTTTAAGTACAGGGGTCATTTCCTACCCATAAGCCCCGGTGCTCGACGTGCACCCCGTTTTGCGGCCCGTAGGAAGGTACCAGTGTGGGCTGCGGTGTCTGCAGTGATGTCATTCTAACACAAATGATCCTGTCAGTTGTTTCTTCACTTGGGGGGGCGACCACAGAACTGAATGAATAGAAACTGGATTTCCATTCGACTCAGTGTCTACTGGTGCTGTCATGGAAACTGGCATTGGCATGTGATTTTCAGACGGTTGATGGATTACCATGGCAGTTGCATAAATAGTTTAACATGTCAGTGAGCTCTTGTAATTAACAGTCATGCTCTTCTGTTGACGTTATTTTTATGTAATCATAGATCACACATATATGATTATATCATTTTTAATAAAGGTAACTTTTTATTAAGGAATATTGACCTACACATAGATACATTTTTGGCCTAATGAAGAACACACTGCTACTGATTTCAGTGTGTTTTTTGTTGTTACTAGTATCCAGTTTGGGAAATGTGATTAATCACTTTGTTTGCTGAGAGTTAGGTGAGAGGATTTGTACCAATCTCATGCCCGTACGGTAAATATGAGGCCACAGCCAACAGCTTAGCTTAGTATAATGACTGGAAACACAGGAAAACAGCCAGTCTGGCTCCATCCAAAGGTAACAAAATCTGCCTTCCAGGACCTCTAAAGCTCACTAATTAACACATGACATCCATTTTAAAAAAAAAATTCCATTCAAACCCAAAGTTTAGAAACAAAAATTGTAATTCTAGGAGGGGTTACGTGCTGATTTTGTTATCTTCGGGCCGAGCCAGGCTAGCCGTTCTCAGTCTTTATCCTATGCTCTTGCCAAGAAAGCGAGTAAATGTATTTCCCAATATGTCTTAACTATTCCTTTAATTTCTACGTAGCTGTAACGAATATCACAACTTTATAGTGACACACACTTACCACTTGTACACACACACACACACAAAAAAAAAAACTATGCTCACTTCCATGACAACGTTATTGCCATCTTGGCTAAACCACAGCAGATCACTAAGTGTCAACAATAAGGATCAGCTCTTTTCATTCTAGTTCTGTGGGCAGTGGCTGGCCGATAAGGAAATGGCTCAATTTATGAAGATGGCTACCAAAGTGTGACATCATCACGCTCCTTTGAGGAATCCAAACCGCGTCCAGGTCGAATTGTATTCGTGGACAAATAGTTTTGACACTGTGGTTTGTTTTTGACTGCTGAAGTGCTAGAGAGGCAGGGTTTCTCACTTTTAATAAAAACCTGGCTTCAATTTAAGGAACTTATTAGGTTTGACCATCAGTGGGGTACAGTAAAGGCTGCCCATCTGTTACTCCAAGCAGCTTAAAATAGACAGTGAGCATTGTTTTACCCAGCTCTGATTAAAAGATCAAAATCTTGGAAACACAGGATGGATTTTGAAAAGGATTGGGAGTACTCAAATATGTCAGTTATGGAAGCCATCTTCATCTACCTTTGCCATTACAGTTACTAACCTTGAGTTGTGTGTTATGATAATGAACTTTATTACACCTATAAGAGGTGGTTTTAAACTAAAGTCTATTAGTGGATCTGTGCTACAAATGTGGCTTTAATGGATGCATTTTTGTATAGTCTTGGTTTGTCTTTCTCCAATGCTTTACAAGCATGGTTTGAGGTTGCTGTGTTCTTAGCTTTTCTACCAAGACGGGTTTAAATCTTAAGATTAAATATATAAATAAAATCTCTGGGACTGACCAAATGTACTCTATAAACCTAAACACAATGGTCATGAAATAATACTTATCACAGGCACTGAGGACTGTTTCAACACTAAGGCGAAACATTGATGTTGTTGCCAGGGAAGGTTTGTGTTTTCCGTCCGCTGTGTTGCTATGTTTTGGTCGTCTGGTTGCAGAGTGCGGCTGGCTGTTTTGCTGTGTCATCAAATCCCACCCAAAGGAAATAGCAGATGGATTTTTTTTTAAACCTATTGTAATCTTCTCAAGTACCATGTAAACTCCTACACTGTGTATATTCTTTGAACAGCTATTTGACTGTGTGTGTGTGTCTTTCTCTTTCCTGATAGTCTCCGGTCTCTGTTCCTCATCGTATTCGTTCCACCAGCAGGAGCACCAGGGAGGGAAAGACGCTGTCTGAGATTAACTGTGAGTTCACACACAAGGTCAACATAAGCAAATAAATTTTCAGTCAGAAAAGTGATAACCAAAGTGACCAAACCTTTTTTTTTCTCTTTGTTTTCACCCCTTTCTCTGTCTCTTACTTTGTCTTTCTCAGTTGGTCAGGTGAAGTTTGATCCTCCATTGAGAAAGGAGACAGAACCTCATCATGAACCGGTGAGTTATTAGCTGTGGCATATGTGTGTGTGTGTGTGTGTGTGTGTGTGTGTGTGTGTGTGTGTGTGTGTGTGTGTGTGTGTGTGTGTGTGTGTGTGTGTGTGTGTGTGTGTGTGTGTGTGTGTGTGTGTGTGTGAGAGAGAGAGAGTGAGAGTGAGAGTACGTCTGTGTGATTGTCACTTCACCAGTTCCAGCATGGCTGATCCTCACCTAATCACAGGAAGCACCCTGACCAATCCATGCTGTTGTCAATCTGTGTTGAACCAAACATGAAGCCCATCCACATAGTTCACTCTGGTAGTTTCAAAATGGAGGCATTTTAAATAGAGATGTCCCGATCTATGCCAGCCATGGTTCAAAGATATTTTAGCAGGTAGAGAAGAAACCAGATTACTGACCAGCTGTATTTAAATGTGGATTTAAAAGCAGGTTAACTTGTTCCTTGATTTTTCGACCTTAACCTGATTTTCCCAGTAACCTGTTTTCTTGCGTGCATGTAAGCTTGAGATTGTGGATACAAGCAGCCAAAATGAGTTTTATTTGCAGAGTGTATGGGATCTACTTTAAGGACAGGGTGAGGAGTTTAGATGCCCAGAAGGAGCTCAGAGTAGAACTACTGCTCCTTTGCTTTGAAAGGCTCCAGCTGAGGAGGTACAGGCATCTGATCCGGGTGCCTCCTGGATGCATTCTGGGCTTTTCCAATTCAGAGGAGATCCTTGGATCCAGACCCAGAACATGCTGGAGGGATAATGTGTCCCACCTGGCCTGGAATGCCTCAGGATCCCCCTGTAAATGCTGGATGATTGACTGGGGAGAACAGCGTTGGAGCTATCTTGCTGCCACTAAGACTCAGACCTGGATACGCAGCAGAAAGTGGACGTATAGGATGTATTTGTCTCCCTCCTGTCTTCGGCCTGGTGGTGATACTGACTGATTGACTGACTGACTGACAGGCAGACAGACAGCAGCCTTCGACACTGACACAACAAGAACTGTGAACTCTGAAGCACTGCAAATATTAGCTGTCTTGCTATAGTGTGTCTTTATTTACAAGAATGTAAATGGATGGACACATATTGTATATACCAGGTTAGATAGAAGAGGTCCTTGCTTTTTGTTAGCGTCAAAATGGTTAATTTACGTATATATTCCGGATTTGGCATAGAAATATAGTTAGAGATCAGTTTTGGTCAAAAAATCAGCACCGGCCTTGAAAAAAATGTGTATTGTTTGAGCCGTAGCTGCTTGTTAAGTTGATTTCCTAGAAACTAAAGCGGTTTCTGCATCACTTTTAGAACTGCTGAAAGAAGTTTTACTTGTGGACAAATGGGATGGTGCAGGGTTCAGGCACAACCACAGCATCTTGTTAAAGTCACCCCCCCCCACTTTTTCTGTCTTCCTTTGCACTTGTACTTTTTCCACAAACTCCCTTTTGTATTCCTCCTCCCTTCAAGTCGGCTGAGAAAAATCCATGCTAAAATGCCTCCTGCTTTCCTCTCTCCCTCGTTGAACCTTGGACTAACGTTATGAAACATCACTGTAGGTCTTTGCAATATTCATCTACATTCATTGTCTTTCAGTTTCTATCCTCTCCTTGAAAGTAATATAATAACATGGGGTCTGTCTCTGTCTTGCTGACCAGTGTGGTTTTTAGCTCTCACAGTAGCATTTTAAAATCAATAAACCATTACATAATATTGTTAGATATTATTGTAACATAATTACTGTCGCCGAAAGGATTAGCAGCAGCATTTCATGGCATCTTTGCTCAAAAAGAGACTCTGGCAAATGCAGATGGTGCAAGGAGTCAATGGCTGCTGTAACTTCCAGCGTGTTCAACCTCTTGCGTAATACTAAACAAAAAACAAATGCACCCATAGCGACACTCTGGAGCCTGGATTAAGGTAACATGTGGTCTTAATTCAAAAGAAATACTACCAAGAATACCACTGGAATAAGACAGATGCTATTAATTGTCTCATTTGTTCACTGAAGGAGGCTATACAAAGATATCTATAATTTTTAAGCTTCACATGGCACCTATGATATATTAATGTAATCAATTAATGTCTCTCCTCCTCAGTTTTGCTGACTTTAAACCCCCATCAACACCTGTTTACTCCCTCCCGCCCTCAATCTATACCCCCATTCATCCCCTCTTCTCTTCAGATTAATATTCCAGTATCTCCCTCCTTCTCTGTCTTGCTGATCCACGGACGTCAGAGCCCATTTTTGGCCTTAATCCATTTTTCATCCATCATCCTCTCTCTTGCATCCATGTCTCCATTCCTCCCCGTTCCCTCCATCAGTCCAGGTTAATGTATTAACTGAGGTCTCTCTCGCTCTGTCTTGCTGACCAGTGTGATTCTGAGCCCTATCTGGACTGTGTTGAGGAGCACTACTATACCGCGAGATCTAATCTGGTAGTACTCTTTCTATCTGTCTCTCTCTCTTTCGGCCTCTCCCTCTGTCCACGTACATTGGCTTTTTTATTTTCAATCTGTCTTCATTTCTCTGACCTTATGCTTTCTTTTTTATACCTCCGTCTTACTCTCTCCATATTTCTCTTTCACTCTTAACCTGTCTGAAGGACAAGCCCTTGTCCTTCCTTTGGCTCTCTTGCTTTCTGAGCCCTTGCTGTGCTGTCACTTTTTATTTTATTTTATTTTTTCATTTTCCAGAGTGCTGATTGTTTTGGCTGCTCCATGTCCAACATGTATTTTTGTTTATTTTCACAGTTTTGTTCCATCTATTCTGGTCCATCCATCTGTTCCTGTTCATTTTGTTCTTCTTTTTCCAGCCTTGGCTTGTGCCTCACTAACTGGTGTTGTAGTTGTCATGGTGATAAGAGTCCTTAGTGATGTCTTTTTTTTGTTGTTGTTTTCAGATATACATACAATACACACACTCACACAAACATTACAATCAGTCAAATCAAATTGTAAATATTGTTTTTTTTGTGTGTTAAATATGAAGTTTGTGTGAGACGGACACACACTCACTTAGGACACTTAGTGAGGACACATGGGTTTGGACACAGGAAGTCCTACTCACAAAAGTTAATACTTTTTACCTCAAAATTCATAAACATACACACTTGACCTTTTAATGTTTGCTGTATTGTACCTGATATTTGTTTGACGTGTCTCTTGATATTTCTCTCTACAGACTGTGTCTCTCTTCTGTACACTGCTTATGTTTTCTAACCTCTTACGTCCTGTAGTTGACCAGAGCAGTGAGACCTTTTTCATGTGTGTTTGTGTCTATATAATGTTTGTGTTTATCTGTTCGTTTGCAGTATGTGTGTTTCCCTCTGCACGCTTGTTGCATTATGTCATTATCTTTAAAAATGTTTTTGTGACACGATGCTGCATTCACATTGTGGCTTTATGTAAAGGACGTCAAACCAAGTTAATTTCAGTCAGATTATTATTATTATTATTATTATTATTATTATTATTATTAATTTGAGTCATGATTATCCAGCACACATTCACGAAGATTTGCTGAGTATTTAATGTGTTCAGGTTTTGAAACAACACTTTTCTGACATTCCTGACTTCACATTAACGGTTCATTGCTTAATTAGCTACAGCTGATAAAATCTGCTAGCTATAGTGAAACTTAGCCAGCAAAATGTTTAAATTACTTATGTTTACTTTTTCTGGCTTTTCCTTAATTTTTTTCCTTTTTTTTCTTGTGAAATACTGGACACTTTAACCTCTTTGGGGCCTAAAATGAAACTCATGTTCATATCCACACAGAGCCCATAACTTGTGATGACAGGTCATAAGTAGACGCTGCTTCATTTTAGGGCATCACGAGCCAAAACGGTTTGTAAAAACTGGTTTAAAACCAACTTTTGTGTTACAACAACTAAGCAGATACAACAGAAACAGAGCAAGATGACTGCAGGCATCTACATGTGTCAACCTGCTATCCTTGTCACTTCTTC
This sequence comes from Macquaria ambigua, assembly GCA_008360985.2. NCBI lineage: Eukaryota > Metazoa > Chordata > Actinopteri > Centrarchiformes > Percichthyidae > Macquaria > Macquaria ambigua. The sequence goes on along the minus strand of VMKM01000692.1, from coordinate 130,229 downwards.
TAATGATGATGATGCAGGAATTGAGCAATCATTTTGCTCTTTTAGAGTGCAGAAAAATCTTACTGTGAGAAAAAGAGACTGCCAATTTTGTTTTGGCTAAATTATTCAGTTACCTATCTTGCACTTAAAATTCCAAAACTATGAAGACGAGGGAATTGTCGTGGCTAACATCTTATTATTCATATTTTGTTTTAGGCCACAATGTGAACTCAGCAAGTGTCAAATCTATACACATAGAGTTATAGCCATATGCTCATCTGTGTATGTTTGTGGTTATGAATTCAACTTATGGTGAAATTGCTGTTTCATTGGGGATATTTTTATTTCTAGCAGGCTGCTTAAACTGTCACCACGACCGCTACAGTAGCAGCCCCTGCAGTAATGTGGCAATTGAACAGGGTTTCAGTTGTAGTCACTATTTCAATGTGGTTTATTGTGGCACTTCGCCAAGATCTTCAGCCCTGTTTACATCCCTGGGGAACTCAGATACATAGCACCTTTTTAAATGAGCCAGTTTATGAAGTATTATGTCACAGTGGTAATGTAATTTGTTTGCCTTGTAGGACTTGCAGTTGGAGTACGGGCACGATTCAAGTCTACTGGGAGGAAACAAGTATGTCTCTTGTTCACTTACTATCCTTTTGTCTCGCCCTTACTGTCTTTGTCTCATCTTGTCTATTTCTTTCTCTTTTTACACCTTCATCTCTTTATCTCTCCGATGCTTCAGTTTTCTCCCATTCTTTCATCTACAGTAGAGAGAGGGAGAGAGAGCCAGAATGTGAGATAGGGAGAGTTTTCATGCTGTAGGTTTGATAATATATTTATAATTGCAGCTTGAGGATGTTCTGTAAGCTGTGTGTTTGTGTGAGCTTTCTCCTTTCAAGCTTTGTAAGCAGAAAGCTCAGGTTCAGATCAGGGCTGTAGAAGGTTCTCCATAGTTCTTTCATTCATCTTTATTCTCTCATTTATACTTTTCTCTTCACTTGTCCAACAAACAGGAGTCTTCTCAAATCTGTGGAGGAGGAGCTAAAGCAGAGGTAAGTCAGACCCCTCTCACATCCTGATTCACCCAGGGCCTCTTTATTTACTGGTGTTCTAACCACGCCCACCCATCAGCCAATCATTGTTAATGACAACACTAATCTTGGCCAATCACACGCCACTAATGCTGTTGTAATGACTTTAGGCAGCATTTTGGATTCTTGTGTGTTTTATTTTGCCTCTGCGGCTTGCTTCACGCTTTGATATGATCAGGAAAAAGCTGTGCTTCATAGGAGCTTACTGCAGAGCATGGCTTACACACACACACACACACACACACACACACACATGCACGTGTATACAGTTTTTTAGCCACAGCTGCAGCAGGTGTCAAGATAATGATGATCACCATTCTTGTGCTTTGTTATTTTCTATGAGACAATCTGATACAACAAATGTGTTTCACTGAATTATTTGGTCTGCATAGTAACAAAGATACAGAGCATTTTCACATCTATAGACAGAGGGTACAAAGATGTCCTCTAAACATTCCTATTAGACACTGTCTCCTTTGGTGAACAGAGGTAGTATCAGTAGAGTAGATAACGCTGACCTTGTTTCAGTTATATCATCATCACATCTGACCTGGGTAAAATGCAGTTCGTGGTTAGTGTATACAAGTGCCTCTGAGGTGGATGTTACAATGCAGCAACAACACATGGCAGAATGTCACAACAGTCACCTGAATAGTAGATGAAAAAGGCTTTTTCTTTCTTAGCTGTGACAGGCAGGTGTTATTTGTTCTGACCCAAGCCCTCTGGTATTACCAAGGAGTATGAAATGAGGCTTTTAGACCCAGGTCTGGTACTTAACTGTCTGACCATGGCTTTTTTTTTAGTTTCCTATTTTGTCACAGCAGATTTTAAAAGCTAACTGTGTCTAAATACAAGAAAAAGATCAGAATACTGTATGTGGCATGTACTTGAAGGTTGGATGGCATAAATGTACAGTGTATTCACTTTGAATGGAGGTTCCCATGAATTTAACAACCTTGGAAAGTTTTCCATTAGGAAAAGATAGAACGGCTTTGCTGTTACTGTAAATTCTCAAATAAAAGCTGATGTTTGAGTAATGACGTAGTCTCAAAAAATAGCTGGGCCATGGCTGGCACAGGAAAGTAGGCTGGTTGCTAATAAAGGCCCAGATAAAAATCTTCAAGAAGGAGCTAAATTAAATGTTATGTAATGGCTCTCATTGTCAAGTTTCTCTTTTTAACAGTAGTAATGTTTTTACTCACTAATGGTTTTAATCGCTTCTACTTTGCCGTTTTTTTCATCAGTGTTAAGCTCTTGTCAGTGAAACTCAACATTTCCTGCGCAGATGTTTCACATTAAAAACCTTCCAGTTGTTTAAAAGGCAGGATCCCTTCACCTTCCTGGTAGACTTTAACTGTGAAGTATCCACAGGAAGTGTTGAGTTTCATTGACAAGAGCTTAACACCGAACAAAAGAACGGCAAAGTAGAAGCGACTGCAGTTATCTAGTGAGGGAGATCAGTATTTCTGTTAAAGAGATATGATATGACTCTGTTGTTGTACTGACAGAATTAATGATGTACAAATGTACACAATACATAATTTTTCAAGACACCTCAACATGTGCTGAGTTGGCATTAACAGCAAGGAGCCTCAACAGCAGATTAGTAAACAGGGAGGTGTCTTACTAAAACATGATTAAATATACTTCTAAAACAGAAAATCAGGATGTCTCTTGTATAAGCCAGTTTCAAATAATGAGATAAATAAATATTTGAGAATTTACAGGATATAGATGGCGGTTAAGCTGCTATGAATTGACTGATTAGAGGTTAGGTTTACTGTTGTGGGGTGTGTAGATCTGTAAGGACTGTATAGGTTTTAAACAGTACAGTAGAGTTTAGAAGTGTCTGGTTGTGGAAGTAATTAGCGGCACGTTGTGGCTGTTTCCTGGTTGTTTGGGTCTGTAGGAATGATCAGACAATCCACCGATTTATTGATTTTGTTGGGAATCTTTTTTGTTTGGATCTGTTCAGTCCTTTCAGATCTGCCCAGGGTTCAAGGGTTAGAGGTAGTTTGTGGACCAAGCTTCACTCAGCTCTCCCTCCCCTTTCCCTTCTTCCTCTATCCTCTTCCACCCCCTCCTCCTCCTCCTGTTGTCATCTCCTACCTCCTTTGCTTGCTCCCTTTCTCCCTCAATCTCCCCCGCTTTTGCTCTCCCTACCCCAACCCTCTATTTCTATTATCTTCCTCCCCTTCTCCTCTCTTCCCCACCCCCCTCCTATCTTCACCTCCTCTCCCAGGGGCCATGTGGCACACTTAGGGGATGATGAGGATGAGGATGATGATGGTGCAGATGATGATGAAACTCACACTCAGTAAGTTCTCTCCCAGTCATAGAGCTGGAAGCCTCTCCCTCCGTGTCTCCCCATCTCTCTTTCTTTCCCCACCCATTCCTCCCTCGTTCCAAAGAGGAAAGGATGAGGATGGGGAGTAAGACACGGGCAGAAGGCTTTCTGTCTTTACCACAGTTTCATCCACGCATCTCTATGCAGCACACCCCACCATCACGCCACATATGCCACATGTGTTTGTGTGTTTACAGCCTTTGTGTTTTCTATGCCGTTACTACGGTCCTGTGTGAAGTTTAATAGCTACTAACAGTAACTCTAACCCTAAAAACTCACCTGGAAGCTGTTAATATGGACATTTTTTTGTTTATTTTTCAGTTATTTGTATAATTTACCTCCATAAATACACAGGGACAGGGAATAACTTTAGCCACAGGTAGGGCTAAACATCACAGCATTAAAGAGTACATTGCTACATGTAAAGCCAGGTACATATGAAATTCTGGCACGTCGTATCATTTAATTTTTTCCTGGATTCTTAGCTATTCTTTGATGCATGAAATATGAGGTCTGGGTGTAGTTTCGGTGCTCGGATAACTGTTCCTCATGACCTTGACATCTTATTTGCTGTTGTTTCGTTCTCCACTTGCATCGCCATCTGTGTGCCTCCTTGCTGTGTGTGTTTGTGTGTGTGTGTGTGTGTGTGCACACACACGCATGCTGCCTTCTGTCGTCTCCTGCTTCTATAAAACTGTATATTTGGCGTCCAGCCTCATCCCTCATTGTGTAAAAGCCAAATGTCTGCGGCGGACCAGAGCGTTCTTTCTAGACATATATTTTCCACTGCAGTCAGAAAGGCCTTAGTACTTAGCACACACACACACACACACACACACACACACACACACACACACACACACACACACACAGTACAATAATTGCAAAAATAGAAAGAACCTGAATGAACTAAATTAACTGCAACCAATAGTCGTGTAAGCACGTTGAATAAGCTAGCTTTTTATATAACTTAAATAACTAATAACTAAAATAACTTGTGATAAAAAATAAAAATAACATTTAAAAGACTGACGCATTGAAGGTGGCAACTCGTACTTCAAAATTTGTGCTCCAATGCACTGCCCTCAAGTTGCCAAACAGGAATTACAAAAACATTGCCTTCAGAATATATAATAATAAACATTTAACTTTTAGCAAAAGCCAACCATGCTAGCTCGCTACACGCAGTTGCTAAGTAGCATTTCGGTCACTTAATTCTGTAGCTCATTATCACAAATAAGATTTTCTTTTTTTATTTTAGCACATTTATGTGCTCTCCTGAACGAGGTTCTTTGCCATTTTCCACCCACCTCCATGCCACATTTTCCAATGCAGTGTCTGCATTCTACCCTTCACAAGCATCAATCACAAACTGTAACTTTTCAGCTGTCCCAGCCCTGAGTGTGTAAACTATGTCAGTTTTTACTGATAAAGTTTACATTAAGCCATATATCTGTTGACCGCCATTCAACTGAATCACTGTGACTCATTTTCATTGGTGTTCCTGTATTTGTGATTGGCTCCCAGCCGCTGTCCATTTTGATTTTGTGTGCTCTGGTTGGTTTGTTGTCTGTCAGTCATTAACAAGTGGCTCAATAAATTTGCAGTCTATCAGGCAAAATGGATAAAGTATTTGCGAATGTAGTGCTGGTCTGCAGTCAAAATTATGATTATGATATCAAATTTGAAGGCATTAAGAGCTGCTTAAAAGCCTCAAAATGTGGGATCTCTTAATTCAAATGAGAAAACTCGAGCACTGAAAATATTTTATACTTTTAACAAAGATGGGTACGAATAAGCATAATTTAGAGAAGCTGTTGAATTTATTTTATTTATTTATTTTATAGTATTGGACTACTGGCTGTAGTCCTATTACCAGTTTTTCAGTATCAGCGCTACTATTCTCAGAGACTTTACACCTGCTCCATCTGTAGTTGTTCTTAATGATCTCTAGTGTGCCAGTCTCACTTTGAATGTAGTGGTTAACCTTTTAAATCAGTTATTTAGTTGTGTCTGTCTCAGTGTCAAATAGAGTCATGCTATGGTCATACATGTCATTTTAACATTTGATCACTCCATGAAATGCTACACGGAAATTTTTAAAACTAGATTTTAACAGTGTGATTGTACTTCTTTGTCTGTATGTGATCCAGCATATTTACCAAAGAACAGTTTAAAGAAACTGACAGTAATAACTAGGATTTTTAGAGTATAGTAAAGTATGGATACTAAAATATGTGATCTTATGAAATCTGTCCTTTATGATCAAAGCGAAAACTGCTTTAAAATGGCAAGTTAATCCATAGCCTCAGTGGTGCCATGTTGACAGATGTGTATATTGTTAGTCTATTTTATGAGTGTTTTATCACCTCCTCTGTCTTCTCATTCTTCAGTAAATCAAGCACTATCATGAGGCCAAAGGTCCCACCCCCGCTTCCTCCCAAGGTATGAACAACTGAATGCCTCGGTCAGCCACAGTCAATGATTTGTCATTTGAAGATTAATTTAAAAGTTCAGTTTAATCTTATTTTGTAACATGGTTGTCTTGAGTTATGTTTAATGTAATTGAAACTGTGACAGAATATGAGAAATGAACTGACTTTGTCCTTATCTGTATTTTCCTTCAGCCCAAGTCGATCTGCTCGTCCCAACCGCAGCAGCAGCAACAAAAACACGACGATAGCCAATCACACAGCGAGGACGACGGCGGAGGGGGAGGGACCATCAAACGCTGTCCAGTCCCACAGACGGCAAGCCCCGCCAAGGCCGCCTCCAACGTCCCCCCGCGGCCCCCGCCCCCGAAGCTGCCACCCCACCGCCGCAGTAGCCTAGGTAACGAGAGCCCCAAGCGCACGGACGTCGAAAACTCTGCCCCAGAGGATGATGGGAGCTTTAGGCATTTCTGGGAGTGGCTCCACACGCCTCACACAGACGAGGAGCTGGAGGAGGCGTGGGAGGTGCTGAAGGAGGTGAAAGTGGAGCAGGAAAAAGAGGAGGAAAAGGAAGAGAGTAAGAGCAGCCACTTGATAGATTGGTAGTGTCCGCAGACCCTGTCGTCCCCTTCGATTGGTTGTGTTGGTCTCCCATTAGTCAGTCCTCGTAGTCTGATTTTCTTTGTTCCATGAATCCATTAATAATAGTGCTTTTGAATTTTGTGTTTGTAGTTCCTTCCGTCCATCAGCTCCTGCTCAATATAAGTGTTTGTCATCTTTTTTTGTGAAGTCTGATTGGTTGTTTAATCCAATCAATCAAATGTTAGTAGTCTGCTACCACTCCCCCTCGCTTCCTAGGAGGAAGAAGGAAGAGGAGAAAACATTGTCCTGGCTGATCAGAACTCAGGCAACAACACATCATGGTGATGAGGTTCTGTTCTCATTCAGTTCGAATGCTAGTATGCACATATATCCCTGCCCCCATGTCTGCCTGTAGAGGTGTAGTAGTATTGATTCAGTTTTGTTTCTCTGTTTTTGATTTGTTTCTCTTTGGTTAAATTTGGTCTTTCCTGTTGTTGATAGTAGCTTTATAAAAGTCAATTATAAGATGTAACTTAATTGTTTAATTGAACAGCAATCAAACATAAGAAAACCTTGCATCAAGGCACTAGTTTATTTTTATTAACAGTTTAATATTTAGGATTTTTTTTCCTCTCTGACGATAACAGGCCAGTACGTGAGAGATGGAAGCTGAACATGAACAGAAACACCAAAGCAGAAACAAACCAATTTCAGTTCCAATTTGATAAGGATACTTCTAAAGGAATACACTTATTTGGATGTTCCCTGCATTCCCATACTGTTTACATCAGATCATTTTCAGTGCTTAAACCATGCTAAAAGATACTTTAATTTTATTCCACTGAAGGAAAAGGGCATTTTATAAAAGCCACAATTCTGTAAAATCTACTGTACCTTTTAATTTCCATGCAATTGCGGGACTAAATAATTAGCAGAAGTTTGTTACCTGTTTCACTAGATTGATTGAGAATATGTGGGTCCTGTTATAACAAGTTGGCTCTTGGTTGACAGATCTTTATTTGTGGGGAAACTCTTAATTTCTTGGTTGTGCTCTAGAAAGTTTACCAAATATTTAGATGCTCTATTTGGAAGCAACTTTCTCTGGAGATGTTAACGGTGGTGTTTGGAGGTGAATCACAGAGATTAGAAAACAGATTGGAAAAAATGGGTGATTGTAGTTACAAAAGTGGTAGAGTAGACAAACCTAGCAGTCATAACTGAGCAATATTGACCACTGTCTAGCAGGTTGTATGTGGTGCATTAACATCTTCCTGTCCTCATGACTATATTTGATCCTCTGTATTCTTCCTGCTAGCCTGCTCCCTCCTTCCCTCCCTCTCTGCTCCCAGTAGTTTGTTTGTTTGTTACTCTTTTGTGTCTTCAGTCCTCCAGATTAGATTGTACTCATTGAAATCAACTATATGTATGAGAAAGTGTCAGTGTGAGTGGACTGTATTCACGTACAAACGCTCTCTCTCTCTGTCCCTGACACACACACACTCACTCTCTCTTAGTTTGTCTGTCACACATTGAGTTGTGTCTCTGTTGTTGTTGTTGTTGTAGGTAATGGGCTGAACTCTCCACACAGCGGAGAGAGGGACAGTCCAGCAGACAGACAGTCCACCATGCCCCCTAGTGTCCCCATACGGAAAGACAAGAAGGACGTTCCGGTAAGCAGACTTGGCTCCACAGCAGCGGCTCAGGGACCTTCAGAGATCTTTGAGGAAGTTCCAGTGTGGATGTTTTCATAAAATTTGCTTTCAGTGAACCCATTACTAAAATTGTTGATAATAGACATAATGCTGTGGTGCAGGGAAAAAAAGTCAGGCACATGAATGCAATTGGCTATGTTTTGTGGGTGGGAAGCCGGTGAGGGATCCCGTCCTTTTCCTTGCGTTAGCGACTTCTACTGGTCGGTCAGCGTACCTGTGCAAAGGAAGGCTGGGATTTAGGCACCTCCCAAGCCAACGACAACATCAACGTCTACAATGCACAGGGAAATGGTTGTTCCAATTTTCTTACTGTAGCCAGTAGTCCCCTCAGATTCCAAAATATCCACCCACCGTGGAGGTTTTAAAGCTCAAAACATGTGGGGAAAAAAACACTGAGTTGTAAGGACATTTTAGCATTTGTAACATAAACTAGGGGGTGTATCTTTATGTGTACCTTCAGCGTCATTATTCCCTGCTTGTCAAATTCCTGTGTAAGATTCACTTACAGTGTGTCACCAGGATCATTCATAATTCAGTGCTGACTGACTGTGTGTGTGTGTGTGTGTGTGTGTGTCCATCTGTCCTAGAAGCCAATCAGTAATGGCCTCCCCCCTACACCCAAAGTCCATGTAAGTAAAATATCTTTCTTTTCTTTCCTTTTTATTTAAAAAAAAAAAAAATTATATATATATATATATATATATATATATATATATATATATATATATATATATATATATATATATATATATATAACTGCCAATGATATACCATCATATTTAATCACCTGCTTCACATCTTTGTTGCATTACATTGTATTTTACTCTATTGCAAGCCAATTAGATATTTAAACTAAACCATTTACTCGTTCTGAAAACTGTAACAACCCTGGAAGGAATATATATTTAGCTTAATGCAGTGTTCTCTGGGCAAAAAAAAAAACTCAGAGGAGGAAAAACTCAACACATTCGAGCATCATAATCTGCAGAATGGCCAGCAAATAATCTGCAGAGTTCATCATTTACATTGCATTTATTCATCTCCTCCTCCCATTCGCAGATGGGTGCGTGTTTCTCCAAGGTGTTCAATGGCTGTCCTTTGAAGATCCACTGTGCCACGTCCTGGATCAATCCCGACACCAGAGGTAACCAATAGGAAACCAGATACAGTGTTGAACATCACTTTACAGAGTGATTAATGTGTCATTAGATACATCCTGAATCAAACCACCCTGACTGTTGAAGTAACTTTTCAGTGTGAGCTGTTGCTTTCCTCTACATGTTTGTTTTTGTGTGTGTTTCAGACCAGTATTTGATATTCGGAGCTGAGGAGGGAATCTACACATTAAACCTTAATGAGCTGCATGAGACCTCGATGGAACAGGTGAGACAGGAGATCATGCATTTTAAGATAATAGTAATACTCTATGAAAATATGGTTTTCACCTTCTTTACATTTTGGTTTATACTTTTTACTGTTATTAAGTAATGATGCTTTCCTGAGGTAGTCATATATTGTAGGATGTATGTTATTAAAAATCCAAAACCTTCTTTGAAACTGTGACAAATGATTTAAGCTAGTTGTGTTATGGTGCTCATTCTGCGTCTTTCTTTCTCTCTCTACCTTGTATGTGTCTGCAGCTCTTTCCTCGGCGGTGTACCTGGCTATATGTCATGAACAATTGTCTTCTTTCCATATCTGGTGAGCTATAACATGCCTGTGTGATGGAACGGTTTGGAGGTTGACTATATAAATTGTTTTATTCTTACAAGGGGTTTATACGTCTTGGTCTCTTCATTTCTGTTTTCTTTTCTACTCTCTTCTGTTTTATTCCGTTCCAGGAAAAGCCTCTCAGCTGTACTCCCATAGTCTGAGCGGTCTGTTCGAACAGGCCAGACAGTTACAGAAGTTACCAGTAGCCATTCCCACACACAAGTTGCCTGATAAGATGATTCCCAGGTAACTCTCGCAACAGGATGTCAAACTTATCAGCCATGTCGATAATAAAAGTGCATTTCCTTTTGATCAGCTGAAGTGTAATCCTCCACTCCTCTTTACGTATCTGTCTTCAGTCATTTTCAGTCACACTTTCAATGAAAACATAGCATTCATGTCAGTTTGAATCATCGGTGCAACATGATGTTGACCTCGACACAAAAAGCCTTTTTTGAGTGACACTGATTTCTTTGATTTGTTTGTCTGTTTTATAGGAAGTTTGCGGTGTCCAATAAAATTCCAGACACTAAAGGGTGCCAAAAGTGCTGCGTAGGTGAGTTTTAGTGAAGGAGGATTTTATATTTTTTGTGACTAGTAGTACTGCTTGTTCAAGGCTGACCTTTTAACTGTGTTGAAATCTGGCCTGTTACTATTACCTACATAAAAAACTACAGAAAAAGTGGCATGATGATGTTGTTCTGGTGTTAGCCTGTGTATTATCCCATAGAAACATATCTAGAATATTACTGTTAGTACTTCATTTAACAGTGTGTAGCAGCACTGTAAAACCCCACTTGGATACAAACATTTCACAGGTAATTGTGAGTTTAATGCACACAAACAAAGCCACCACTAGGTCTTACCACGATACGAAATGACTGATAACTGGTGTTGTTTCTGTGCAGTTCGTAACCCGTACACAGGCCATAAGTACCTGTGTGGAGCCTTTCAGTCTAGTGTCATGCTGTTGGAGTGGGTGGAGTCCATGCAGAAGTTCATGCTCATCAAGGTCAGTTTTTGCTCTTCGAAACCTCTCATTTGTGTTTCTTGACCTCTTGTTGTAGCTCATTTTTATTAAAAGACTCCTGCAGAGTATAAACATGTAACACACAGGCACAATTTCTAAAGTTGGTCTAATGGCCAAGGTTTTCTAAGGTTAAAAAGTTTGTAAATGTTTAAATTTAAGCACTAAAATGATTAAAATGTCTTTTAAATATTGTACTCAGCTATAGTGTCAGCACTACTACCTAATCCGATACAGATTAACTGTCTAAAGCACTACAGTTGTCTGTTTCTCTTGCGGAGCACACTGCTGACTTCCTTTCTTTGACAGATGTCAGTAGTCCCGTGTACTCTGAGATAAGAGACTTCCCTTTCTTACCTACTGTCTCTTCATCTGCTCGACAGAACATTGACTTCCCTTTGCCGTGTCCGTTGGAGGTCTTTGAGATGTTGGTGGTCCCGGAGCAGACCTACCCTCTGATCTGTGTGGCGGTCAGTAAAGGCACCGAGCTCAACCAGGTGGTCCGGTTCGGCACCGTCAACCCCAACTGTACCTCCTCCTGGTTCACAGAAGCAGGTGAGAACAGCGTGACCAGCTCTGTTATGTCAAACTAACAACACTTGATTTGTTCTGAGATGTTACAGATGTTGTCGTGTTCAGCATGGAGGCCGAACTAAGGCTCTGCCCTCGTCTTTCTCTCTGCAGACACACCGCAGACGTGTGTGATCCACGTCACTCAGCTAGAGAGAGACACTATCCTGGTCTGCCTCGACAGTGAGTAACACAAACACATTATTACACGTCTGTGCATTTACACTGCAACTTCAACTACTTCAGGTCAGAATGCAGAGGTTTTTACAACAGAATTTAACTCAGCTGCTTCCACTCTCTTCCCGTTCTCTCTCCCTCTCTCTCTACAGGGTGTATAAAGATAGTCAACCTCCAGGGCAGGTTGAAATCCAGCAGGAAGTTGTCAGCCGAGCTCACCTTCAACTTCCAGATCGAATCCACAGGTAAAGAGAAACAAAAGAGCCACGCTTATATATTTGAAATCACAAAAATATAACTCAATTACACACTTAAATTGATATGCATATCTTCTAGTGGATTTATACAATACAAGCTTATTTGTAATTCCTAGCGATAATCCTTGTTGTTGTTGTTGTTGTTGTTTATTCTTGTGTCTTGTGCAGTTTGTCTCCAAGACAGTGTACTGGCCTTCTGGAGGCATGGCATGCAGGGACGGAGTTTCAAGACCAATGAGGTGAGATTGATACTGTGTGTGTGTGTGTGTGTGTGCGTGTGTGTGCCTATTTAAGAAGAAAATGAACAGCAGAGGTGACCTTTGGACTGTGTAATGAGGTTGGTATTTAATCTCAGACTATAATAGGATTTTGATTACCATTGTTGTAGCTGCTGAATTCCTAAAATGTAAGTGGATTAATGGGGCATGATGTTAGATTAATAGTAGAGGTAGATTTTCCAGACCTGCAAAATCACATGAAATAGGGCAACGTTTTGATTAAGGATGCTCCAATCAGGCTTTTTAGGCACTTGTCATTTTCCCCCGAACCATCTGGCCTTGTGACAGAAATGAAACAAACCTGAATGAAAAGTTGTGCAGCAAGAAGCAGCCTCTCAAAAAAATCAGAATCAGACACAGCAGCTTCGCACTGTGGACATATGAATAACCTAATAATAAAAATAACCTCTAACCTTGCAAGCAGTGTCCCTTCTTTCCTGCTATTCGATTTTTTTGTTATATAAACAATCAATATTTCCCAAATGAGAGGTCTTCCTCATCCCCTCTTTCAAAGTGTCCAGACACTGGGGAGCCTCACAATTTCACATGTCAAAATTTGACTGGAGGTGAATGGGTTTTGCACCGTTCCTCATTAATATGAATGGGAAGCAAAATCCAGTCTGTCTGCGCATTAATGCTGCATTCATGTCATGTCGGCAAAGTGGGTTATTCCAACTTGGAAGCGTTCACGCCTTAGTCTAACACGGTAACACCAACAGGGAAATTAAATCTGAATTATCTATTTTTATCACGATCCATATACAGTATGTAGCAGTTCATTAACAAGTGAAACGGCATGCAACAAACTCTTTAATTAGCTGAATCAATTGTGTTAGTATTAATATTTGACTTTATTCGGATATAACTGCCGGTGACAGTGTCTTTGCAGCCGATTTTCCACAGGTTTGTTGACACTTCTGTAGTTCTTTAGACCAAGTGAGAAATGTCATAGCTGTCAGAAAAAAACTCAATTACAACAAGGAGGCGGATATGAACATTTATTCCACTCGGCTGCTCGTAATTATGGTCTGTATGACACAGTAAGCCATCAATCAGAGCCTATTTCACTTGGGCCATGATACTTTCAATTTAGTAGCCATCCTACATTTGCACTGGTTTCTCGTGGCAGGTCTGACCTTGACGTTGTTCCTCCCTTTGTCTTTCTTTCTCTCTTCCTCACATATTCATCAGATCACCCAGGAGATCTCTGACAGCACACGCATCTTCAGACTACTGGGATCAGACAGGTGAGAACACACACCAACACACACACACACCTCCTCCTCCTCACGTCATACACATTACACACACACTTAGGTCTCTGTTAATATCCTCTCTGATGTCTTATTACTGAAGACGTGCCGACTGTAGGGATCCAGAGGCCGAGGACAGAGGCCGCACTCGGCCCAGGTACACTCACTGCTCGCTGGCCACTGCCAGCCCAAAATACTGCCTCTTTCTGTCGGGATCCTGGAGCTTTAAGACTGTCTGAGAGGAAGAGAGAGTGTGTCAAAGGAAATTCAGCAGTTTTGGGGGATTTTACCTGTTAAATCATGACAGTATAGACACCAAAATCATCATCTTTGTCTCGTCTGATTGCTGCACGCTAACACTATTTTTAACTGACAGTAGTAGCATCTCATAATTTAGAAAATGATAAGTTGTAGCAGCTCTTAAGTCAGATGCAATAAATTCTGTCAGTTTTGCATCAGTGATTGGCGAAACCTGCACAAAATTGTTTTGAACTGCCACAAACTACTTTTGTATGGACTGGATCATTTTGGTGTCTATTGTCTCGTCACCGAGCAGCTTAGTTCCTTTGGGTTATGATGTGTGAATGTGTGAGCCTTTGGGTCCCTGTTAAAACAGTATTAACAGCTTTCTCACAGTTTTCCTCAGGGTAAACAGAGTGTACTTTGTGAAGGGCTTAGTGTCAGCGCAAGCCATCTCCCTCTGCCTTTTTCCAAACAACTGGGCTTTTAAAGGCTTGGACCATATCCTGTGTGGGTTGCTGATTGTCTGTACATATTGCTCCAATAAATCCTGGGTCTTTACTATGTCTTCACACTTTATATTACTCAGTGTTGTATTTATTTTTGTGAGAGAAACTAATAACATGCTCAAGCAGGCTGGGCTGTTCTTTTGTCTGGGATTTAAAGGCAAAATAAAGACTGGTTAATGTTTTGTTACCTTCCCTTGAAACTAAACTGGATGTTGTGTGTGTATGTGTGCTTGTGCTTTTTGTGTGTGTGTTTGTCTTGCAGGGTGGTGGTGCTGGAGAGCAGGCCTACAGACAACCCTACAGCCCACAGCAACCTCTACATCCTGGCAGGCCATGAAAACAGCTACTGAGACGCACGCACACACACACACAAACACACACGCACATAAACACACTCTCTAAACAGCCTGCCACTAATGCAAACAACGGAGCGAGCATCCGGGAGACACACTCAGCCCAACCCTACCGTTAACTCACCCAGCCTCCCGTCGGCTGTGTAACTGGGAGATGAGCCGTTCGTGGGTGCAGATGTGGATTCCCAGTTGCAGACATTTAAAATGCACCGCAGTGTTACATGTGTATTAGCTAAGCGTGTTGTAGTAGGGCAGCGGGTTGTGGACCAGTTTCTGACAGGGCGAGGGTTAAAACTGCTGGTCTGAGGGCCAGTTTGGGTTGAGATAGCCGGGGAATCTCTTCTCTGCACCTTACAAGAGTGACTTCAACCCAGAATCCTTCCTGATACCATCCCACCTTCCCCTGCATACTTGGAAAACCGCATCCAGCACAGAAGTCTGACTTCAACACTACTTCTACTACTAGTTCTACACATACTACTACTACTGCTACTGCTACTTGCGCTAAAGCTTCACAGAAGAGCCATCTTGCACAGAAAACCTTTCTCTCCTTCATCGTCCTTTCCTCTGTCTCCCTCTTCTTCTTTCCTTTCCTGCCTTCTTTTGTTTTGTTTTTTTAAACTACACCTTTATTTATTGTGGCATGATGTAACTTTAACAACCAGGATGGCTTTCCTGTTTTATTTGTTTGTTTTTTTGTTTTTGTTTTTTAAAAAAGGATTAAAAAAAAAAGAGAGAAAAACAGACTAAAAAGCTTTGCCACCTCTGCTAGCATCGAATTCCGATACCCGTCACCACACCACACAAGTGCTTAATTGACCTCTATTTAATTGTTGTAAATATAAATGTAGTATTTTTTTGACAGAGACGAACACTAAAAAGACTGGTCATGTAGATAGGCTTGTGTATAGTTGCTCTGTGGAGACAAACGGAGAGACAGACAGGCGTGGAGGAGTGACGGGGCAGTAAATTCACTTCCTAGTTCCCTGATCATGTGACGAGGGTCAGGAAGCAAAGACCCCTGCAGTCTCCTCAGGTGGACAGCTTTAGTAATCTGATATTACTCTAATAAAAATCTGGAGCTCAAGATTGGACTGAGAGAACACAGGAAGCAGCACTGATTGGTCATTTTCACTTTGCATGCGTCACCATCGAAACTTCCTGCTCGTTTGCACCATAGCAACAGTCATCAGGGCAGCGGATGTTACAAGTTCTGTTCATTTAAGTTTGTTCCTCCTGTTTTGACTTCATCCTTTAAATTTTTTTTAATGCTGTTTTAATCAGAAAGCTTCGTTTTTTTTTTTTCTTTAATGCCATTTTTTATTTTTATTGAACCACTGGTGTTTAAAATTTGCACAGAGAAAAAGGTATTTGACAAACAAATGTGATGTCATTATAATATATGACCTTGTGTGTATGCACCGTGTGTGTGTGTGTGTGTGTGTGTGTGTGTGTGTATGTGTGTGTGTGTATGTATGTGTGTGTGCGTAGACATAGAATATGCACATACAAGTGCATCATGCACAGATCTGGTCTTTAACAAGTGACAGTTCTGCCGGAGGCCGCCTGAAAAGAGCACCAACAGATATTAAAAAGCAAGGAAAAAACATTTATATTTATCCAGTGGACCTGGTATATATTAGCCGTTAAGTCATCATTTTTAGCATTAAATTTAACCTCCGTGGAATTCCACATGGGTGGAGTATAACCAGTGGCAGAAAGCCCCTCCCATATGGCACTCCAAAGAGGATAAACGCTAAGAATCATTTTAAAATACTGCTTGAAAAAAGATATATCAAGCTAGGACATGATCACATTTAGGCCAGATAAAACGTATTTACTGTACAGAGCTAAAGGCCCAACTCGCACTCTTAGCTAGCTTCTGTTCTATTAGCCTCCAAAACAAAATGGCTTTTCTCATAGAAGAAATTCTAAGAAGCTAAAACAAGATTCTGGGTAAATCGGTGTGTACTACTATGCTGGACACGTTGTCATTTAAAAACAATTGTTTTGTTAGCATTAAACATCTCTTGAGTCTTACACAGAAAAGCGCTGTCACAGTTGTTTAATGCTAACAGAATAGTTTGTTAGCTTGTTTTATCTTTGTTAAAATAATGAGGTGCTCACGTTTTGTTATCTAGTACAACAGTAGATACCCATTTAGCTTAGGTTATGGGCAGAAAACCGTATTATGTGCTTATAAGCTTTTTCAGAAAGAATTCATGAAATACATTGAGCAACGAATGCTAGTAGAACAGAAGCTAGCCCAGAAGTTGGGTGGGAAATTCAATTTCTGTTCAAGTCCAAATGTTTTATTCATTTTAGTCATATTCGGAGAAGTTTTTAACTTCAGCCTTCATTGCTGTGACTTTTTTAAAGGCCGGCATCTGTATAAGAGATCACACTACATGCATGTAGATGTGCACTGTAGAGTCTACATGTGGCAGTACACTACCAGTCTTTACAAGCTGTGACACTAGAGGTTGCTTCAGAGGACGTGAACACTAGTTTAGCTGAACCTAACTTGGACACCATCACGAAACCTCAAATCTTACAGAGCTGAAACGTTTGGGTTCATTTTTCAAGTGGACCATTTTCCAGAAGTCAGTTTCCTAATTTTCTCCATAGAAAGATGCGTATAAGCTCATAACTGAACCAACCAGCTGCGAGATGAACAATTATCAAAACACAGTTTAGATACATGCAAAAACAACACACATGCAAGATTGTTGGACTACTAAAATTTAATGAACTGCTCTTCACAGGCAGCATTGAGTGACTTCATCTGATCAGAAACTAAAACTAAGTTAACATATTAATATAATGATAGAGAAGTGATTACCACTACAGTAACAGTAATGGCTCTAAATTTAATGGGAAATGTGGTGTTTTATAGGAACTTTGTAACAAAACCTGATTTCTGATGATGAAACAAAAAACATGTTTCTGTTGCCATCTGGTTTAATTTTACCACCGATCCCTAACCCGAAGTGATTCAACACTATGTTGTTGTAATATGTCATCAGTCTGTAACAACAAAGCTGAAATCCAATTGACACAATAGGAAAGGCTAGCTATGGAGTAAATGGAAAATGTATTAATGGAAGACAACATTTCAGCTCTGTATAGACGTCTCACTGAGTGTTACTGATGTGGTTGTGAAAGGGACATGCCGCCATGTTGGGGGGAAAAGAATGTAACATCTTTCTGGTCCTCCTTGACCTCTTATTGCCCCCTTTGTACAGTGAAATTTGATTTTCTTCTGCAGCTCAAAAAGTGGATGTGTCATAATCTCAACCTTTTTTTTCTTTTTTTCTTTTTTTGTCACTTTACCAACATGGCAGCGTGTCCCTCCTCCATCCTCCAAACATTCAGTGACAGGAAACACACCAGTGCCCCTACACACTATTTCACTGTGTTTTCATGCGGTTTATTTGTGGATAAACTCCTCTCACTGGATTCCAGCTCCTGATGCTTTATTGCACTGTTGTGGTGAAGTAGCTAAAACAAACATAGTGAAGTGTAGAGAGCTTGAATCCACTGTGACGATATAAATTATTTGTCTACTTTGTATCACTTGTGCACACTTTTCTTGTATAAAATGCCCACAGTGTGTCGCTTTGCACCTGGAAAACAAATGTCAGAAATGAATCGTACAAGACATTATGACGGCACACTTAAGTGCCATTTAGTAAGTTTGGAGTGGAAAATATAGTCCCTAATGTCAAATCATTTGAACTCTACTGGCAACAGCTAGGGTTGAGCCACTTTCAGGGCAAAAGAAAAAAAAAAAAAAGCTCGAACCAGGAAGGAAACTGTTTAAAACTGTAATTCAGAGCATATTACAGTTTCACAATTTATATATTTGAACCAACGACTTTTCTCTTAGAAAGCTTTTACAATCAAAAGCAAACATTAAAATGCATTAGCATTGTTTTGAATTGCCTTGAAAGTGAATCGCTAGCCACGATCATGCTAATACATGTGCTTCTAGCCAACACCCATTAATACAGAAGTGTCATAGTTTCAGGGCTGCAACCAAGTTTTATTCCCACAGGTTATTTAACAAAAATATTTTCTGATCAATTTGTTCATTCGGTGTCAAAAAGATATTAGTTCTGCCAAGTATACTAAATAGCCTCACAGTGACATCATCAGCCATTAAGCCTAATTAATCACTTCTCATATTTAGGCTTCGATTTGATTGGCTCCTTGCCATTCGATTGGTTGAAATATCAGTGAATGTCAGAAGCCCTGCATAACGAAACCTGTTACCGGTTCATAATACATTTGGAAAAAATGAATCAAACATATATTTTACATTTTTAATGTAATGCCAAAATATGTTGTTGAAAATTGATATGGCCATATTTAGATAGTCTGCCTCGTAGTATGTCCTAGATGAAAAAAACAATATGTCTGATTCGAAAGACAGCCATCAACAGCGTATAAGGTTAGTGTTACATGTTCTCTGAGACTCGTTAAAATGTCTGTGTCCTCTCCAGTTGACGTATGTAAATGAACAAAAATTGAGAAATGAATACAAGTCACTAAATCACATGAAGACAAAGTGAATGAGAGATTCCACTGAAAATAACTTTAAGGGTTGTTTTTATTTTAATGTTTTCTTTGTTTCCTAAAATTACAAATTTCTTTTAATTTATTTTAAATTATGAGATCTCAAGCCCAAGACTAAACTCCTCCTGTATCATAGCTGCACATCTAGAATCGTGGAAAGTATGTATTGATTTAGTTGAAACAGAATATACAAGCAGTCCTAAACTCGTATACCATTTTTTCTGTTGGGTTCATAATTATGGGGGGAAACTGTCCCTTTTGCAGAATAACAAAGTAAGTTTCTGTGGGATTGAATGATGCTTCGATGACTCCTAATTTCTGCTGTCACAGACAATAGACATTAATCTATAATACCCTAAAGCAGGTGCCAACATGGCCTTCTGTTGTGGGTTTTGCTGAAATTTTAAAAAGGCTGTTTGTGTTTTATAACTTCAACTACTCCTGGGTCAAATTACGCGTGAAAATAATTCATAGGGGTTGTTTTAAGATGATGTGGGCACCAGATATGCAGATTTTCTGAATGAGACAAATAAATTGGCAGTAAGATCATTTTCCTGTTCTTTCTGGCACTTGTAGTTTCCATGTGGTGAACCTCATCTGTCTGGTGCTCCAAGCTGGTTAAAGTACACACAGATGAGTTATTTGCAAAAAGCTGTTTGATCCCAGGTCTCCTCCCAATATACAACAAAACACAATAAGTCTCCTCTGTTCTGTCGCTATTACATCACCTTTGTCTTTTGTTTTCATAATGCAATGCACACGTTATGAAATGTATATAGTGTAAAATAAAAATGGGTTTGTTTTACATACTGTATAATTGCCTATATTTTGGTTCAGAAGTGTAACAGATTTATGAGATGACAGGTTAACACATTAAAAAGAAGGAACTCAGCCATTTGGTGTCTTGTGGTGGTTATTTCTGATGGGCTGCAGAGTGGGTCTTTTTCAAGACATTCACAAGCTGAACTGTAATACTGTCAGAGTATTTATTATCCACTGAAGGATTGTGCAACACAATAATGTTTCATTTTTTATTTTATTTGAGCTAACAGTTCTTGCCTGCAGGTGGCAGAAGTTGGCAACAAGGACCAAACGTCATCCTAGTGAAGAATCTGCAGCCTGTTAAATGTGAGTGAGTTCCACGAGGTGATGCACATCTAAAAAATGTCTATGATGTTAATGTTTAGTAAGTGAGGGGTTCAAGAAACCCATCAGCAGAATCAAATTTTGTGTTATCGATGGAAGACTGGAACTTGGAAACGATTAATCTGATGGCTTAATTTGAGATGTGTCCTGCCACTTTAATGAGCTAGGAATAATAACCTATTTATAACAACATGTATATCCAAGTCAAGTCCATTTGAAGCATCCAGCATATGAATAATGGGAGACTTTCTTTTAAATCATTTTTTTAATCTTGTCATATTTTAATAACCCAGTGATTCAAGGAAAAGGAACCAGCTGAGCAACATAATGAGTTTTCAATGTGGACCTTTATTGAACACCCTTAATGTCTCTTGATTGTCACATTCATCTCTTAACAAAACAATTCTGTTCAATGCATAGAAATAATTGTCACACATTTAAACAAAATGATCAAATACATACAAACATACACAAATAACAGTTTAATGTTGGCTCTCCTGAGTAAATGCACAATATAATAATTTCTGGTTACGGCTTGAGACATTAAGGAGACTGATAGAAAGTTTGACTGGAGTGAAACCCATAAAAACAAGTGTCAGAGCCTGTTGAACTGGTGAAGTACTTACATTTAAGAACAGTACTCATGTTAGGAAAATTTGCATTTGCCCATGATGAAAGACACGAGGGGACCACCTGTCAATAATGAACTTTAAACAGTTAAAAAGAGGCTTTATATGAGGTTTGCACTGATTTGAAAGTTGGGGTGTAAAAAAACACCTTGAAAAAAATGGCATAGAAAAATGAAAAGAAAGGAGTTGAATTATGTTTTAGAAACTGAAGGTTGAGAGGAGCTATTTACATGTGGATAGATAGTGTCAAACTATGCCATCTAGTGGTCAGGTTTGTAACCACATCTTCACTGAAAAAAAAGTTTAATTTGGTCCTTTTAACTGCAGGCACATTTAATCTAATAGGTAGCAACCTTAACCTCCTGTGTCATTTTTGGTGTGGGCAAGTGATACTGTACTCTTACTATTACTAAGATTGACAAAATAACATCATAAGTGCTGTTTTTGTTAAAAATTGTGACCTCAGTACAGCCATGTCTGTAGCCTACATACTGTGCTTTCCCTCAGTATGAGGGCCAGGGGCAGGATTTTGTCTCTCAAATAAAACTCACATTTATACTTGGAAATAATTAGAGGAAAAGTTGCTTAGCTAAATGGCTTATACCTGTACAGCATTTATATAGCAGTTGTAAATGTAAAAAAAACAACCTTATGTACTTTTTCAGTTTGTGTGTATGCTTAAACATGCATGTATTACACTTTATATTTGATCAGTCTGTGACAGTGTTTGTGTGTGTGATAGAGTGGTGTTCATACAGCTGTGCCACGGTTTATCTCCAGATGTACCAGTTTGGGAGTTTTCCCCGGTGTGTCATGTTCTGCGTTGTTTTGGTTTTCTGGTGTTCTCTCACCTCCCTTCTCTTTCTTCTCATCACTGCTCCTGTGAGAAAGAAAGCAGGGGTGAATTTGATTCTTCCATGTCAGAGTGGTAGAATTTTTAGGAGGTATTTCTAAAAATTGAGGCATGCTTTTGAAGGCAAACATTTTCTTTGTGGCTTTACTGACATGTCAGTAAAGCCAGATGTCATTTCTCCCAGAAATTCTTGAGATCCTTCATTTTCTCTCTTTCAGTCAAAGCAGCTACAGTATCAAGCCATTCATGTGCGTGTCTCCATGAAACATAACATTATCATTCTTACTTCTTCTTGAAGAGTTTCTTGAACGAGCTCCTGAAGCCTCCTTTGTCTTGCTTCCGACTCCTCTCGCTGAAGGGGGTGTGGTTATTCTCCTCTGCCCCGCCCCTCCACTTTGACTCATCCCCCCATGATTGGAACCCGGAGTCCTGGTGGGTTTGACAATATTACATTTACTTAATTTATGGTTTAATTACATAAGGTACCAGTGTTTCTGTCTCTAGGAGACCATGATGGTCGTGTATATAACTGAGAAAAGGATCAAGAGCACTGCTTGATTTTAAATGTTGAAGTCGGGTTTAAAAAGAAAGTGGGGAAAAAGACATTTCCATACATTTGTTCACATCTTTGCTGAAACTCACAATGCTGAGCAGCCCATGAAGATCATCGCTCTGTTTGTTGGTATCCACTCTGTTCCCCAGGGGGCTGTGGACCTTACGGGACGGGGTGGGACACCCTTTGCTGCCCTTACTGCCCTGGCGCTCCAGCTTGGCATGGTTGCCCAGTCCCACCCTGCGGGTGTGGTCTGACAGAGGACTACCATCCAGACCACTCAATGTGTTGTCCATCTGTAGGCCGTTCAGTGACTAGACAGCAGAGAAGACGTCCATGTTGATTTTTACACATGTAGAAATTATTTGATAATCTGTCTCTCTACATACAGAAACACAAACAAGCTCACCTTGCTCTTACGCTGGCTGGCCTGAAGGGGGCGATGCTGATTGCGACGCATCATTACAGCTTCATCCGGAGACACGCACCCTCGGTTGGGCAGTTTGCTGTAACCATTCCCCTGGCTTCCACTGTTGCCAAAGATATCACGGGTTGTCGACACATTTGCTGCCATTGCGTGATGTGACGCTGAGGGGGCTTTGGGGCACTTCACAAAGGCAATGTCGATGGAGGAATCTGAAGAGGCAGAGGAGCAGCGGTCGAACATGGAGACATCATGAAGAGAGCCTCCATCCTCTTCATAGAGGCTCTCCATCCCTGGGGGGTCTGGAGGGAGAAGGAACTCGCCAAGGGCATCGGCCAGAGCAGAGCCCGGTTGAACGTGACGGAAGTCTGCAGGTCTGGAGGGCAGATGATGCTGGCACGACATGGACCTCTCAGATGCCTCACTCTCTGGAATACTGCCAAGACCTGAAAGCCAAAAGTTGGTTGACTGGTTGACTGATGGGACAATTGCCCCAAAAGCGTTTAAGTGACATGGGTTGCACGTCGGTTTCTGCCAAATCCCTACATGGGATACACAAAGTGACATCATGAAACAACTAAACAATAATTGCAAACAGGGCTGCAAAGCCTACAGATATGACATGGGACAGATACCTGGGTGCCAAGACGCTGAGTGTACCCAGTCTTGTTGACCCAAGACACTGAGATCTTTGTCCTGGACTTAAGGGATTGACGATTCGAGTCAGGTTCTTAACATTTGCCACATAATGTCTGATTTCACTGGGGGTTAGACTAAAAAGTGTTAAGGTAAAAGTGTGCACCTGTTCCAAATGGCCACACTCGACTGCTGGGCCAAAAGCCTACCTTTATAGAGAGGGTCGAAACGCAATGAATTGTACAAATAGGGATAGCAACGCACAGTTTTGAACAGTCTTGCACTCGATTGTACACACTAAAAGAGTTGGAAGTAGCTGTGTGAAGAATGGAAAGAGAAGTTCAAAACCTGCCTATGTTCTTACCTCCAAATCCCTGTGTAAAGCAGACCTGCTGGTTGGATTGTGAGCTTCAGAAAGTTACAAAAATGTATTTTAGATGCTCTTTGACCATCCCACAAGCACTTAATTTAAAGCATACTAACGCCTCCCAAGATCAACCTAATAAAACTCACAGCATTCCTGTTGATGCCCAAAGTAGAGCGTCTAATCAATCAGAAACCACAGAAACATAATCTGTGATAGACCTGTTGGTTTTTGGTTCCGTGAGTCCAGGTCGGGGGTGAAGAACTGGAGCTGGGAGGGCCACTCTGTGTCGTAACAATGAGTTTCGGGATCCTGCTCCCGATCCCAATCCTGGAAACGATGAGACTGGATCTCCTCCAGGAGACGCTGCTTGCTCCGCTTCACCTGGTTAGCGTGTTCTCTGTGAGGGCAAAGCGGACTCATCAGCCCTATTTCCAGCAGCAGCAAGCAGCTTGCTTTTTACAGCAAAAAGCTCTGACAAACCCACTGTATGCAACAAATAACAATTAAGGGAGAAAGTTAAGAATGTATACTCACAGCATGGCGCTGCTGGAAGGGTACGGTGAGCCAATGTTGTTAGCTTGAATCCCACTTTCCACTGTCTTTAACAGCTGTTTCATGGTAGACCTGCAGGGCAGAACACTGCTTTATTGATTTTATTTTGCCAGGTTCAAACTGTGAGAATATTTGGTGTACCTCTTAAGCATGCGTGTAATGTTATTTTTTGTAGCGTGGTAATCCTGACCTCTTCACCTCCTTGCGGTTGTGCAGCAGAAGTTCCTGGTTGTGCTGGAGGAGGTGGTGGTACTGAGCCGTGAAGGACCTGAACTGCTGGATGCACACCAGCAGCAGGTAGTAGTCTGGGTGCTCTGCGTCTGTCTGCCTCAGCAGCCCCTGCACACATACAGTTATATAACTTATTTATTTATGTTCACACATCTTTGAGCAGATGCTGTCGTCAAAGTTGAGATATTAAACATATTTTGTGTTTCCAATGTGTGATCATGTTTCTTTCCTTATGTATCATCTCAATTTTTAATGTTTTTTTTTTATTTTGTTCTTTTTTGAAATTCAGTTATTTTACTCTCTATAAAGCACACTGCATTATTGCTATATCTATGAAATGTGCTATATGAAGTTTGACAGTGTATGGCATTTTAAAGTTGAACCCTTTTAAATGGAAATCATTGTCTATATTGCTTAAAGTGTGTGTGTGTGTGTGTGTGTGCGTGTGCGCGTGTGCGCGTGTGTGTGTGTGTTAATCTAACCTGTAGCAGCAGCAGGTACTGAGGGATCCTCTGAACCGGCTGAAGGAGCAGAGTGTGGAGGGAGGCTTTGGATTCATCACCCGTTATGTCACTCTGATTGAAGCACCGTGCAGCCAATCAGAGCCAAAGGGCAGCACAGGTCGCCCAATCAGGAGGGAAGGACAAAACCAGTTAGGACAGCAGGTATGAGCAATGTGACTTTCTCCAGCTGTTTATTGTACACAAACGGTGCTTGAAATTAACTTTTTGGATCACCAGCCAAAGTGGCTACTAGATATTTCAAGTTACCAGCCACTCAAGCATTTCTGAGAATATACGAGGTTCATCAGAGTTGTCTTGGAATCACAGGGATGCTGGTGTTGTTCTCTGGTATTAGTCGCAAGAAATTTATATTTTAAGTTTCATATCATATCATAAGCTTTCTCATGTCACGTCATGTCCCATCTTGTCATATCATAGCCTGTCACATCACGTCACTTCCTGTCCTGATCTCTCCTGCACTGTCTCATCCCGTCCTTTTCTGTTACCTCCAGGAAGGCAGAAGATTTCATGGAGCTGGAGGCAAGCATGGTGACGACTGAGAGACAGTCTGGAAGCTCCTTCAGGTAGGACACATAAAAGTCCAAGAAATCACTCTGTAGGGAGACAAGAGAGAGAGAGAACTGTCTGGGTTTGCATGTACGCGTTCATGCACCATCCACACACATTTTCCACCTCCTCTCCTCCCTTCACTGTCAGTCTATTGTGACTGATTCGACCTTAGACAGCAGATCATGTTGCCTGTGTGTGGATGGAAAAACTATCTGACGAACATAAACAGGCTTAAAAAGTAAGCTTCCAGCTGTTATTCAAGTTAACTATTTATATTTTGCTGATTGAAAGCGATTCACTTGTGTATTTTGTGATATAATCCTCTTTGTGTTCTGTTGAGGTGAGATATTCTCAGAAATTGTTTTCAGGCCATAAATAAATTAATAAATTAAATATAAGCACATACAACAAACTAAACAGTATGATGACATATTTTGATATAATAGAAGTATTGGAGGATTTCTATTATTTCTTTTACTGCTATTTTCCTTCCTCAAACTCTCAGGCTGTCTGTGCGTGATGACCCATAATGCATTGTGAACCTGCCTTTATTTTTTCTAAACAGGAAGGTGTTCCTACCAATTACTGCATTTCCTCCCTTTCACTCAGAGCCATTGGCTTTAATAGAATAGACTCATTAGCTTCAGTGTATTGCGTCTGCTTTTGGCTGTCAGCTGGGGTTTGGCCGCCACTAGCACCTTTCTAATATTACAAAACACAAACATTTTTTTCACTTTCAGTAAAGGATTTTTAATAAATCACACGTCCCTGGAACATTTTGTTCTTCACACTACTGACATTATTGTGGCAAATTGAATTCCTAATTTTGTCTGACTGGATGTCCCCTCAAATGGAAAAGGAAGACCTGAAGTGAACTCAAAGATTTTCATAGAAATAGCCTTTTTTGTATGTAAAAATCATTACATAAGCATCACTATTCAGTATAGAATTCCTGTGGGGGGGTCAAGTCTGTCGGAGAAATGTAATTTTGTCACCTAAGGACTAGTATTTTGTACAGTGATTACAAGAATCACTGCTGTCTTTGTACTACATCTGTATTCCAGCTCTCAACGTGGCTCCGCTGGAATTCAACATTTCCGTCATGGCTGCCAAAGCAATTCAGATTCATTATAAATGGCCAGTCACAAGACCAAACCTTTTGACCCCTCCACATTAAGTAGCCTGGAACAGCACTGAGCATTGAGGATGTCGAGTTTTTGATTTACAAGAGAGTAAACTGGAGGTCCAGATCTTTTGTATAGTATGGTTGTTAAAATATCTACAGAAATACCAGATATATTAACAATGTGTCAACAACTCTGTGGTCATTTTGGAGGCTGTGGTTTGTGGTGGTGGTGTTGTATTGAATTGCATTATACCAAAAGATTCCTTCAGTATTTTTTCCACAGGGGCCAAAATATTACAAAGTGAGAAAGTGCAAAGAAGTGAAATTATCTATTGCAAACGCAGGGATAGAGTGATCACAAGCTGACCAGGCTGTATTTTCCAGTCAAGACAGGTCGGAAAAATGCTTCTGCGACACTTATTGCCTGCAGGTGGCACAGGTGTGTATATTTTAGAGGCACTTACTTTACTTGCCAGTAGATGGCGCATATCAACATGTCTACATCTACAGAAATATCAGGAGAAAACGATCCTCTGGTGAAATGCTTCCCTATTATGTGGCAATAGTGCACAGTTTGGAGACTTAACACCTAAAAAAATGACAGCCGAATATTGTTTGATGAATCCAGTGTCAGGTAGAAAAAGAGAATAACTATCCCAGTATAGTTTGGTGTTGATGCATCAGTTTTTGTGCTAAGTCTTTTCCTCACTGCAGACCAGTGAGTCTGTATACAGACATTGATGCAGCAACCCAAGCTAGTACAAGCATGGTGAAAGACATACAGTTAAATTGCCCAGTGGCCCATACAAATTACTACTACATATTCAAATTCTGTGTTTACCTCTTTGCTGGTGAGCCTCATAAACACATCCCCCATGATGCCTTGCCACTGGCTCTTGAGCACACGTTCCTGGAGAGTATGGAGGAGCTCAAGGTGCTGCTGGATCAGAAACCTCAGAGAGCTGGGAAACGGACTAAAGACAGCGAGGAAGAGAGAAGAGGTGAGATTAATTATAGAGAACACTTACTTTGTTGTATAAACATAGAACATGTGAAGGCAGAAAATGATAAAAACAACAGAAAAATCTTACAGAAAAATCACCTGAGAAATGAACATGTGAAAAATGATTTTAAAGCATGTGTGTTTTTGGAGACATGTTGTTTGTCATGTAATTTGTTTTCACGTTGCATTTTAGAGGTGCAAAATTTCGAATTGTTTTCCAAATGTGAATATTTTTTTCGAACTCTTGTGAAATATAGCAATATTGTACGTGTTGAAATGCATTTATTTACAATTATTTGTGAATACAGTAAATTATTGCATGAAATCTGGTCGTGCTGTGGAGAAGAGACGACAAGTAAGGAAGCATTTTCAGCTTCCAGAACCGGCTCATATACAGAAGTAATTGCACACATCCTTCATGGTCGCACTTTCATGTAATGTACTAAACTTTCTGGCAACTACTGCACCATCTTATGTGACAGACATTTGGCAGCAGGTAAATCAGGTTAAAACAAATGCAATCATTTACAAATACCATTGGACCCAGTTCAGCATTTGCCACCTTTTCATTGGTGCTTTTGGTCATTGGGAACACGTGTGCTGAAGCTAAGCATTGATTACATTAGCAAGCTGTGTGGAGTCTTTTTATACCCTCTCTGTTTCACTGGTGTGTATAACCTGCTTTTATTTGATTAGTTTATTTCCTGTTCTCCCCTCACCGTAAGCTCTCAATTTAGATTAGTAGCCACTTCTGAAATAAAGTCTGAGTGTTGATCTGTGTGTGTGTGTGTGTGTGTGTGTGTGTTTATGTGGATGTGAGTAAGAGAAGGAGATGGACAAAGAGAGAAATGACTGTAGCCTGTGATATTTATTGAGTTTATGGCTCATAACATATCAGACGCAGATAGTAAGACTTTTCTACAGGGAAAATGTTTAAATGACTCCTCCTTATTAAATAACCTCCTTAGCCATTATTAGTTCATTTCAATAAAGTCTTTTAATGTCTGTTTTTGGTGTCTATGTAAGATTTCGACATATTGACCCTTAGTCAGTTTTGTCAAACTGAACTGAACTCAGTTGTGTTTGTGTGTCCGCAGGCTTACCGTTTGTCTTTGGCAGTGAGAGCTTCTGATCCATTAAAAGAGATGTTGGCCTTCAGTAACAGAGACAGGTGGGACACATAAACTCTCTCGGACTCCAGCAGCTCCAGAGCCACTCTCTGTCTCTTACCTGCACACACACAGAAACACAATTTAAGTTCAAATTATGCTGAGTTATACTGTATGTAAGTCGTATGTAGTCTTCTTATTCTTCTTTCTTCTCAGTCTGCAAAGGCCTAACATTTAGTGGTGCTCAGTGGTGAACTGAACTGGCCCTCTGCTATTGGCTGGCTGATGACGCTCACAATAAAGTGACATCACCAGGCGTCAAAGATCAGCCAATAGCAGATGGCGACTTCAGTTTTTGAAGTGATTCTTTTGGGATTTTGTGATATGGTCTTTGGACTATGTCGTCTGTGTTGACCAAAACTGTATTTTTGCCATGAGGACAGTATTTCATATTGAGTACAGTCTTAAACATCTGGTCAAATTAAAGGAAAAGTTCGACATTTTGGGAAATACACTCATTCTCCTTTTTGCAGAGAGTTAGATGAGAAGATCGATACCACTTCCATATCTGTCCGTTCAGTTTTAAGCTCTAGCAAGCAGACAGTTAGCTTAGCTTAGCATAAAGGCTGGAAACAGGGGGAAACAGCTAGCCTGGCTCTGTCCAAAGGTAACATATCCGCCTACCAGCAGCTCTAAAGCTGATTAAATAACAAACCATATCTTGTGTGTTTAATCTGTACAAAAAACAAAGTTTAAAAAGTTTGTGGTGTTACGGTTACCATTTCCTGACTGAGTGACTTCCTGTAGCCTCCTCTGGTTGCCTTGCAGCCTTACAGTGACAACAAAACCCCAAGAACAAGATATATTGTGTTAATTAGTGAGTTTTACAGGTGCTAGCAGGTGGATTTTGTTACCTTTGTTACCTAGCTGTTTCCCCCTGTTTCCAGTCTTTATGCTAAGCTAAGCTAACTGGCTGCTGGCTGTAACCTTACATTTAATGGACAGATATGAGAGTGATATTGATCTTCTCATCTAACTCCTGGCAAGACAGCGAAAAGGCGTATTTCCCAAAATGTCGAACTATTCCTTTAAGGAATGGGCATGTATCGTGTGTGTGTGTGTGTGTGTGTGTGTGTGTGTGTGTGTGTGTGTGTTGTGGCATCAGTGAGCAAACTGTAAGTAGTAGCGTTAGCAGCAGTAGTTGCAGCATCACTAATACTAGCAGTAGCACTTGTAGTGGTTCTAGTGGTTTTAGAAGTGCAGCAGTAGTATTATTATTATTAGTTGCATTAACACATATGTTTCTTACTGTTTTCAGTCGGGCCGTTGGGTGTCTCTGTGTCGTCTCTGCTGTTCTTCCTCTCTCCCCACACTGGAGATTTGGATGGACAACCTCTCTGCTGCTGCTGAGCCTCCTGCTCAGAGGTAGAGGCTGCACACACACACACACACACACACACACACACACACACAAATGTGAGTAAGTGGCTTTTATAGGTCTGTCATTTGTTTTTCTTCACTTCAGCTTCTTCCCTTACACTACCCACCCTTTTAGTTTAGTGTGTAGACGTGAATGACACACACACGCATAGACTCACTCTGTGTTGATGTGGTGCTCCTCTGTGGTGAGCCGCTATGTGGCAGACTGGAAAAGAAGTGTTGAATAACACTGAGGTCTGACTGGCTGGGTACACAGATGTGTTCATCCCCTGATGCCGTTAGCACTTCTGCCTTGGAGCTCTCTCTGCTTTTGGACCAATCAGCAGTAGAAGGAGAAATAAAAGAAGATTAAAAAAAACAACTTATTTGCCAAGTTACACAACACAGTCTTTTGCATCCCTGATACAGATACAGATTATCAGAAAATAGCAAATAAGTGAGAAGAGTGCAAAAAGATACAATTCAAATGTATTTTTGTGGATGAAATCTGCAGTACATCCTTATTATGTATGTTTCAGCCCTACCTGCGTGGAACAGAGAGGATATCTTTGGTGTTTTCTGAGTGCAACAGATCTATCCTCCTCTGCACCTCTCTCTGTCTGCTGGACACATCCTTTATGTGGAACAACACCACATTCAGCTCCTCCTGCAAGCAGATTATACCAAGGAACTGGATTAGTGCAACTGCTGTAAACTGATAAGTGTCTGTGCTGTGTTTAACACTGTGAGCTGCCAGGTCAGATGTGGAGGAAAATCTGCTGCATTGCTTTAGGGCACAAATCAAGAAGAGGGCATTTTTCTACCAGAGCAACTAGAGCTTATAAAGTTTTTATACTTTTGTAATGTCAGATGGTGTAATAAATTACTAAAGCAGATAGGAAAATCACTTCCAATATAGGAAACTTCTTAAGTAAAACAAATATGTATTAAGAAATGGTGGGATTTATGGTAAATGTATTCTAAATGTCACTAAAACTCAAAAAAAAAACCTTTGCTATCACATAGAATTTGCAAGTTATGCGCACCATCTGTGGTGTGGTAATCATACTAAATATTATACAGCTTTCGCATTTATTATACTGCTGGCATGTGTGTGTATGTTCAGCTGTAACAACCTTCCATTCAATTCCACATATAGCCATCATAAAGAATATACCTCATGGCTTAAAGTACCAAAAACGTATGTGCAGATGCAGCATGTGAAAGTAAAGTCAGTATTTTCTCTACTGCTGAATAGCAGTGTGAGTGTCTGATAGAGTTACCTCTCTATCTAATGAATGAAATTAGTTTTCAGTTCCAGTCAGATGTTCTAAATTATATTACAGCAGCCTCTCCACCTCACCAAGAATAGACTGTGTGTGTGTGTGTGTGTGTGTGTGTGTGTGTGTGTGTGTGTGTGTGTGTGTGTGTGTATGTTTTCACTGTGTAGCATCTCCAGCACCTTGAAAGTGTTCAGGGAGTTCTTGATGCTCATTATCTTATCATCCACGTCAGTCTGATGGGCCTGGAACGTCTCCTCCAGGCCGTGGTCCCTCTGACGCAGCTCACACAGCTCCGTCAGGGCAGCATGGAGCCCCTCGCGCAGCTCAGCCACTAGACCCTGCAGCTGCATCACAAGAAGCAATGGAATACGTAATGTTTTCAGCAGCATGTCTTGGGGGTGTTGACTGCTTCAAATGAAAGGAGGAAAAATAGTTTAAAGAATTAAAACAGTGCACCAACGAAACTCAGTTCATGTTCTAATATTTCTTCTTTGATGTTTTTCAGTGCTCCTGCTGTAGTGAGTACATTTAATTCTTTACTTTTTATTAGTTGTTTTAGTTGTTGTAGTACATTCTTCATTTGATATCTTATTTTAATGCCATTAAATTTCTACAAAGTCTATGAATTTGTTGAATTCCTCTATAAGGATCCCTCTATGGGATCTTTATGGGTCTTACTTGCTCTTTCAGCTATTTTCTGTTTCTCTGCATTTATTCTGATTTCTTGATTTTGGTATTCTGCTAGAAGTTGTTTTTTTTTTGTATAAGTGCTTTTGGCTTTCTTCTTTAACATCCATTTTCTTTTCTGTCTTGTTTCTCCATCAGTTTTTGTGTTTTTTTTTCTACAACTTATTTTTGTTTTGGTGCATCTTCATTTGGGTCTTCTTAGACTGGAGAACATTTGCTTTCAACAGCCTATACTCATCTAATTTTACTCTCCTCTCCTCACCCCTTCATCATCATTGTTTTTTACATACATAGTCCTGCTTTTTAAAAAAAAACAAAGTAATTTTCTCATCCTTTCTATAATTAGTAGATTCTTTATCTGCCTCCCTTTTTCCCTGCCGATAGTCTTAGTTTTCATTCATAGCTGATTGAATTTATTCAGCAGGGATAACTGAATCAGCTCATGGGAACATAACATGGGTGGAAGCAGCTCTCTCTCGTCCAATCTTTCCATCTCTCTCTTGCTCGCTCTCTCTCAGTCATGTGAAAGGCATCAGGCTGCAGACTGAATGGAGCATCTGTCCTGTTTGCCTTCTGCTCTTCTTCCTTTCTGATGCTATCAGTGGTTGACAGTGCTACTGGACGTTCTTACACGCGGGGTTGCAGATCAAAAGATGCTCTACAGTATGAATTCCTCATAGATCTCATTTCATTAATTATATCAATTACAAGTTAAGCTAATGTTGCAGTTGGTTCCTTTAAATAAGTAAATAACAGTGTAATTTAAACTAAAATCTTTATATGTTCATGAGGACATAATGGGAGTATTAAGTGAATTTTAGTGGCCTCAGTGAGACCCATTCAGAACTCAGTTTGAAAACAATAATATTTAATTTTTGGCAGCTTTTGTGAGTTATGATAAAAACTAAAAGGCCAAAATTTACTCAGATCAAAAAAATCCTACATTATGAACATACTTGCACAGTGCTCTTGCCTGAAAAACCCATGCAAACATTTTAACGTAAGCATTTGTTAGTACACAGTTAGTCTAATACTTGCAGCTCTGCTCTTCTCTGTTCTGCAGTGAGCGAAAAATATGCACCAATCAAATGTCATGAGCCGTAGAGGCAAATTGAAATCCAAGAAACATGAAACAGTTCACCTTTAACAAGAGAAATAGATATGAAAACAAGTCAGAGCTATACTCAGCTCCGTTGTGGTTGCCATTTTTTGTTCCTAATATTTAAATAGCTCTATTGCTAAAATGCTATGTATTCATTTTTGGTGAGACACATCACTGTGTCTCTACAACAGATATTGTTCCGTCTGTAGCTTTAGGTTGCTTGTCTGCAATATTTGCTGTGATATAACTTTCTCATCCCGGTCTGTGTTGAAAGAAATCTCAGTTCATTTGTCTCATCAAATATAAATCACATATGTAAAGAAGCATGAGGCACAGTGTGTCCAAAGTAGTGGATGTTGAACTGCAGGGTAGCATCTCAATGCTTCTATCCAAGAATTACAGACCACGCAACCCCTCATATGACTAGATTTACCACTGACCTTTCGGTGACTTAACTTAAGAGTTTCCCCGTGAAAAATTGAAAAAAAATGTTATATTATTGGCTAGCGGCCAGTTAATAGCAGTTTAAGATGGTCATTGGCAGTTTTTCTTTTAAATTCACCCCCTATGAGGCATTAAGCCAAAAGGTTACTTAAGTTGTGTAGAAAAGAAGAGTCCTTGATTACCTGAGTAATCTCTAGGTTAGCCTCCTCCACATTCTCTTCTTTATCTAAAAGAATAAAAGCAAAACAAAACAAAAAACTCAGTTGGGCACCCACACAGGCAACACTTCACTTTAGTGAAAATGCTGATTGACTCCATTATATGATTTCATATATTCATAAGAAGGCATGGAAAAAGCACAAACAGATGTCCCATTCATACCTTGTATAACAATGTGTTGTGCAAACATAAAAGTGGAGAAAATGTAATTTTACACATTACGTTGGCTTGAATGTCATCAGAGGTGGAAACTTTCACTAAGAACAATGAACCTTCCTGTTGTCACAAGAACCTTATTCATTCGATTTCAGTCATCTATTTATTTACTTATTTATCTATTTTTCAAAACCTTCACAGAATTCAAAAATTAAATACTCCAGGTTTTAAGGTTCATAGAAGACTGCATTTAAAGAATCTGCAGGTGCCCCATGTATAATCAGTGTACTGTATTCCTATCAGATCCATTGTGATACCTCTGCATAAATACTACAAGTAACAGAGACAATAGTAGAGACGTTTGCAGCATTTATCATTGCTAATGCTTCCCAAAATCAAAATGACACTCTTTTAATTATGGGAGATTTCCCTCCAAATCTAACCTGTTGACTCATATTATAAAGTGCAAAGGCTGGTAAACACCGTTGATGCAATGGACCCTTTTGGCTGCAGTAAATACATTTATGTAAAACTAACTAAATTAAATTGTAAGGGATGCATGCTTTTTAACTCACAGGAATACCTTTCGCAAACTCCTGGTCCATAAACCTTCTCAATTCAAGGAACACATACCTTAAATACATCCAAAAACATTGTGAATCATATACTGTATATCGTGACCAACATTAAAGTGAGGTGTTGCCTTGTCAACCACAACATAGCACAAGACCAAAAGATATTTAAATCTATCCAAAACTTTGACATGCAGTATTATACACAACCTATTCCTGCAATACGTTATATTTTTGGTCTTAATGTGAATTCATGTTTTTTTAATTTATGTTTTTTTTTTTTTATCAAAGCAGAAATAAGTCTCTGTGATGGAGGGTGCGTGTCTGCATGTGATGTGTTAGAGGTAAAAACAGTTTCACCAGGGTTCATGACAAATATTTTATGCCGCAGACGTCAAGGTTAGAACAGTGCTCAGTAGTCATGTAAACGTGCTACACATGCCAGTCCTTCTCAGAAGAGAGATTCCAACCACACGCAAGAACAGGTATCATTTTTATGTCCAGGAAGTGTCTCCTGATGGAATCACATATTCATTTCTACTGATTTCTAGCTGCAGGAGAGTTTTGAAGGATTGTTTTTCATGTTTACAAAATGATGCTGGAGGAAATGCTGCACAAGGAAATTCAGATTCATGATGGATTTTTCTATTTAATGCAGCACATTTTGGGACAATTAACTGGTTGTTTAAAAGCACAATGCTTCAGTTTGTTGTGGAAATGTCGAGGCTGCTGTCAACATTACATGGGGTCATCTGGAATACATACTTAACTTGTCAGTTATGCATGATAATATATGTTAAAGCCCGCAGGCGCAATGTACCATGTATGTACTGAATAACACTTCTTAACTGTGAAAGAGCAAAAGAAGGAATACACAGGGTCCAACAATGGAGACTTTCTGTCTGCAGGATATAAATTATGACAGCTTGGCTTTGTGCTATCGGCCTCAGTTGTTACAGGCCAGAAAAAGTTGCTGTCAAGATGTCAACATTACGCTATACTGTCCCTGAGTGACCTCAAGCTTAAAGACAAAAATGGTTAAATCATTACCATTGAGAAACCATAAGGATGTTGTTCTGTGATTGGAGCACTGATAGGAAAACACATGATGTTCCTCGCAGTTCCTACTGTAAGTTAATTTAAATTCATTTACCAACGACATTACAACTAATAGCATAATATTAAATATTGCTAAGGCACACTGTGCGTGGAATCCAGTAAATACTAATGTGTGAAAGGGTTCTGCATGAATCATTTTCTGTATAGTCAGGCACTCATCTGCTTTTATAAAGGATTGTATGTTTAGCCTTTTTTCTCCTGGATCGATGAAGTTAAAAGTTTAATTCTAGAGCTAGACTGATAAATCAGCCGGGTCGATATTATTAGTCAATATTTCAGATATATCTGTCAGCTGGTACAGAAAGGCCAAAGATATGTTTGGCATAAATGCTTGTGAATGCAGCCATTCAAGAAAAGAAAACCTGATTGAACATTGTACATGAGATCACTGCAAGTACTACAAATGTATGTTGTCACACATGGTTCAAACCTGTGCAACAGTAGTAAGTTGTAAATCGAATATCTTTTGGTCTTGGGCTGTTTGTCGGACAAAGCCTTGGGATCTGGGAAGTTGTGATGGGCATTTCTCAACGTTTGTTGACATTTTACAAACTAAACAATTAATTGATTACTGAAAGAAATAATTAACAAACTAATCCATAATTGCTATAACTGTTAGTTGCAGCTCTAGTACAAACCAGAACCTTTTTTCTCCAAGAGCATCTGTTCAAAAGTTACAGCTCAAGTTTTTTGACACCTGTTTTACCTTCTGACACGCCTTCCATCTTGTCTTCTATTTTGCCATTCTCCATGTTTAGGTATCCTGTCCGGTCTGGTCCAATCTAGTTCACAACTGTCCAGTTCTGATGTCCTTATCCAGCTCACGATGACTTCAGTCCGCTCCTCTGCCTTGTTCTTTTCCTCTGAACAACCCTATCCTTTGCTCACTTTCTCTCCTCCAAAGTATGTGAGTCCTATGATTTCCCTTTTGCACAAAAAGGCTCTTGTCTTCAGAGAGTAGAGGGACAGAAGGCAAAGATCAGGACGAGAGAGAGAGAGAGATTTGTTCATACAGCTACATACTGTAGCTAACTCATTAGATTTAAGGAGGCATGACTGGCTGTTAATGACGATGATTTACACGGCAGCACCAATTAGCACAAGCAGTAAAAGCCAGTTATTGCAGTGGGAAAAGGTGAAACCAGCTGATTGTTGTCCCCTGCCAGTTCCAAAAAAGTGTCAGTAAAAGCCTGTTTGTAGCTGCAGTGTCAAGTCTATGTAGATGGGTTTGAGAGTGTGTGTTGGTGGATGTGTGTGTGTCACCACTAGGACACGTGAACTTCATGTGTTTATATCGTGTCTTTACCAGATTCATTTATTTGACTTGCTCAAGCTGTTAGCAAACAGTTGCTTATTTACACGTCCAGCAGTCACAGAGCAACATTATCATTCATTTGGAGTTGTGTTTACGGCGACATGATTAATGTAAGTCCAGTATTCACGTTCTTTTTAGCTCTGTTTTTGGTCTCTGAGAAAAATATCTGGGTCAAAACAACATCGATGAGAGCAGTGAGAGTGAACCCACTTCAGAGTGATTATTCCCTGTGGGTTCATTTCTTCAAGCGACCCCTTTCACACTACACATAATCATCTGGCCCTTCGTTAATATAAGAATATTGATTAGAGCAGCTTTAAAATGATAGGTTACTCCACCAAAAATCCATTGTTGAGCCTACTATCAAATACACCCCTTGTAGCTTTAAAAGCCAACAGCAGCTGTGCTCTACTTATATTAATGTCAGTTACAATTGATTCCAATGGTGACTGATGATTTTTCATGGTGGAAAACCCATTAAATTTTTAAGATAAACTTCTCAAATCACTCATGCAGCTTAATCCATTTCCATTCATTTCTACTCAAACATATACTCAAACTTTTGCCAAAAGAATACCACCACTCATGGCTATATTTGCTCATCAACAGCTCATCAAGTTTGGGCTGAAGACTACAAGTTTGAAAATGAAAAAAAAAATCTGGGGGTGTGGAATTAGAAAGAAGTGACCTCCGTAGCCTGCCCTTCATCTCTGCTTGAGGCTAGCGGCTCGAGGCTACATTAGCCGCTACTAGCATAACACACAGAATTGCCAGCTATTTGGTTGTATTGTGGGTAATGTAGGCACCAGGTTTTGACAAGGAAGAAGAATGTGTGGAACAAAAAAGGCTATCTCTTGTTCTGCTATCATTTTTTAAAAACTGTCCATCGTGTGTCCAACAATGTTATGGCATGCAATGCTAAATCGGTGGAGTGCTCTTTTAAGTCCATGTAACATATTATTTTCAAAATCAACTTCTTCACTGTATCATCTGTAGATTACACTCTGTAATTTCTAATATCGTCTTTATTTAAGCTGGGTAGATATTTCTGAGGGTAATAATGCCCTGTAATATTTTTTTCATTTTCACTTTTCCCTCATAAAAGCAAGGTCAGAGGTCAGGGTCAGTGAGCAATGACCTTTGAGCTCCGACGGCTCCTCAACACTATGAAGAGTTTCTCCCCAACCAACATGCCAAATGGCATTTTAGAAAGATTTGAAAAAAGAGCAGGTCATGATAGTTCACTCAGAGTTTTTGTGTAACGCAATTCTTAAAACCTAACATCCTCAACAGTTTGACTCAGTAATAGAGATGCTGCCCTCGTGTTTTAGCCTGATAATCAATGCAACAGCCTCTTGCCTCATGGCTGACAGGAGCCTGTGTTTGTCTCTCTGTCCATGTCGGTACCTCACTCTACCATCCATCTGTCTGCTCCCTGTCTGTCCGTCTAAATTCAAATCTACAGTATGTGTCTCTTTGATTCCTCTGTCCCTATGTCTGTGGTGGAGACAATAAAACCCGGAGATAAACAGCTGAGCTGCTCCTCATTTCAACAACAAACCTGTGTTTGAAGGTTACATCTTTCCCACACATCATCTGACTCTGTGGTTACATGTGAGTGTGTGCCTCTTATTCACCAATAATTTGAAATGGGGTTCAGAGAAAATGCCATTTTGATGATTTGCTTATTGCGGCTTGAAAATCAATTTATTTTCAATGTCATGTAACTAAACCACGAGTTCAAAACTGTTATTAAACCTTTCTTTTATTGTTGTACAAGTCTTTCACTTTATTCTTAACAGTTGGTAATGTTTATCTCCTGTTTTAATATGTATTATATTGTTGTAAAGGTATATATTTTGTCTTCTGAATAATGTGAATTGAGAATTCATTGTACCAGATTGGGATGTTAGGATCCATCAAAGTAGGATTCAGTGCATTTTATGACCTATAATGTTATCATGCCAACCATTCAACACTATTTTTTTTTAACTTAGATAGGTTTAATTAACATGATAATCCTGTAAGGAATCAATACTCCATGTCCTTTTTCTACACAGAAACCTCTCCTGTAGTATGGGACCAGTAAGTATAAGGAGTCCCTGGCTCAATGAAGTATGCTGCCTCTGTATTTCAGATAGAGGAGAAAAGAGCTGTAAAACTTAAGTCTAGCCCTCAGGCTATTTGCTATGCAGGTCTCCTGAAGAAGCCATGCCTCAGACTGTCCAGTCTGCTGTGCTATGAGACAATTTCTCTGGCTTTTTCTTATGTAGACTTGCCCATACGCACTACTTTGTTTTCCTAACACAGGAGTTACAGCATAAAATACGAATGTGAACTTTTGTCAGACAGTTATAATAAGCAAGCTGCTGTGTCCTGGGTTCTTGATCTGAGTCTAAAACAGGAACAATGAGGATCATGATGGTAGAAAGGTCAGAACGCTTTTCTTTCGTTTCAGTGGAACATTTTTGCTCCTCTATAAACAAGGTGGACAAATTATTACCTTTCCATACAATGCAATTCACTATGACAAAACCACAAACAAAGGGTCTCAAAATGTACCATGAAGGCCTCACGATTGGGTAAAATGCACTGAGCCACCTTAGGGCCCTTAGTATTTTAGTTTTTATTGTCCTCTAGTGTAGTGATGTGTCGATCATGAGCGTATTGTTCATTGTACTACTCTTGATATGAACTAGTAGTAAGGAGTCGTCTCAGAGAGTAATTCGTTCATTTTGGCCGCCCTTTCGCATGCACATTGTGCAACAATAATAATGCATGAGTTTCGTTTTTCTCAAGTGACAACTACACAGGCTCAGTATTGGACAGAAATGAGTAGTTCACCACTGGACTGGGTCATGGTCCTCCAGTCTTTAGTTCATTTTACAGGTAACAGCTACACAGGCTCAGTATTGGACAAAAATGAGTCGTTGTCACACACCCCCACCCCACTGAAAGAAATGAACGAATGACTCAAAAAAAGAGTAGTTGATTTTACTGAGCAAGAGTTAAGGAACTAAGTCACTAAAATGAACCCGTTACCCCATCACTACTCTAGTGGTGCATACCAAACAAATTAGCAATGTATCAAATTACCACAAAGCAGATGTCACACAGCTGGGGCCTGGGACAGTTAGCCACTTTGCCCGCAGGTAACGTTATTCCAACATTGTACAGCAGAATCGACAACTCTGACATGTCAACAACAATTAAAAACTTTTATTTATAGCATCATATGTGTTTCTTTTTCTTTATTTTTTTTGGTCACCCATCATAAATAGTCATTAAAATGGTAATCGGGTAATTAAATTACAATTTTTGTTTTCATCGTGTTTTTCCTACACTTTCATATCGTTTTTGCACCTGTAGACAAAACTCGGGGAAGAAAAGGACTTCCACTTCCGGTCTGGTGCCTCTTGTCACGTGACGGCAGTTAGCTTGTGTGGAGTTGGGGTCAGGTGACCGGAGGCTCCAGTGTAGTTTCGGCTGCTTTCGGCGGCTGCTGCTGCTGCTGCTGTTGCTGTTGTTGTTGTTGTAGTTGTAGGTTTAGCTTGTGTTGCAGTAGTAGATCCAGTTAACCGTTGACTTAAAAATGGAGCGGTACGGGTCGGACACGGAGGGGGACGAGCAGGAGACGCCGCTGCTTCACCGAGGACACGAAGACAAAGTCCAGAGAGGTGAAAGAAAGCAAGCTAGCTAACAATAACGTTGCCTTTAAGCGACGTTCATTTCGGGTAACATATGGCTCAAAGCCGCGCTGTTTTTCGCTGTTTCATTGGGAAGAAGCAGGAAAGCAACATTCCTCTAACTTATGTTTTCTTTATTTAACAGGGTTGCCTTTTGGCAGTCCTTTGTTTACTCAGCGAAGAGACATTAACGATAACATGAACACCTGCACAATATAATGTAATCTAATACAACACGTCTAAAACAGGCCTGAAATGACCAAAGAGATAAACCTACATCACTCTGACCATAGTGTAAACATAAAATCAGCTAGAAGTGCCACTAACATTTCTGTTATTAGCCTATTTCAGGGCCGTTGTATTGGATTACAGTAGACTGTACAGATGTCCATTTAATTGTGTCCATCTCCTGTGCACCATCCAGCTAAAGCTGATTATGACAACGTTTATTTACCACAACTATCAGTTAACTAATTTACAGAAAGCTTTACTTGAAGGGTGCATGGTTCTGTTACTCAAGGTAAATTTGAAAAGACTTTTAATGGCATTCTCCACACCTATCCTGTACTTTTGTACACCTGCTGACATTTTAATTAGTCTGAGTCACGAGTTTAGGGACATATCCTACTCTGAGCCCACATCACAAGACAGGCCTACCTGTGCTTTACACACCTAGAGGCAGTTTGATTAAAATACCAGTTTAAAAGACTTGCAAAGTCTGGACATGAAAGTTGTAGCTCTGAGAAATGGTATATATTTGTGTGAAAGTCTACTGAGGATGTAAGCATCAAGGCAACCTGCTAGACACTGGAATTTGTTGTGCCATTGTCTGTTATACACAGACTGAGAGGAAAGGTGCTTCACAGTTTTAACAGGAGCAATATAGTAACAGTGGTTAACCCAGTGACAGTCATATCTGCAAGTCGTTGCACCTAATGCAAAATCCAGAGACCTATTATACACCAAAGTTTAGTTATGAAAATAAACGGGACAAGACATGAAAATAAGAGGCATTAAAGAAGTACTGAAACAACTTCTTGTTCTGCTGAATGACAGGAAATTAATCAGTTATATCTTTTGTGAAATATTAAGACATTAGTCAGTGATCAACATTTACACCATTAATTAGCTTGCTGTTATGTTTTTCATAATCAACACTAAATTAATACTGCAGATTAGAATAAGTAAGAAATCTGAAGATAAAACATTTCGCTCTAGGAACTTGTGATGGGCATTTGCTTTCGCTTCGAGAAAATTGTAGATGGATGGATTCATAGTTGCAGTCCACCGTAAGTTACACTTAGTGGGTTATATTCAGTGAGAAAACAATCAAAAGACAAAAAAAATGCAGGAGCAAAAGTTTCTATGTTTTTTTTCTTCTGTATGTCGTTTCTGTACAGTGACAGAAGAGATAACTATACTCATGCTGCACTGCTGAACTTGCCTGTTAAATGTTGTCTCGCATTGCAATGACGCTAACTTCTGAGAATATTGCCTAATACATTTTCCATATTGTGTAATGCAACCGGTAACTGCAGCGCACATACAGTATCATCTGCCACAGAGGTCTCATTGCCATTATCGCTCTCTCCCTCGCCCTGTAGCCCCAGCATGCTGTTCATCACGCTATGGCCTGGCGCTGCTCTCCTCTTTTGGCTTCTTTGTGGTCTACTCCCTGCGGGTGAACCTCAGTGTGGCCATGGTGGACATGCTTAATAACACCCACCAATCCAGCACCAACCACAGCGGCTCCGTGTG
Organism: Macquaria ambigua; assembly: GCA_008360985.2. Classification (NCBI taxonomy): domain Eukaryota; kingdom Metazoa; phylum Chordata; class Actinopteri; order Centrarchiformes; family Percichthyidae; genus Macquaria; species Macquaria ambigua. The sequence continues at coordinate 87,663 of VMKM01000692.1, read as the reverse complement.
TCCTGCTCATGCCAACCCTGCACGGCCCCAACACAACCACACGGTGAGCGAGAACGTGACCGCAGCAGTAAGACGAATGATGAAGACTGGTTGAACTGTTCCATGCATGCTGGGACGGTTGCCAGTTGAATTTGAGTGGCACCACATTGAATTGGCGCCACATAACTACATTTGCTGCCTGAAAACACTAAAGCTAGAATTAAATCCACTCCAACTATAAACATTGAGTAAGTAAATAGTAAATAGTTAGGCTTTCAGTATGTAATTTCACTCCTCCTTGTGTGTTCCTTGGTGGATATTTAGAAATGTATTGTTCTATTAAAAAGACTTGAAGGCTGAAAGAACCCAGGCGTTCATACCAGTACCCATTTCAGACTGACCAACTCTCATTGGCAGGCTTCAAAATGCCTCCTTGGACAACAATGGTTAGTGCTACTGCCATGTTTTTCCATATTTGTCTGCTGTTCATGGAAAAAACCTAAACATGACAGGAATCAGGAGACTGCAGTTGTCATCTGGTATGTCAGTTTGTCTTGGAAAAGGTGAACTTGGGGCGAACAGCTTAGAAAAAGCCACAGTTTACTGGAATATGATCTGTTTTGACTTACATATCAATAGTTGAGTATATAACATTCACTAATTCATGAACAAAACACTGCTACAATCATCCAGAAGTGCTCTTATTTTGTTGGGTTAGTTTACCATGTCTTACTATTGATGAGCTGTGCGACTTCTCTACAGACATGACTTAACAAGGCTAGGACACAATCCGCAACTGAAATCTTGGCTTTGCTCACTGCACTTAAGTGTGTGTTATTGCATGTGTGTGGTAGCTTTGGTGATGTTCACACACTACCTTAGAGGTGGACTTTAGGGCTTCCAAAAAAAGATAATTGTATGAAGAGGAACATAAAGGTAGAGAGAAAGCATCAGACAGACAGAACAAATACACAGAAAACGTGTACACAGGTGCATAGGTACAGCCAAACAACCAGAAACACTGTATTCAGTTTTTATTCAATAGGGCTTCATAATATTTGAACTAGCTTAACTCTTAATAACAGTTCTGAACCCCTCCCCTCACAGGCCAGTGTGTACGACTGGGACTCTGAGACACAGGGCTGGATCTTGGGCTCCTTCTTCTACGGCTACATCCTGACACAGATCCCTGGGGGCTACCTGGCCGGCCGCCTCGGACCCAAGTGGCTGATGGGCTTTGGAATCCTGGGAACTGTCATTTTTACGCTGTTCACCCCCGTGGCTGCTGACCTGGGTCCAAGCTACCTCATCACTGTCAGGGTGCTGGAAGGGATCGGAGAGGTAGGTTGTTTAGTTCTGACATGAAGACAGGGTGACACCGAAAATAGAGCTGAAATTATTCTTATCAGCTGTACTGCAGCCAAATATAAAATTTACATTGTTTGCCTAAGCTAGAGGTATCAAAATGTATGTCTGAGCATCCATACTCAAGTGAGTTTTAATAATAAAATCTTAATGTAGTCATAGACACAGACACCCAGACAAACTAATAAAGAGATGGTTTGTATGGATAGATAAATGGATGACTGGTTGTACTTGAGTGTTATTTGTGCACTGTTGATGTTCTTCTTGTGTTTGTCTTCAGGGAGTCACGTTCCCTGCAATGTACACCATGTGGGCAGCGTGGGCCCCACCGCTGGAGAGGAGCCGACTGCTCACAATTTCCTACATTGGTAAGAGCCACAGACACAAGGGGTACAATGTCAACACAAAGAAAGATGTTTGACTGCAAAAACCTGTTTCTATTTACACAAAACAGTATAAAACAGTAGCTTTTTGGATCACCCTTTAACAGAATACTCAGTTGAAGTTTGTCATTGCTATTTGAACAATTAGTCAATTGATCAACCAGAAGTTAATCAAGTAACTCAAATAATTTATCAAGCAAAAATACCAAATATTCGCTGGTTGCTGCTTTTGGACTGTTGGACACGTTAAGCAATTTAAAGACACCACTGGAAAATTGTGATGGACGTTTTCCACTATTTTCTGATTTATTTACGGAACAATTGATCAATCATTAGGAAAAAAACAACAGATTAACCAACATTGAAAATAATCACTAATTGCAGCCCTAGATTTCGGCAGTGTGTAAAACTTGTCTCACCCTAATGAGTACTTAAGGGGCTGGACTCTGCCACCTCTTGCACGACGTCATCTGTCACATAATTGTTAGTGTCGACTTGTCACTCTCTGTATATTCATCATTCAGTATTTACACTATGTGCATTCAGACAGCTGTGGGATCCAGATGTTTGTCTTTTCTCTTCCATCCCAGGAGCCCAGCTGGGGACAGTAATATCTCTTCCTCTCTCTGGTGAAATCTGCTTCTACCTGGACTGGACCTATGTCTTCTATGTATTTGGTAATACACCTGGGGTGGTGGTGGTGGGGTGGTTGCATAGATTTCAGAATTTGAGGGACTTTTGCTTATGATTGACAGGATTTTCTAACTGTTTTTTTTTTACACGTGATGCATTAATGCATTAGTTAGAAAACTATTAACTAGAAAGATTTCAGTTCATGAAAGTGTTATCATGAATAAGTTATGGAAACTTCACATCATAGCAACACTTGGAACCCTGTGCTTAAAAAAAAACACCTGATTGAATTTACATTACAGATGAGCTCTCATCTTGTCTGATTGGGAAAGTGCACGATACAGTACTGCCAATCATGCTTACAGAAGCTTTTGCATATTTCTCCTCTCCACTGATGAGTCACAGATTGTTGTTTTCCTTTAACACTTATCCACCACAGATCTCTTTTTAAGCTTCTTTCCAGCGTCTGTTCCTTTGTTCCTCTTTGGTCTGTGGAAACGATGATTTAGCAATTTGAAGAAGAAATTGTGCTCGCAGATGGAACCACTGCAGAAGTCCCACTTTATTTGTTTACTTGCTTGCTTGCCTGGTCTAAACCACTGGACAGATGTCAGATGTTAGTGTCAACAAACACACCTATTATTATTCTCAGTGGATACAGGTAAAGCAGAGGTAATGAGATGCTCAGACCTTAGTTCAGTTTCAGGAAACAGACCACCAAAACACAGTTGTCTTCTGATAACATCATCATAATCCATACATCTAAAGACATGGATCTGCTGACTACGTACAATCTTTAATGTGGTGAAGGATTTATGCTGGATAAATGTAGGCCACCTCTGTTAATCTGTGTCAAAATGAGTGCTCACTCGCTTGTTGGTGTGTCCAGGTGCTGTTGGCTTGGTGTGGTTCGTCTTGTGGGCCTTTCTCGTCTTTGACAGTCCAAACACTCACCCACGGATATCAGAGCGGGAGAGACTCTACATCACCACCTCACTCAAGAACGAGGTAACGCCAGAAACCAGACTAAATGTCCTAAATTATAAAACAAAAAACAAAGTTTCATAGGTTTATGTAATAGGGTTTTTTTTTAATTCATCTTATATCATTGGTGTATGTAAGGGCAGATCTAGACTTGTCTACTGTCGTGAACATTTTTCCCAGAGAGACAGTCATCATTTCTTTATGCTAGAACTTGCTGCTGAATATACAGACAGGTTATTGTATGAAATGTGATTGAATTTTTTTAATGAGGTCCCACGTTTAGTTAAAGTGTATAACAAATAATATACACTCCAAGAAAGAGACAAAGTAGAATGTTTAACATAGACAGAAAGGCAGAATAAAACACAGGGTTGTGATTCATTTCATTGTTTTTTCTTTGAATATATAGCTGTTATTGATATGTAATGGCATATGATGTACTGTTCTTTACTTTATTGCTAAGACAGTAGCAGCAGAGTGCTTGCAGGCATTTCCGGTCCAGTACAGTTATCAGATACTAATGTTACATAATCTCAGTGTTCTGCAGCATTTTACTGTTCTTACTCAGCTGTTAGGCCACAACACTCACCATGACTTTGAAGTTTATAATGATATTCAGACACAAAGCTGCCCTAAACACTGTACATGTTCACAGTGATGGTGAACACTAATAGGGAGTTCATCATTTCTACTGGGAATTGAACCCTGGTCTCTCTGTCTACCCTCTGATTTAGTGCAATCTGCAGCAACCTTAAAGCTCCACCAGCATGTTCATAAAATGTTTGAGATTATGGAGGAAAAAGTGTCCTTATTAATATTTAGCATCCAATTTCATTTTTACATTGAGTCAGACACCTGAATAAAACTGTGGGATTATTTCCAGCTTGTTTTGATCAACTGTAGGGTTTTAAATCAGAAAACAACCAAGAACACAACAATAAGTAGGACAACATATTTGGCATTGTTCTGGCCAGCAGGGGGGGAGAAAGCTAACACAAGAAATCAAACCACCAGTACATGCAATAGAGGAGAGGTGGAAGATAGACTGGCGAGAGACAGAGAATAAAACACCATCCTATAAGGCCATAATTGTCATATTCCGAAGGACTTTAGTTAAGACATCTTATTGGTAAAACAGTATTTTTGTATGTATTCAATGCAAATTAATCACATAGCTGAACAAAGTTTAAAGTAAAGTAGACTAATACGTGAGCAAGAAATCATGCCAAGTTAATTAAAGTTACTTCTCTCATTAGCAATTTAAGTACACAAGACCACAATGAACATGTAGGTAGTTTCTAAGTCGGGATGCATTAATCAAGACCTTCCTAATCAATCTATTCCCTATTTTCTACTTCCTGTGTGTCCCAGCTGTCCACATCGTCAGGCTTCATCCCCTGGCGAGCCATAGTGACGTCCATGCCGCTGTGGGCCATCGTCGTGGCTCACTTCTCCTACAACTGGACCTTCTACACCCTCCTCACCCTGCTGCCAACCTACATGAATGACATTCTGGGCTTCAGCATACAGCAGGTGAGGTCAACATCACACACAGGCATTCATTCACGCTCAGAAGTGCTGGCAAACACCAATACGAAGAATCAAATAAGGGGTCAAAAGGTGATAAAATCCAAAGATGCAGTGTTCATGGCCATGCATCTTTAATCTCTAATATCACTCTTTAAGTCCAGATATGAAGGCTTTTTTGTTTGTTGTTCTTAAAGTAACGATGATGTATGTAAATAGAAATAGACAAGGGAGATAAATGGGTAAACCAAAATGCTTATAAACACTTATCACTTATGACTCTTTGGAATACACTGAACATCACAGACTGGTTACTGGTATATTGTCAGAGAACAATCATTTCTACTCACTGATGATGTGTATAATAATTAGTTATCATAAAAATATTGTCTCCCTCTGTCCACCATAGAACGGCATGCTGTCAGCTCTTCCTTATATGGGCTGCGCTGTGTTGGCTGTGCTGAGTGGCCAGCTTGCCGATTACCTGCGGGAAACCTGCCTCTACCGCACCGTCTCTGTCAGGAAGTTATTCTCCATTGTCGGTAAGGAAAGGCAATATCACAGCTGAATCATGGACTCTTATTATTTTGTGAAACTGACTACTTCTCAGGATGTTTTCACCGTTACTTGTGTCATTTCTGTAGGTATGATCGGGCCGGCGGTGTTCCTGGTGGCGGCAGGATATACAGGCTGTAACTACACCTTGGCTGTGACCTTCCTCACCATCTCCTCCGCTCTGGGCGGAGTTTCGGCCTCTGGCTTCAACATCAACCACCTTGACATTGCTCCCTCGTAAGAATGACCATGTTCCATCACCAAAATAACATAATAGGGAGTTCCTGCTCATGATGCAGGAAAACAAAACCTGAAAGTTTTTAAATTTTATAGGAAAATCAAATAACTTTTTGTTATTTCATAAGAATGATTTTTCCTTGAAATCCCACAGTCAAAAATTCAGCTTCACATAATTCCATCCTCCTTAGTAGAACTTTTTTGGGGTAAGAAAAGGTGTAGGATGACTCTAGATTTTAGTACTAAGGTGCTTTCCCTGCATGCTAATAAGTGTTTGGAGGAGATTAAAGTCAAAACACCTTTCTTGCAGTCTTGAGATACACAGTGTAACAGATGCAGACATGATCTTTGAGTGCAACAGTGCCACAGAAGTAATTGTGTAATCCTATATCACAATTTTAGTCCTTCCAAGTCTAAGAATCTGAATTTTACAATACTGAAACGTGTAATCTTCCTCTTGTGATCAAGATGATAATTTTTAGACATAATCATATATCCTGAGAGAGTGCAGGAACATTTCTTCATACCTATACATTCAGACACCAGGATCAGTGTAGCAGCACTTTGTGAAAACCTCAGAAAGATGCTTAGTGGTTATGCAGAGGTTTAGGATCTCCTCCGCGTGTAAATAGATGGTTAATTCAAGTGAAGGCTGTTAAGTTATGGTGTAGCTGTACTACTCTAGACTTCTAACGATCAATGTGCTTATGTTTGTAGGTATGCCGGTATTCTCCTGGGAATCACCAACACCTTTGCCACCATTCCTGGCATGGTGGGACCAGTCATAGCAAGAGCACTCACCAAACACGTAAGAAACTCATGTACAATCGTACTTTATCCACCAGTCTGCACAGTGGGTTTGATTCTTTAAAATTTAACAGAGCAGTAACTGTTTTGTGTTTCAAAAAGGTCAAGACTCGAGTCTAGATTTCATATTAACAGTTACTACACCCTTAAACACCATGCCCGGTTTTATGTCAACAACGGTGATGCATGAGCAGATACACTTTGTCATTGTTTTTAGTATGTAGTATGCTGCTGCTTGCATACTAATAGAGGTCACTCTGGGTGTCCTGACCTCCAGTGTCCCTGGATAAACAAATAATATCCTTACTTTGGCCTGATGCGCCATTTCCTGTCTAATTGGTTTAGTCAGTGCAGGATTAGCATGTTAACATTTGGCCATCAGGGGGCATCCATTGTCTTTTGTAAAAAGCAACAGTCCTAATCAGTCATAATTCAGAATCAGGTTTATTGCCAAGTAGGTTTTCACATACAAGGAATTTGCCTTGGTATATTGGTGCATAACTATAAAAATATTAAGTAGAAAATATAAAGAGATAAAACAAGTACTGTAAGTCAAGCATAAATATAAAATAGAAAGTTGACAATAAGATATGAATTATTGTAAATAAAGATATGTATATGATATAATATGACTGCTATTTAAAAATGAAAGAGCTGTAGAGTTTTGTGCAGGGATGTGCAAAGTTCACAGTATGAAGTTTAGTTGTAATACGCTTCACTTTACCAGTGCAGATTATAGGTTTTGGCCTTGGGCCATCGCCACACAGTTGTGGACAAACTGTTTATTAGTCAAATAACCAAATGGTGTCATCATTCAGATCATCAACAATGGTACCAGGTGAAGATTAAAAAAGTCAATAACCCAATTAACCAGTCACATCATCTTTTAAATTATTGAAACTGGTTACCTAAACTTGCCTAAATGATGATTTTGCAAATGAATATTTTGCTGTTTGGACAGTCTTAACATGACCTTACATACCTTACTGTGTCAATTTTAACATTTTCACCGTATTTGATTGTTAACAAGGAGAAATTCTGTTGTGCCTGCCCAACTCCTCAGGGAGGTCAACGGTTGAGTTTAGATTTAGATGATTAGTCAGGAAAACCAAAGTTAACCTTTGGGATGTCTTGTGATTTGTGATAATTGTCAGATTGTAATTAGATTTTCCTCTTTCAGATGCATGATTATCATTTTATCATTAAAAGAATGTAGATCCTGGTAGAAAAGACATTTAGAGGAATTTATTTAATGTATTTTCAAAACAAACCTTCAGGTTTCCTTTCCTAAACCAGGAAGTAACTAACTGTAAAATGTTGACCCTGTACAGTGATTTTAGTAAAAATCATCTGGTGCAAATGTTTAACAGAATGCACCGGATAATGAGCTAAATCATTAATGACACTAGTCCAATGAGGGTTAAACGCTTTTCTTATTTCAGTACTCATTATTAACTGTGCTCACTGTCCTTTAGAACACCATAGAAGAATGGCAGACCGTTTTCTACATCGCTGCTGCCATCAACCTATCTGGAGCGGCTGTCTACACTCTGTTTGGCCGAGGAACGGTGCAGCCCTGGGCTGTCCACGCGTCCTACTCTCATGGAGACTGAGGCAGAAGACGAGTACCAGACTTGTCCATTTGATTATTCAGATTTATCAGATGGACAAGTCTCAATCATGGATTATTCAATAGGTGATTTCAGCAAGAGATGTTCCAGCTGTGCTGATAATTGTCAAAGCACGGCTAACTAACAGTGAGTAACAGCCATATTACATTCGAGGATGTTCTTTACTGTGACTGTGGGTACTCAAGCATCCGTTGACAGATAAACCTACAGTCATGGCAATGAACAAAAAAAGATTGCAGTGTGTTAGTGAGGTGAATATTTCTTGGAGGCAAAACTAATCATTGAGCAGAGCAATAAAAATATCACAGTATGCATCTCCAAGAAGTGTCAGAGGAAGCTGTTATTATGAAGCCAAGCCCTCATCACTAAAAGGGAATGTAGCCAGTTAGATAGCTACAGGCTAGTATGGCTAGTTTCAACCTGAAAGGTCAGCTAGGCTATGTTAGCTTACATAGCTACAGGCCATCTATGCCTTGTTGCTTGTCAAGCATTATGAATACAATGGTAAGCTATGAAAGACAAATTATCCCAATGTAGTTCCTTTTTGGTGTTCAGGTTTGCCAGTTAGCCAATGTGCTAGGCTGTTATTTCTGCTTCCAGTGCATATTTTCTTCACCCTACAAATCCACAGTAAACCTAAGTTTTATTGCCATTAAGAAGGACGTTTTCTTTCACTTGTGTATGTAAAGTTTGGGACAACACAACATGTGCTACTTTGCGTAACTACAGTCATGTGAAAAAATTAGGACACCCCATTAAATATTCAGTTCTTTATTAAGAAATGTTCACATATCGATGTCTAATCTTGTTTTTATTTATCTCTGGAAAAGAAAGTGATTTAATTGCAGGTAAACAACAAAAATGAACCTTGTTTTACTCAAACAAAAGATAACAAAAAATGCATATTCTAATTGAGGAAAAAGTTAGGACACCCTACCTCCTAATAGCCAGTGTTACCCCCTTTGGCTGAAATAACTTCAGTGAGACACTTCTTGTAGCCTTAGTTTTCAGCCAGCCCTTGGTGGATTTACTGGTATGTTTTGGGTCATTGTCATGTTGCAGGGTCCAGTTCCGCTTCAGCTTTAATTTTACAGATGGTCTCACATGTTCCTCAAGCACCCTCTGATACACGGTAGAATTCATGGTGGATTCTATGATGGTGAGCTGGCCAGGTCCTGCTGCAGCAAAGCATCCCCAAACCATGACACTTCCACCTCTATGCTTCACAGTTGGTATGAGGTTCTTTTCCTGGAATGCTGTATTTGGTTTACGCCAAACATGTCCTCTGTTCTGGTGTCCAAATAATTCAATTTTAGACTCATCTGTTCAAAGAACATTATTCCAGAAGTCCTGGTCTTTGTCTACGTTCTCTCTGGCAAACTTCAGTCTGGCCTTCATGTTTCTCTTAGAGAGCAAAGGTTTCCTCCTTGCACACCTCCCATGAAAGTTAAACTTGCACACTCTCTTTCTGATTGTAGAGGCATGCACTGTCACATCAACAGTAGCAAGAGCCTGCTGTAGGTCCCGTGATGACATTTTAGGAGTTTTGGAGACTTCTTTTAGCATCTTGCGGTCTGCTCTTGGGGTGAACTTGCTTGGACGGACCTGGGCATGTTGGCAGTTGTTTTGAATGTCCTCCACTTGTAGACTATTTTCTGGACAGTGGAATGGCTGATTTCAAATTCTTTTAAGATCTTTTTAAATCCCTTACCAGACTCATAAGCTGCTACAATCTTCTTTCTGATGGCCTCAGACAGCTCTTTCGATCTCACCATGATGTTCACTCTCACTTCAACAGTCAGGAGCACACCAAACTAAATGTCTGAGGTTTAAATAGGGCAAGCCTCCTTCAAAATGCTGAGTAACGATGTTCTAATCATGTGCACCTGATGTGATACACCTGTGTGTGATTTTAGCCATTTTAAGTAGGAATAAATGTGGGGGTGTCCTAATTTATTCCTCACCAGAAATTGCATTTTTTTTAAATTACATTTTACAGAAAGTTTTAAAAGTCTTTTCTTCAGTTTTAATTGTTTAGTTCTATTACTTGAATCTCTCAGTATTTTTAAAATTAATATTAAATATCCATATGTCCAAATATGTAAAAAAAAAAAAAAACACAGGCTTTCATAGGGTGTCCTAATTTTTTCACGACTGTAAGTGCCAATAAGTGTTTTTTTAAGTGTTTAAATGGTTTGCCTCAAAGATTATCAAAGGTCATCCCAAACTAGACACACACATTTGATAACGTTTTTTTTTTTTTCCCAGAAAGTTGTGACTGCACAGAGTGCACAAACACTTGTTTGGGAAAATGCCTTATAGTGAAGCCTCCTTTAAGTGATTTTAAAGGTCTTTGTCTTTCATGTGATGGCAAATGGACCATTTTTTGTATTTACTTGTCATGTGGTGCAGGTAAGGGGTTTTACGTGTACAACAATATGTATTGTCTTTTCAGGTTATGTCCACCAGGCACCTCTTTTATTTTAGGTAGCAGCCCTTAACTAATGGAAAGCACGGGTCATGATATTTTCAGTCTCTAACACTAAGAACATGCTAAGCTGTTGGTGCTGTTGGCACCTTTCTAATGAAGGGAAAGAAAAAAGTGCTTTAAAGAGGTCCCTGGCAGACACACAGTCTTACGTTATTCACATGATTTGCACTTTGTGTCAATTCTCAGGTATCTTATGTCTTACAAGGATTGAAAAGGATGTTACTTTTTTAGAGATTGATTGGTTTACCACATTGAGGTATCTGTCCTCAATTTTTAAGTGTCAACTGAATTAGATCCCACTTTTGAAAGGATTTCACATTGCACGGTTAACAACTCAACATATGCGGTAGTCACCATGACTGGTGGTAATTAGTTTTCATCAATGTGACCAACTGATTAAATATAATGTTTTCCATAAAAAGGGTCACATGTATACAATACTGTATGTACCTTGTCCCTTTATACATGACAACTATAGAAGTGTAAATCAAAACTAAGCCACAAGGAAAACATTTTTTCTTGATTGTAATTTCTGTCAACAAGTAGCATCATCATCCCAGTTTAAGATGTAATGCTCTTGTGCCTTATTAATTTAGCTTAAACAGGGTCTTTTTTTACAAAGGATTCCTTTCGTTACTGCTTTTTATTATTTAATTTTTACATTAGTGTCTATATACAGACAATTAAAGGACTTTTATATGATATATACATATATATACACACTGTACTGAGAGGATAATCGTTGTAAAATTTCACCCTGGAAACATTCCAGAAATATGTCTTTAATCACTGTCATGTGTATTGTAAATACTTCATCATATACAGCTATGCTCAAATCTGATATTGTGTTGGGTTATTATTTCGTTATATAGCCACTGTCACAGCTTTCAACTTACTAAAAGGAACAATGTGCTTTTCTTTATTGCAGTTTTAACTACTTATCTGAATCTCTGATGAAAACATGCAAGAGAAGATAAAATTAACCAATATTTTGATAACCTCTTCAACCTTTTCAATTCATCTGGACTATTTATTACCTTAAATATATAATCTCATACTTATGTAAAAAGGACAAACCCACAGACTAGCCTTGTGCAACTCCTTATTTGTGGAATACATTCCACTTTAACTACTGAAGTAGTATCCCCCTAATGAAAAGAATAAATAAGCAGTTTTGTGAGTTTCACTGGAATGTTTTAAAAAAATCTCTGAAAACTCAACCCAAAGTGCTTCAAACTAACAAATATGGCTTGTCAGAGTTTAGGGCTAGGAAAAGGCCAGTGACAAACTACAAAAAACAGCCAATAACAGAGGTAAGAACGTAAATAGTAAGGTTTCACTTTTCAGCTTTTAGCATTAACCTCTTCTACAACAGTAATCCAGTTCTATATGAGTTATATCCACAAACAAAAATATTTTCATATGATCTTACTAAGTGCAGATCTATTGTAGAAATCCTTGATATTATAACGTTTGGACACACTATTCCAAGAATATCACCATTGCTAAAAAGATTTACAGTAACCTCTAGCTAATTTTAATAATATACCTTTTAAAATGTATCACAGGGTTAGAAAAGGTCAAATTATGATTGCATAACTACTATATGTTTACTTGGAGATTGCTCTCCCTTCGTGTTTGCCTCTCTGCTGTTATCATCGTGTGATAATTAGCAGACACGCCTGCAGACAGACTCACTGGTCGGAAGTTAAGGGCATCGGGGTTAATTTTAATCCGACTATAGGGAGCGTCTGGAAAGGTGAGCGCTCCACCTGCTGCCCGTGACGGACGCTGCTCGCTTCATTTGCTCCCCACCTGTCTTCAAACCATTTCACATGACCCACACCATCGCTGAAACACAATGAAACCAAAACTTAAATTCCAAAGACTATAGATAGGCCCATATCTCTTGTGACCCACTTCTATTACTGGATATAAACCTACAGCTTGTATGTTTTATTCCGCTCAGATACTTTTCTATATCGCCAATTAATGCAGATAGAACAGCCGGCAGCAAAAAACGACTCTTCAGGATAATTACATGTATCTAGTCTTTGTTTATATAACCTACGTAATAATGTATGTGACGTCTCAGGTTTTATGTCCTATTTCTACGTATTGGACACACAGCCTTAGTCAAAAATAGTGCTCAAGTGTTAGTGTCTCTTCCATTTAAGGCCACAATTAATTAATGACAAACTAAAGCTCGCAAGAGCAACGAAGTAAAAGTACCAAACAGAACACAAATCGCAAGTCCACGTCAGTTTCCGAAATTTGTCACAACTCTTGGCTATGTGCGTCGGTAAATGTTTATACGGACCGAGTGAACACGTTGACGGGGTTCGTCTTCTCTATTTTGTGAGGAAACAGAACAGAGCACATGCAGACGGGTTCGTGTCCGATAATGGATGCTCCGCCGGTGGCTGTGTCCTATGATAAACTCGCTTACGGTAACTTCTCCCGGTCCCTCGTTGTGATGCTGCACAGCAGCGTGTGCGCGCAATTACGCAACACCCCCTCCTGTCCTGTGCGCTATAACCAGATCATCGTCTCTCCTCTCCGGTCCTGCACCCAACCTGACACCGGCCATCTCTCAGGTACGACACAGCTCATGAAATTTCAGAGGGGATTTCGATTTGGATGCTATCCGGAAAATGAATGAGCGTTTTCTTTAGCGGCGCAGTCTCCAGACACAGCGTTTTGGGAATGTTGTTGTGATGCAGGAAAGAGGGCAGGCGGCTGGTAGCTAATACGCATCCAGGCATCAGTGAGCGGGCAAATGATAGAACATGGCGGAGGGTTAACATTTCCGTTAAATCCTTCAGACGTTAGAGTTATCGCAGTAGCATTGTCCGCTATTTTATCATCTTTTGTACTTTGAAGCGCACTGCGGCAGCTGTCGTGACGTTATATATGAGGGATGAGTTAAAAGACGTGCATGTAAATTGTTGTCTGTCCTGGCACTGAGTTCACCTGAACAAGTCTGGCCAAGATCATGTGGGGATTCATGTTACAGTTGGATTAAAGCTACTGGGCTTTTCTACCTGGTGCAAACTAGATTCAGATAAAACAAATCCTTGCTCACTTGGATTATTTAAAAGAAGACTTTGTATCGCATGTGTGAATTCCTCTTAAATTCAAGGTTATCACCATAACACTCCTGCAGAGTAAACAAGTGTGTGTACTCTCCTCTGCATTAACCTGTGTGCAGTGCACTGCAGTGTCTGAGAAATGGCTGCTACATTATCAGTGGATCAGACCTGACAAAATGGTGGATTCTGGCTCGGACTGAAGCTGTAGTAAGTCTGGCTGTGAAAAGAGGACATTGCTGTGGAATATCAGATTCTTGTTGTTTTGATATGTCAGTGCACAGCAGAGCGGGGCAGCGAGGACAGGAGAGCTGGAGTGTGGATGGATGGAGGAATAGAGAGTAGGAGGGGCAGGGGGTTTTGTGCTTGGTGCAGTTCAGTGGCCATTGATACCATTCCTAATCTTCTGAGATACACCATTTAAGAAAACATCTATTGCAAGTCAAGAGCCCTCAGTGTCAATAACCTCAGTTTAACATATCGAGAGGCAAACAGACAATACAATCAGCTTGTTTAAGGGCTGATGAACTAAAGAAAATGGATTCATGTCTCTTTCCTTGTGCAGCATTTCAATTTCTTTCTGCGCCAGTCACTTGAGGAGGCATTAGCACTCTACTAGTGTTTTTATCTCTAGCGCTGGAATACATTTCCTGAATCTCCGGCTGTGTGATCTTGCAAAGCCCATTCAATCCAACGGTGTTAAATTACCAAGTGCTATAGCCTCTCTAGCAGTAACAAACCATCTTTTGTTTTTGCCACCCATGAAGAATATTCGGCTGCTCACACAAAACCTTTCGATATCCGCCAATCACAATAACTAGAGCATGCAATGTTTCTGTTTACTGCCCTGCAAACCATCTGTATACCATACTAACTGTAATTGAACACTGGTTTTAACAGACAAGACTGTCCCGTGACTCCAGCCAGCTCCAGTCACCATGGGAAAGGAGAAACTCCACATCAACATCGTCGTGATCGGCCATGTGGACTCTGGCAAGTCCACCACCACGGGCCACCTCATCTACAAGTGTGGGGGCATTGACAAGAGAACCATCGAGAAGTTTGAAAAGGAAGCTGCTGAGGTAAGGAGATACAGGCAAGAGGAAGATGCCTTCTTGAATCAACGAATGTCTTTCCTCAAGATCAGGACCCCCGCCCCTCTTACCATAAGATAAAAGCCATGCCAGCTATGAACAAATCTGTTACTTATTTCTCAGATGGGGAAGGGGTCGTTCAAGTACGCCTGGGTGCTGGACAAGCTGAAGGCAGAAAGGGAGCGTGGCATTACCATCGACATCTCACTGTGGAAGTTTGAAACCAGCAAGTACTATGTGACCATCATCGACGCCCCAGGTCATAGGGACTTCATCAAGAACATGATCACCGGGACCTCCCAGGTCTGTAACATGAGGATGTTTGGCCATTATGTGTGCATTACATGCTGTATGGCATAGTTGTGGGGTCCCTTTGTATGCATTTTAGAGAGACTGACCAGTGACTCATCTACAGTGACTTGTCCCGAAGGTAATAGTAGAACAGGCTTTCCTGTGTAAATAACATTACAAGTAGCCACAAAAGTCATAACAGCATTCAATAAGTAGCAGCATGTTCATTCACCAGGTTCCAGTTGAACAGTATAAGTTGTTCATATTGTTGGATTTGAAGTTAAATATGCTACCTCAGAACCAATCAAATAAATGTTTTATCAAATTTGTAACTTAATAGTGTAGGACATGACTCACCTTGACTTATTCTACTACACTTACACAATAAACTCTAAATCCTAAATTAAAGAGTGCAATGGTCAAAGCTGCTGTAGTACTAACAGTACTAATGTTTTACCTACTGCATCTTCAGGCAGATTGTGCTGTGCTGATTGTGGCAGCTGGCGTGGGAGAGTTCGAGGCAGGTATTTCCAAGAACGGACAGACCCGTGAGCACGCCCTTCTGGCCTACACTCTGGGAGTAAAGCAGCTCATTGTGGGCATCAACAAGATGGACTCCACAGAGCCAAACTACAGCCAGAAGCGTTATGAGGAAATCGTGAAGGAAGTGAGCACCTACATCAAGAAGATTGGCTACAATCCAGACACCGTTGCCTTTGTACCCATTTCAGGCTGGAATGGAGACAACATGCTTGAGCCCAGCCCCAATGTAAGTAGAACACATAGATTAGTAATGCAAATACTGTAAGAATTAATAAGATGTACGCAGCCTTGAATTTGAATACTAATTTGTATGGCTGGTGCCAGAGATGGGAAGCTGTAGCTCAAAGGCTAACCAACTATTGGCCCAACTCAAATAATCAGAGCAGCTAAAGAGTTGAGTAACACTTTTCCCTTCCAATTACCATATGAGTGCCCTTGTACTAGATATTTAAAGCAGCTCTATGTAACTATTGCTCAACCAGTGGCACAGGATTATGGTAAATGCAGTAGCACAAGTGTAGAAGAGCTATAAAATCAGAAAATTGACTCAGTAGCTGTGTCTCAAATCAGGGGCCTTTCTAAGGACGCAGCCTATGAAGGCGTGGCCTTCGGTGATGCATTCCGTCCTCAAATGCAGCATTCGAAGGATGCAGCCCCTGACTTGAGACACAGCTAGTATGTCAGTTACACAGCAATATGTAGCTTAAGTTTGCTAACATTAGCCACCATAAGCTACTGGTCATACCAGACCAAAGTACAGCTATAGCAGCACAACCCCTGAGTGTATTTAACTGAGCAAGTGCTTTTTATTGCTTATGAATTCAACTTCTTATTCAAAAGAGTAAGATTGTGTTATTGTTTCATTTAAAAAGTTATATAGTCTCACTTTAATTACAAAAATTGAGCAAATGGAGCTTTTTGGTTAACATTAGTTACCTAAAAATGTACAGCAGCTAAAAAAAGACAATCCAATCAGTTGTTCTCTTCTACTATGTTCATAAGCTTAAAACCTCCTAACTGACTATAACTGTATAAAATGTATAATATGGGACATTATCTTCTCTCTAGATGACATGGTTTAAGGGGTGGAAGATCAATAGGAAAGAAGGCAATGCATCAGGGACCACACTGCTGGAGGCTCTGGATGCCATCCAGCCCCCCACCCGTCCAACAGACAAACCTCTACGTCTGCCCCTGCAGGATGTCTACAAGATAGGAGGCATGTAGTGGACTGATTAAGAAATGGATAAAATCTAAACCTATATCTGTGGGAATAGGGGATGTTATTGTGAAATAGACTCATGGCATATGAAACACCTCTTGGTCAGAGAGTTTAATCAGAGTTGTTTTCTTTTTCAGTATGTCTGAACTACCTTTATGTTCATTTTAATGTCCTTCATAGAATATTCTCTGTGCTGAACTTCTTCTCAGGTATTGGAACAGTGCCTGTAGGCCGCGTGGAAACGGGCGTACTAAAGCCCGGCATGGTGGTGACCTTTGCCCCCGTCAATGTGACTACTGAGGTGAAGTCTGTGGAGATGCACCATGAGGCGCTGACTGAGGCCTTCCCTGGCGACAACGTGGGCTTTAACGTCAAGAATGTGTCTGTCAAGGACATTCGCCGTGGCAATGTAGCTGGTGACAGCAAGAACGACCCACCGCAGGAAGCTGCCAACTTCACTGCTCAGGTAGACATCGCAAGGTATTATTTATAAAAATGAAACATGAGCATGATTTAACACAATCGGCTCTTTCTTAAGTCAGAACTATTTAGTCTTGAGGAATATAAAATCTATTTTTATGCTTCATATAAAAAAAGTTCTCACTTTAGCCCCAACGGATCGTCATGCAGCAAATTTATATTGCTACAAAATTACTACCACTCAACACACACTAAATAAACCAACAGTTTTAGTCTTTGCAGTTAACTCCTTTGACAAGAAGGAAATAATCTTTCTATTAATAGGCCATCCATGTTGTCTCTTTGCTTTGTAGGTGATCATCCTTAACCACCCAGGCCAGATCAGTGCTGGTTATGCTCCTGTGCTGGACTGTCACACAGCTCACATCGCCTGCAAGTTTGCAGAGCTCAAGGAAAAGATTGATCGTCGCTCTGGCAAGAAGCTGGAGGACAACCCAAAATCCCTCAAATCTGGAGATGCTGCCATTGTTGATATGATTCCTGGCAAGCCAATGTGTGTTGAGAGCTTCTCTGAGTACCCTCCACTTGGTAAGTTCAAGTGTAGAGGATATATTGAATTTCAACAGCTTCCCAACACACGTTTTCTCCCATCAAAAAGGCATTTGTGACTCCACTGTAAGGCATACCAGATGAAACCATCACCTAAATATCTATCTTTACTCCTCTTAACCTTGCAGGTCGTTTTGCAGTGCGTGACATGCGTCAGACTGTGGCAGTCGGCGTGATTAAAGGTGTGGAGAAGAAGGTCTCCACCACTGGTAAAGTTACCAAGTCCGCCCAGAAGGCCCAGAGGAACAAATGAATGTTGTGCTACTCTGCCGACCCCAAGGTCTCCCAGGGCAGGACATCGGTCATCCAACTACATCCTACAATTGGCTACTTGAACGTAATAATCAAAGACTGGTTAATCATCACAATGCATCGCAAAAGCATTCGAAGGAAAGCACAACATTCAGATCTTAAGTCTTTGAGGTGGCACTCCTGACTCCATTTCAGTGGTTAGATTACCATTACGTACAATGTAATATCAAATATGTAGTTTTAAATGTGCACTGTTGATTTGATTCATGGCAATACCTTTCTGTGATAATGATATTAACACATTGAACAATTAGAGGTACAGAAATCTATCACCTTTCGGGCTCTCTGGAGTGCAGGTACTGGTCACTTTACATGGTACATGTTGTCTTGCTTTTAGTGTTTGTCTGCAACTACATGGTGCTCTATAGGAGCCTATGGCAAGAAGTTAAAACTATGTTTTTCTGAGTAGTAGATTAGTAGAACTTAGTGATTTGTTGTGTTTAAGCTTTAAAAAGCACTTAAAACAAATGGTCCAAATGTGTCCTTCCCGGGGAATTCAGAGTAGACTACCTGTTGATTCTTAAAGCACTTTGATTGGCATTTTGCTAACTTTGCACTTGCACTGGAGAAACTTAAATTGGCATAAGCTACTGCACCTTACTGTAAGATGGCATGAGCCTCTTTGCAACATTAAACGTTTCAACCAAAATGTTGGGGTGTGGTCTTAAATCATTTTTTCTGGCTGTGCCCCAAAGAAGTGACAGGGCAACAGATGCCTTAAACGTTCCAATCCGATAAGACAAGTCAGACACAACAGAGCACCCTTACAATACACACTTTTGTCCACAAGATGTAGCTATTGGTATAGGAATAAAATAGGAAGGGTGCCTTATTTTCAAACGAATTGTAAGAAGATCATTAAATCCATATTCAACAGGAAAACTCAAACAGCCAAAGGGCAGTCTGCCAAGTAGTTAAGGGGCGTGTTCTCATACTTTTACTGGAAACACTTTGACTGTAACTCTAGCGGAGCAGTTTTATTCTTCTCATTGCACCATAATGACTGGTAGAGGGAGACCACGCAAGGCAAAGAGTCCTGACACTAAGTGTGCCAAGAGTAAAACTAGACCTGAGGAAATTAAACCATTATCTCTGCCCAGATGTCCAGAGAAAGACTTTAGAGAGAGGCAGAATGGCACCACAAAGGAACAGAAACCAAAGGAGCAGAAAAAGGAAAACCACACTGAGGAGAAGCCATCTGTACAGAGCACACGAAAAGACAAGACCAGAAAACATTTCACAGAGGCTCCTGTACAAGGCACAAAAGCCAAAATGACAGAACAATCTGCAGAGGAGATAGCGAAGACGCAGCCAGGGACATCAAAGGACACCACAAAGGATTCTCTAAAGACGACGAAAGCAAAACCACGTGGTGGGAAGGCCAAATCACCAGTAGAATTTGCTGAGGGTACAACAAAGGCGCATCCACAGACACCAAAGGACGCCACAAAGGCTTCAGAAACATGCACTGGCAAAGCCAAATCACCAGAAAAATTCACAGAGGAGAAAACGATGATGCATCCAAAGACACCAAAGGATGCCACAAAGGCTTCTAAAAAGATCCCGAAAGCAAAAACATCCGCTGGCAAAGCCAAATCACCAGAACAATTCACAGAGGAGAAAACGAAGATGCATCCAAAGACACCAAAGGATGCCACAAAGGCTTCAGAAACATGCACTGGCAAAGCCAAATCACCAGAAAAATTCACAGAGGAGAAAACGAAGATGCATCCAAAGACACCAAAGGATGCCACAAAGGCTTGT
The DNA here is from genome assembly GCA_008360985.2 of Macquaria ambigua. Lineage (NCBI taxonomy): Eukaryota > Metazoa > Chordata > Actinopteri > Centrarchiformes > Percichthyidae > Macquaria > Macquaria ambigua. The sequence continues at coordinate 67,727 of VMKM01000692.1, read as the reverse complement.
ATGCCACAAGAGAGGTGTGAAGACAAAGCTGATGTGGACTCTCTACTCTACACAACTCTGGAAAAACTGAAGATTAAGAGGAATGAAAGAGCAGATGCAGCAGAAGTCATCAATAAAATAATAAAAAATATCATCATGTATTTGAAACAGAACACTGAATGCTTTAAAGAAGTAGACGACCTACGTACTGGAAGTTACTATGAACATCTAAAGGTAAGTCGCTTTAGTCCGAGTTCCCTCAAACAAGTATGTTAGTGAGTTCCATCATCTCTTGAGGAAAGGGTTAGTGGTCAATACATGGTGTGTAGCACTCAGATTAGAAGAAATGTACCCATATTTGGTGCAGTACTTTGAACAATTATGTTATTGTATAACTGGTGTATTACACAATGACGTTTTTGTGTATACAGATTTCTAATCCTGATGAATTTGATGTCATGCTGGCCATTCCTGTTGACCGAGTGTGCATTAAACCATTTGGAGATGATGGAGCCTTTTACAGTGTGGCATTAAAACGTGACAAGAGCCCTCTGCAAAAATTTCAAGAGAACAGCATTTTGTCTGCCAGTAAAATGCTCGAGGAGTTCAGGGAAGAAGTGAAGAAAAGTGTCAAGGAATTTAAAGGTAAGTACCAAAATGAGCACTCTCTAATTGTTGCGAAATGGGCAGAGTTGGTCTAATGCAGTTTGGAATCATACTAGCAACAGAAACACCTTGAAGACCTTTTAAAATGGTGCTGTCTGTACACTGCCTTGACCCTTTTGTCTCAGATGGGAATATATGTCAGTGTTCAATTAAAAACATCCAAAGAAAGAAATCTTAAAGAAAATGTCTGATATATTAACATTGTATAAACAGTATAATAAATAAAGAACATTTAGATTGTGTTTCTTGTTTGTTCTTTCAGAATGGGAGGTGACAAAAAAGAAAAAAGGCTGCCCTGCAGTGACCCTGACCACAAATGTACAATCAGTCACCATTTCACTGGATGTTGTTCTCAGTCTCCTGGTTAAATCAAGCTGGCCATCTTTCACCAAAGAAGGTCTTAAAATAGAGGGCTGGCTGGGACGTAAAGTAAAGCAGGAATACAAGCGGAAGCCATATTATCTTGTCCCAAAATATGAAGGCAGAGGTACAGTGGAAAAAGATGGGGTCCTTGCTAAGGGTAAGTCTAACTTCTCTCAACTGGTGAACCAAAATCAGATTGTTATTTACAGAAATTATCCACTGGCTGTTTATATATACAATAAACAAGATATGGTTCATGTTAACACTTACAATGATTAAGGATATACAGTATTATTTGAAACTCAATTCCGAGAGGCTATAGAAGGTGGATTGTTGCCCAATACTATGGCATAGCTGATCATTTAATGACAAGCTCCAAGCATTTAAAATTATTTTGTCCTTTCATGGGAGCAACAGGAGTGCCCACCCAGGGAAAAATACAGTACAAACTACATTTACTGTGTCCAGCAATTTCACATCTTCATGTTACATAAACACTGTTTTGGGCCTTTCACATGAGCTGTTTCATGAATGGAGACTAGAAAAAAAAGGGAAGCTTCAAGTTCCCCTGCCCATTAACTATTTTGTCTTCTATAACACGCAGATATTTTGCGGGTTTCATTCTCTCATATTGAGAAGGCCATACTGATGAATCACGGATCAGAGAAGACGTGCTGTGAACAAACCGGAGCACGCTGCTGCAGGTTAGATTTTAACAAACGTATTCCTGAAGTGAAAGTGTAACACTCTATGAATTGTCTTTTATCAAAGTCATCTTACCTCCACCACATAGAAAATAGAAATAAATGAAACTAAACAAAAGTTTTCTGTATGTATTTGGAAATAATGACCAACATTATTGTGCGCGAGGTAAGAATCCATAATAGCCTGTTCCTTTCTCTGTACATACAGGAAGGACTGTTTGAAGCTCCTAAAGCACCTTCTCAGTCTGCTGAAGGAAAAGGACTCTTCATTTGACAAATTCTGCTCCTACCACGCCAAGACCACGCTCTTACATGCCTGCTGCTCTAGAACTAAAGACAGTGATTGGAGGGCCTCAAGTCTGAGCCACTGTTTTCAGCTGCTCCTGGAGGACTTTGTAGCCCATCTGGAAGCTGGTGTACTCCACAACTTCTTTATCCCATCTCAGAACCTGCTCTCCGGCCCTGGCCAGACGAGGTGCAATAATCTGGCTCGTTGTATCAGGGAGGAAAGTGACAAGGGCTTTCCTATTTTCAAGAGATAACTTTAACATATGTGAAGTGTTTGGCTTGTGGCTATTCCAGCCCCATAGCGTTTGAAACATCCTTTAAGTTAAAATTGGGCAACTAAACCCAGGGTAATCTTTCAAGGAAGAAAGCATAATCGAAATGGAATTCATGTAATGCAATTTATTTGTAACAATTTCATTCTTGTGTTTAACCAATATATACTTATCTAAACCTATTTTTAATAAATGTCTTGCTATATATTTCATGTTTTTGGCTTTTATATTAATTATTTGTTAAATAATGTAACATCGTGAGAAGTGCTACATTTGAATCAAATAAAAATATAATTAATCTGTCAATTAATTTTCCATCTTAAATGATGAATTAATAATTTAATGTTAAAATGAAACTGCAAAATTAATTTTAACTTTACTTTGTTTTTCTATTTGTGTTTGCCTATTATATTATCTCATTCTTCATTTGTGTCCTGCTTTAACATTTAGTTTCCATTTTGTGATCAGTCTCTCTTAAATTTAAAAAAGGTGTGTAAGCAATGTACCATCAAAAAATGAAAGCCATAGAGAAGCAGCAAGAGCTCTGATTGGCCAGCACCGACCCTACACCTGACTCCAGCCAACACAAGAGGAAACAAATTAAGAATGAGATGGAATATGATAGGCAGACACTTAAGTATAAGGAAATACAGGTATCAATTGGCAATTTGAATGAGCTTTTCATTTTGTGTACTTTACATTTGCATTAAAGGTTACATTAATAGTCAATTAATTAATTAATTAAATGCCTCAATTTCTTAATTCATAATAATTAAACACAAAAGTCTATAATTATTCCTGTGCCACACTCCAGACTCCATAGTAAATAACATTCACAAGTTGTTAAAATGACGCTTCCACACAACAGCAATCTGCGTTCATAAGCTTTAAATGTAGGGAGCCAGAACAGTGACAGTAATATTCAGCATCGAAAAAAAAATTTGGCTTTGAAAACAAAACCTGAACTGAAAGAGGAAACACTGGCATTGAAACATTTGTATTGGAAAAAGTTGTATTGGCACTCAAACAAGTATGTTCAGATTTTTTCTTCATGCCACTCTTTTTTTCTGTTTCTTTTTTATGCTCTCAGGTTTTTTTTACGATGTCAGTTTTTTTTCCAGTGTCAGTAGTTTTCAGTTTCAACTTTCTGTCACTGTTTTGGCATGGAGAGGAGGGGTTTGAGGGGAGGGGCAAGGAGAGCGTGATTTACATATAATCTGCATATTAAGGAGAAACGTCATTCTTCACTGTTCCTGAACCAGCCGTTCAGTGACGTTCTCTCAGAACAGTTTCAACAGAAAGTTGAAACTGAAAACTACACTGGAAAAAAAAAACTGACATCGTAAAAAAAACACATCAGAATGCAAAAAATATCAAAATAAAATAAAAAAGCACTCAGGTTAACGTAGAGTATGGAGAACATTTAAACTTCTTTAAAAAGCGTTCATTTCAAAAGGCATATTAGGTTTTTGTAGTCAGACCTCATACTGGAGGGATGGGCCAGAGTATGATACATTGTCATAGAATAGAAATGTAATGAAAGATAAATGTGTTGACAAGTCAGTAGGTTGATATTTCAAAACAATGAAATAAAACCTTTATCCAGATAAACACACATCAATCCGACATCACTAATATCATACTCAATCAACGGTCAAGTCCCAGGGCCTAAGCCATGACCTCAGAATGCGTTACGCATTACTGATTGAACAGATTCCTTCATTTGGAAGCATCATTTCACATGACTTCTGCTTTAATACAAACCTAACCAATACCACAGCCAAATATATCTATTGTCATGAGGCCCTTCTGTGTTTCACTGTCAGTGTTGCCCTGTAGTATCACAAATGCCCAAGTATGACATTTACACCTCGTGGAAACTGATTAAGCTTTATTATTGAACGGTACTTCGTCAAGCAGGAAGTGTATTGCTAGTTCTGCCCTTTTCCCTTCAGTTCATCAAGCCAAAACAACAGACTCATTTTGGTAAGATATGTACAGTATCTTGAAATGGCATCTTACCTGAGGCTGAGGTAATGGGCATCCATACACACCACAGACGCTGATGAAGCAGACAGCCAACCCAATCTGCAATTTAAAATATGAAAAGCAACATGAATATCCAGCTTATACTAGCTTCTGTTCATTTCAGTGGCGAATGAAAAACAACTACTAGGCTACAACTAGGCTTTGGAAAATAATGAGCAGTAATGTTACTATTAAATTATATGTAGTAAATAGGCTTAAAAACATTGACTTTTAGTTGTTAAGACTATATCAACCAGCCTAATCACAACAATACGAGAGCTACTGCGATCTGTTTAGGATAAATGGGGAAATTCAGTCCAACTCAAGAAGTCTTCCTTCTACAATCTGAATAGTTCAACTGAAATGTCACAAAAAAAGGACCATGTCCTCCCTTCAAAATGCAAAAATATTAACAAGGATTGCAAAAACCCCCAAAAAGAATGAAACTCACCGGACATGGAATTGGGAATTGGTAATCCGGCCTTGAGTTGATTTTCAATGCTTAAATGTTATATCCTAATTCCTTTTCACTTCACATGGATGAGGTATGACCATAAAAATGCCTTTTCCCATCTCGATTGCAGGCAGCCAGGATCCTACATCACTCCTCTGTCTACCTCCAAAAGCATTCTTGTTTCCCCCCCACTCAAATAAAAATCTCTTTCCTTTGTTCTCCAGTCCATGCCCCCTTACACCTGTGATCAGTTAACCTGACCAGTGTTGGCTACAGGAAACTATACACGTAAAGCATGGGTGACAAGGATAGAGCGCACCAGAGGTTTAACCTTGCAGGGGTTTATAGTATTAAACCATCTAATTTATGTATACACCCTTCCCCTCACACTTGTGGCTGTGTCACAAGACTGTTGTTCAATGATTGTGAATGTGCCCTGATAGCAAGATTTCACTGTTTGATGTCCTCGAAGACCAAGCTCAGAAGGGCTGATCGATTCTTTCAACACCATTTAGAAATACATTTAACACTTCTCTGCTCTTCTGCATTCAGTTGTCAAAGCCAAACATGCAAAAGCTGACATAGCCGACCTCAGTACAGAGGAAAAGCAGTTTAGCAGAAATAACAGACAAATGTGACTGTTCTGAAATGTACAATTCTTATGGGAATCCACAGCTGTGTTCTGGTTTTATTTCCTGCTTAGATTCCCCCCAAACATCTCTTCTAGTAAATCTTACACAGTCAGCAAATCAACTTCCTGTCCATGTAGCTGTGGACAAATAGTGTTTTTGCTTAGGAAGGTTCCTAACTGAGTGAAATTACCTGAAAGTATTTAAGTGGCAGCCATGATAAGAGGTGGTCGAATTCTCTAAATGCTGAGGAAAGGTGCTTCAATGCTTCCTTTATTATCTCCTTTAGCATAGGGTACACTGGACCATCCTTTACCAAAGGAAAGGAGATAATGCCGTTCCACAATTCCTTACAGCAGCAACATTTAAAGTGACCACGGCAGACCCATGTCAATAACATCTGCCATAATTACGTAGCCTAGTGTAAGTGCAGTTGGATTCTCTTAGCACCGTTGTCTTGTCCTAAGTCCTTATGAATTCTCCTCCACATATTTCCTTGACCTCATGTTTTCCATCAAGGTCAAGGAAAAGTGTTTACCATTTTTTTGTCTATTCGACCACAGCCAAGCTCTTTAACTTGATGCCGGGCATCATTTCCTGCGGAAAAAAATATTTGGTTATTAAAGAACCAACTGTTTGCCTTTTCCAAGTTTTCATAATAATAATAAATAACATTTACCTTTGGTACCTTCCAGGCAATTTTCCCAATTGTGGAGGTACGAAAATGGTGCAAAGCCAATTTAAACATTGGTGTATCAAACGATCAAAGTTTCCAAGCCATTAAAATATGCACTGGATGTCACGTCTCTTTAAAAAGGAGATTTATTATACAGATGTCTTTCTGCCCAAATCAAGAAATGACATAACAAAATATTCAGAGTGATACTAAACACTGTTGTGGTTGGTGAGTTACAGACAGAACTGTCAAAATTGTGCTCTTTAAACATTTTTAATGTAACTGCCTCTAAATGACAATGGATGATAATCCAGCAAAAACAACAAACAAAAAACTTTTCAATCAAAAGAAAATAAATTAAATCAAATTTAAAAAATGAAATATACATTCAAAAGAAATTACAACACAGGCTGTTTCAGATCCTGCTCTACCCTGTTGAGAAAGAAAGTGTCAGAAAATTAACATTAAAATTATTATTCAATCAGAATACCAGATAAATAAATTAATTTAATTACTGTCTAGTTATGCTAACAGATTGTCTTATTGACTGTTTTATGTCAAAAAGTATGGACATTAAAGTTCATTCATATTTCCATCTACAAGTCCTTTTGTATACCTGTGTAGGAAACCTTGTGGTGTGTATGGACTTGCATGGACAATGGTGCATTAGAATCCCCAGTTTTGGCCTCGATCCCTGCCTCCTCTCCCTCCACCATCTCTCCTCCCCCATCCTTGTCCTCCTCCTCCTCCTCGTCCATGTCCTCCCCCTGGATTGCACATATCCTTCTCCCTCTTGTGCTTCTCGTATCTCTCTGCCATAAGCACCAGCTCCTCAGGGACCTCCTGCAACAGGAGTCACCAAGATTACATGCATTTTACTATGGTTTGCTAGAGGTTTTATTAAATCTAGTTTAAAAATTGATGAATTCAGATACAAACAAAACACATGCTTACTACTTGATTACACTATTCATTTTAACTTTCAGGTTGCAAATACAACTTGGAAACTAAACATTCCTTACTGATTTAGTGACTTAGTGCCATGAAGAGTAGGGAAGAATATTTTCTTTTTAAATAAAAAACTAAATCAAAGATTTTCAGTAAACAAGCCATTTTGTAATAATGCTTTCTATGAAGTGAAACCTTCAAGACTTCAGCCTTCTATCGTTTATTTGTTAATATAAAATCCTATTGGTCAGTCTGCTGTGAAATGCCAATAGAAGGTATACACTATTGTGCATGCCTGATATTCCTATTTATATTTTAAATGAACTTCCTGTCCTGCTAACCTGTCCTGCTCGCTCCAGGATGGGAATAAGCTCAGTGGCCATCCTCCAGTTTTCTCTTGTTACCAGGGTAACAGCGGCACCTGAACGTCTGGAACATAAATGCATCAACATGACAAACTAACCCAAGTACAGCCAGACACTGGCAGTGACTTTCAATCACGTGACCCCTGCAGAATGCAGACTACCCTTACCCTGCTCGGCCAGTGCGGCCCACGCGATGGACATACTCCTCTATGTTACGTGGGAAGTCATAGTTAAAGACATGCGTTATGTCATGGACATCCAACCCTCGAGATGCCAAGTCTGTGGCGACCAGGATACGAACTCGACCTGGGAAAAGGTAAAACACTGTTATTCTATGGTCAATTTGATCGTTCAGCCTTTATTTGTGGTAGCTCACTGGCTTCAAGGTAAGAGCACCAGTTAAACACCATAATTTCAGTTTCCTCTGTTAGAGGCAGGGAAAACCTATTTTTAAAACCATATTATATATTTTCCTTCCTGTTACATACTCTCTTTGAAGTCCTTGAGGGCTTCTTCACGGTCACACTGCTCACGGTCCCCATGGAGACTTTGCACAGAGAGGCCCTGCAGGCACATGTCACTGGACAGGTCATCAGCCCTGAGATTACAGACAGGAAATTGTTAGTATAGGTGGGTAAGCGCTGCCAATGTGTGGTTAACTCCAGCAACTGTGGGTTGTAGCTAAAAACCATAATTTACTCCCTTGTTTACAAGCTGTTAGTGATCAACTCCCCACTCACACAAGCTTCTTGCCAACAAAGATGAGGACTTTATCCTGGGGCAGCATGTTTCTGATGAAGTCGAACACGTAGGACTTTTTTTCCTCTTCACGGACGATCAGCACTGTTTGCTGCACTGTGTTAACCGCCTAAGACCCAGAGAAACACAGGAAGCATGTCAACATGTACCGTATTCCAGATGGAAAGTACACAGTATCTGAAATTCACTTTCTAAAAGCCATGAAATATCTGCCAGGAATAAAAAAATGAAGAAATATTTTAGCTGTTTACGTAGAAACATTTTGTTCTCATTTAATTCACTCATGGTCGAAGACAGTGTCTCCAGTATTCAGGTGGGACAAAGTATAAGAACATACAAACATCAGTAGTACCCAGTTAACACACCTAATAAATAATCGACATTCCACTTACAGCCAAGTTCAGGGTGCCCACATAAACCATCATGGGATTCTTTAGGTAGGATTTGGACAATCGCCTCACACCAGTGGGCCAGGTAGCACTAAAACACGCAAGTTTATAGTTGAAAAAGGACGTTTATTTTAATTTCTATACTGTACATCCTACAACATTTAAAAAAAAAATCCCCATAGCACTTCTGTAAGGAACAGTGTAACAAAGTAAATAAATGCAGGGATTGAATTTGTTATAAAAAGTCCCATTATTTCTTATATGATCTTCCTTTCCTTCATGCCTTTCTTTTGTGAGAATGTGGATCAATTATACACAGCTGTGATACAGAATATATAACTTCTCTTTAGACCTAAATCTTTTTTTTTTTAGCATGATGAAACATATTCACCGAGTTTATTAATATATGCATTGTAACACTCTCTCCAAGCTGTGGAAGTAACACTGACCAACACTGGATGGTTTTCATGCTCAAGGTCTGCAATGTAAATGCTTTCTCTCCTGGGTTGCATCTGTACTTAATGTCCTGCTTAATAACCATGTGATGACAAACACTTGTTTAAAGGGCTTCATGTGACTTGACTTATACCTGGTCATGACAGTCTGTCGGTCTGGGCGGATGTCCAGGAGAATCTTCATAATCTGGGGTTCAAAGCCCATATCTAGCATACGATCAGCCTCGTCCAGCACCTTTTCCCAACGATCAGAGCACTTATTAAAAACAACCTATCTGTACTCCAGCACACACACGATTAGAGTGAGGCACTGAGATTGCTATTCTCTGCATTCCCACTGGGGTGAGCAGTGCTAAAATGTACAAATATTGTGAGGCACTTCGGGAAAAAAATGAAAATGGAAAAGGTTATATTATGGACAGTGGACCCACCCAAACATTCAATTCTTCTCACACAAAAATAAACATGCACTGGCACAAACAGCTGACCAAGTAGGTGATGGAGCGAAGATTGATGAGCTCATTCATCTGCAGGTCATTTAGTCGGCCTGGTGTAGCGATCACTATGTCCACTCCGCCCTTCACCAAGTTGATCTGGCCTCTCCTATCCCCTCCTCCATAAATACAGACACTGAGAGAAGGTACAGAAGGAACAGTCATGGTCATGTCGCCTCTATGTCGCAATTAATTATTGATTCTTAGCTCGTCCTTAATGACTTGTGATAATATAAGGCTGCTGGACCTTTTGTAGCTCTTATAGCTGTACTTTTTGCACTCATTTTCAATCTGCAGGGCCAGCTCTCTGGTGGGAGTCAGCACCAACATGCCTGGACCACCCCGCTCAGCTCTGGGACTATCAAGGAAGAAAGGACATAAAGACAGAGTTTGACAGACAAACAGGCCCAATTATCAAATCTGCACACCTCTGACAGAAATGAAAAGAAACAGTACCTTCACGACGCCTAAAAGGAAAGATAAAAAAATTGCTGAAAAGTAAGTGACAGGTCCTGTACTCACACAGGCTGTCCGTCCATGTGGATGAACCCTGGCAGCAGGTAGGCTAGGGTTTTCCCAGTCCCTGTCTGAGCTATGGCTATCAGGTCCTCCCCGCTCAGCAACACTGGCCATGCCTGACACTGTATAAACATATGATGTTGTTTTTGGTTGTGTCTTCACCAAAGAAAAAGATTAAAACTACATACATACAGAAAACCACAACTGATGTAAGACAGACTAACCAAGTAGCTACTCTGCAAATATAATGTATTAATGTTATTATGCGATATAAAATTAAAGACAAAAACAATCTACAGATAGCATTTAAAAAGATGGGAACACAAATTTAAGTGGGCGCAAATCATCAAGATGGTCCTACTGTAACTACTTAAGAGAAATTATCTTCTCTTACACGGAGACCACGCGACACTATACAATATTAAAATCACATAAAAGTTTATAGTTAAGTCAGAATTTTAAACTTAAGACCTCCAGAATCTTAGTCTAAGTGTATCTAGATGTTAGTTTTCAAGTGTGGCCAAATTTGACTAATTTCACATTTTTAAATAGTATAAAAAAAAAAAATCACACAATATTTTTATGTTGAAGTTAAGTGAGCATACATTCAAATTTTAAAAAATGTAATAACTTATAAGCCCGGGTTTTTTTTTTAAAACAACATTTAAGATCAACATTTTGGGAAATACACTTTCTTTCTTTCCGTCCAAGAATGAGATGAGAACAATCAATATCAATTTCATGTCTGTGCATCAATCACAGAACTGGAGTCAGGGCATGTTTAGCCTGACTTGGCATAAGACATGAGGCAGGGGAAAACAGCTAGCGTGGCTCAATCCAAAGAGAAAAACTGGAACTACCAACACCTCCAAAGTGACAGTATTTACACAGTGTATCTTGCTTAACCTAACATAAAAAAGACGATTGACGAAAGATTTATGACGTGGCAAGAATGAACAAAAAATCTATACAAAGGAAAGTTTATTTTAATAATTGGCACTTGGCAGATATACTAGTCTAACAGCATCACACTCACATGTATTAGAGGGTGGGGCAGTACACCAATTTCACAACTACCACAGGATTACAGAATATGTCACTGTATTATACAGAGCTGTCTGGGCAACTATTTGAAAGCACAAACCAGAGGTAATACATTCCATCTGACCAAGCCTTTTATTGTGAAATGAAAGTGAAGTCAGAGAGGGAGATGATGCAGTTTCATTTCTCCTTGCAGCATAATCCTTATTTGAATTTTGCACTGACACAGCCGTAGAGAGCAACATTTCCAACCTAAGAGCCCCTGGAAAACTAAGGAAACACACCCAAAAACTAGCCCAAAACACACTTGTCACTGGAATTACAACATGTACATTGATCTAATGTGACTTGTGTGATTTACATTTAGATATAATACAGATACATGTCTGAATGTTCACTGGCTCGGTGACTTGCTCCTACGCATCGTTTCTGCTGCCTTCTCAGCACCTTGCCTGTCTGCATTCCATCGGTCTTTTGATCCAATAAGAGCTAATATGACAGACCTCATTGGATTTTGTTGTTTTGGATTTTATGGTATAGGATTCAGAAGAATTCAATTCAAATTCAGTAAACATGAATTTCTCATGAATGAAAGTCTCTGGCCATGTCTTTATGTTTCAAAGACAAACAACAAACAGAGTAAGAGCATGTCAGAGCACATTCGGTGGAGCATGTCCTGTTGAGTCTCTGAGAACACAGACTCTGGGAAGGAAGCAACTGCACTCGGTGCAAACATTTTATATGACCTTATTAGTAATGGCTGTATATTGAAATTACCAAAGGGAGGAGAGACATGTAAAGATAGAAAACTCATTCACTACTACTTAAGACAAAATGTATGTCACTTTTGTTTCCATGTATGCATACACCATTACAATTTATTCTGAACCATTGATTTTTGCATCTGTTGCAGCCACAATTGAGTGATTAAAAGTAAATAAAAGGTAACATAAAATGTGTCTTATTTTGTTTGTAGTACAAACAAATCTGTATCACACTTGTTGGAAAAAAAAAAAAAAACTGTGGCAGAAGCATGTGATTCTGTGTGCTTAAACAGCAACTCCAGTGAGTTAGAAACCATACAGTGGAAACACTCAATAATTATTCTAAGCAAAGGTTAGATTCAAGAGCATCTCGATTAAAGAGGTAATTTATGTACAAAAAGTATGAATGAAATGTGTTTTTTGGCTCAGTTCTCTACATATTGTGTCATCTAAGATGGGGTTTCATAGGACTACCTAAGACTATAACAAATTTCCTTTCATTTCTGCTTTTCGGGGAGACTACAACCATAGATTAATAAAACAAATTTTTAAAAAAAGCTCAACATTTCCCGTCAAGGCTGCCGTTGACATGGGTATTTCCAAATATGGATCTTTGTAAATCACGGGGATTACCAATGGCAACAGGCAACGAATACGATAGGTCACTACAGGTGCATCAGTCTTTGCAACATCTAACCACACAGAGTACACACTCATGGAAATATTTGTTCTAAAATAAGGAGCCCATTTTTCAAAGTAGTAATTAAAACAACTAATTTTACAGGACAGATGGCAATGTCATTTTACACAGTAATAATAATGAATAATAATAATTTTGGTAATAAACCCAACTAAGTAGTCAATAGTAGCCGGCTTTGATCTGATCTAGATTTATCTTATCAATGTCAACCCAATAAATATCAGCTACAGCTGTGCAATATTCTAACACACCATTGAGTCCATCACTGGAAAATGTGGGTTCTTTTGATTCTAACATATTCAGCAGTAATACAAAGTATGATTAGTGATCAATTACAAAGTGAATTTGCTAAGGTGCCAGGCTCATACCTGGATGGGGGTTGGTTTGACAAAGCCAACTCGCTCAATATTTTCCATGATCTCTGGATAAAGCTCGAAGGCATCCAGAAAGGTGCGACAGGGATTGGGAATGGGACGCTTCTCCCCCTCCTCCTTCAGGTCGTCCACAAAGATATTGTTATTCTCCTTCCTGTGGAAAAACACAACACAAACAAGAACATTGTGGAAGTGGTTGATTCCAAACCACACGACCATGCTGGACAAAGACGAATATGCAATGTCTAAGTGTTTAGCAGTAGTTATGTTTAAGAGACCACATCTGGTCCAAACTACACAACTGTATAAACAACTGTATAATGTTTTGTTTTTTTCTTCTTTGTTTAAAAGTTGGACAAAGAATATTCTTCATATATATTCAATATTCATTTTCAATGCAAAATAAATGTAATGAACATGTATTTGTAAAGGTGACATTGACCCAGAGACAGACAGCTAACAGAATTTAACAGGGCTTGACATAACTGTGGCCTTTTTGTCCTGCACAACCAGATCTGGACCACCGTCAACCCCTTGTTGCCAACTACTTTAACTGTATTCCCCAGCAACACTGATATCTCACCCTTATTGTGAGGCCCTGAAGACTGAGAAGCCCAGACAAATTCCAAGACTTGTAGGTGTCTACACTACAAATTTGCATTCAGTATGCTGTAGGTAGGAGTCGGAAGAGGTGGATAAATAGTGCCACCTACTTGTCTGAGGCTGTAATGACAAACAAGGCCGGCAGGCAACAAACACTTCTGGGAAAAGTGTTGGTTGGACAGGATTGAGGTTTTGCAAACCTATCAATTACACCCTCAGAGTCATGCCATTTGAAAGTGCATAGTAGTTTTTCAAATAATACCAGCATCTAGCATTGTATAATATAATGTGGACACTTATGGTACTCTACCTTTTTTTACACCCACAGGGAACAAGATGATGTGATAAAAAGGTAACAGGTATCAGATTTACCTCCATTCACGGACTTCCTCTGCTGTGAGCATGGATACACTCTCTGCCTCAGTGTAAAACAACTTCTTCATGGGTGGGAGGTCTGAAGGAAGTTGCAAATATATCAGAAATAGTTTAAAGCCATGGATGAGGCCCATTCATTGTTGCAAATTAACTTCTGGTGTCATATCACAAGAATAAACTAATCAACATAAGCTTGTAACAACAACAAGGGCAAAAAAAGAGGGAATTAAAAGTAGTGGTCATAACAGGACAGCTTTGTTTGGGCTTTGTAAAGGTAATCACTTCTTTAACTCATAGTCATTGTTTCATTTCAAATGCATTATGCTGCAGTAAGGCCAAATCAATGAAAACCATATCACTTTCCAAATACTTGTTGACTGCAGTAGTGACAATATATGAGCCCTCACCCTTCCACTTGAGCTCCTCGTACTTGTCCTTGTTCTCCCGGATAGTGTTCCAGTCTATAGATACACGGGCCGGGACAACATCCGCAGCCTGTAATTCTGCAACGGACCAGACAGAGTCATTCCTTACTCCTCCACCACCTCCTCCTCTGTAGCCTCCTCCGTCACCTCCTCCTCCGTAGCCGCCCCCTCTACCAAGACCTGAGAAACAGATCAGTGTGCTGCATGAGATTCATTTTCATCTATAAAGCGAAGTACAGTAGTGTAACCAAGCGTCAGCAAGTAACAGTACCTTGTGTTAATATTTTTGGGACAGGCCACAAGCACCCTGCTACCATTGACACAACTTTGCTAGAGGGCCTGGTGACGCTGCTATGGATACGATCAAAATTACGTCCAAATGTGTCAGTATTCACTCTATCTAGTGAGATATATTTTTTATTTCATTATTTCTTATTGCAGCAAATGGGACTATCCAGTAGACAGACAAAACACAAAAGCACTTAAGTTGAAGCACTGAAAGGGTCTGAAATGTCAGCTGAAGAATGAAAGTGTGCTCGGACATAAAGTGACGCACATTTTTTGCCTCGAGCACATTCATGCAAATTAGACAGCTGGACTGTTTGAGCAGCCCGTGTTGATATGCAGCAAAAAGCTAACTGTACAGACGTTAGCTGTGAGCTAGCTAAGGATCTGGAAGACAGTACAGGAAAAAAAAAATAGATTTCTCTCTCAATCTTTACTGAATTTGTCATTCAGTTAAAGCTCTGGTCTGTGTGGCACTATTATGCTACAAAAACAAAAACGATCAAGAATTCTCACACAGCACAATTTTTACTCGAGGCCGATTTATAACATTAAATGGGAAAGTTAGGTCCCTTCATGGATACAAAAGAAGTTCATATTAAATGTGACCACATCGATGGAATGAGACTTGTGTTAGGGTCTGAAACATCCAATCACAAAAGTATGACGTTTGCCTTAAGACGCACAACTGCCAGAAATCCTTTTTGGATCAAAATCAACAATATCCAGAAAAATGACTTCGTACCATTGCGAAATCGAGAGTTACCATCTGCCACCAGGTCTTCAATCATCTCCTTGGCCTTCTGTTGGGCAGCAGAGGACCCGAAGATGACCACCTCACCTTCATATTCCCCCTTGTTAATCTAAAAAAAGAACAGCAGGGTTACACACTGGGAAGAAAACTAACATACATGCTCTGACCACAGTGCCTGTTCATCCAAAATGTCTTGAGCAGCTATGTTTAGCAAAGGATACAGGGCCGTAGCACAGCAATCAAGTCTCACTGTTAACTCCAGTCCCAAAAATGAAACCTAACCCTAACTGTTAAGGTCTTTTCAAACAATAATTATCTTACTATTATCTTAATACACACTGCTGACTACTGACTAGTTGAATTCTGAATATGATTACAGCTATTTACAGCTTGTTCCGAATTTCCTATAATCTATTAGAAAACTTTAAATTCACACAGTCCATCGTCTTGAATTGGTCCTGACCCTCTTTGGACTTTTGCTTGAAATTAAGCTGATTTGGCTCTGGTCTAATTCACTTTTCCTCAACTACAGAAGTTCTGATAAATAAAGAGATATCAAATTGCTGATTTTCTGTTTATGTGGCAGGCAATGTTGGGAAAAAAACACAGGCCGGAGTGTAGAAAAATTACAGCCAAAGCAGACATTTATCAACATTTATTGGCTGGTATTTTGAAGTTTTCTAGGTTTAGTTTACAGCTCTGATTACATCTGACAATCTGAACATGTGTTGTTGAAGCATTGTTAGTCATGTCCACATGTGCAGGCAGTTTTCCCATTATTAAGTGTACATCATTGTTGCCCAGCACCAGCAATGTATTCATGGACGTGCTGTACTAGTTTGACTCTAACATTAGCCAACTTGCCTTGATTCTTGCACCCGTGGTCTCTTCAAGTTCACGGATTTTAGCTCCCCCGCGACCTTTAAACAGAAATAAAATGCATTTAGAGTTTGACCAAAATCTCTACACATCGCCAGTTACACAGTGGAAACATAAATAACATAGCTACACGTATGTACAGGTCATAGCCACACACTAAACAGTTTATGGAGCTTGGCAGAATGGAAATTACACATGAAGCCATCAATGCTGCTTTAGCATAACTAGCGAACAGCGAAGTCAACTGAAATTTAGCTTAGCTAAAGACGGCAAAGTGTGTAACTTAGTAGCCTGTAAAACTGAAATTACTGCATTAGAAACCTACCGATTACCCTCCCAACTGAAGCATTTTCCACAGACACAGTCACAGGCGGGGAAGAGTCCGACTTTTCATCGCCAAAGGTTTGTCGTCCCGTCCTCCAGGGAAACGGACGGCCTTCGCCTCCACCTCTCCGACTTCTATACTCGGATCCCTCGCCGCTACGATCAGCTCTCCCCTCTCTTGAGCCTCCAAACCTCGCTCTATTTTTTACACCGAAACATACATTTTCCCTTTGACGGTCATCACATGGCAATTTCCATTCAGCCGGAAGCGATGTTGTAGCAGGTATTTGGATAGCAACGCCATCCTCGTTGTACTCATCCTCCCAGTCAGCCATTTTAAATTTGGCTCCAGCTAGCTACACCGCTAACTGTAATTAACTGTCAATCAAGACTACGCCGCCTTCATTTCCTCTCATACTTCCGAATTTGTGCCTTCTGATTGTTTTTGACCAGACTTTGATAAATATTTCATTCATATATATGGAATGTAATTACTAAAAATGTAAAAAAAAAAATAGCATAGTAAAGTATAGCATAAAAAGGTGGAGAAATTTGCCAAAAATTAACATTTATTAGTTACCATACCCCTTAGCCACCACTCTCAACATATACAATTCTTATTCCCTACAAGGCAAGATGCCCTTTTGTGACCTGCTAACATGCTAACTTTTATGCAATTTTGAGACACAAAAAACAAAACAGCTTAGTTAATTTGTACTTTATTAATGAATAATAAAATTATTTTTGCATTTCTCATCCAGAGAACATAATGTGCACTTTAATAAATTAATTTCAAAGAAATAATAATGTTAACATTATCAAGCTTTAAGGCCAGTTGTGTAATAAATTACTGTTCAAGCAGTAGAGAAATGGTATTATTAGCCATCAAAGCCATATGAAGTATGTGGCTAAAGCTACATACACTTAAGTGAACTGGATGCCCAACACAAAATGAGCAGTTTGACTTCAACTATACAGTATGCTATAGGCTGTAGGCAAACAAGACCTTTATGCCCTGTGAAGAAAAAATGAAGAATTTTCATATGCAAGAAAGGCACCCTGAAGCAATTTACAGATTGCAAAAATCAAAAGTCCCAACTGGCTGAGTCTGTGGGCTTTCCTCGTTATTCAGTATTTGTTCTGATATCTTGCTCCAAAGTAACTTACAGTTTTGTTTGGCCTCTTTTCATATGTAGCAAAACTCAATCAATAACTACAACAAATCTATTCCAATATTAAGCATTAAACTACCATGTCACATTTTCAGGCTCCTTGAACTCACCAAAAACAACTGTGCTTTCATGTTGATAATATATTTCATCATACCACAACAACTCCTGCATGGGCTGTAGAATATTTCAAAATCAATCTACAAGTGTTTACAATTGTCATTTGTTAGAAGATAATACTAGTTATATTTTCCTACAGAATGTTAATTTGTTAAGCAATGTACTTACTCACAATTCAAAATAAAGGGAATATAACTGGAAAACAATGATGAATACAGGTTGTCATTAACACATTAAAACACATTTTTAAGACTTATAACCCTTAAGACGTAAACATGCAAAAACAAAATGGCTAACAAAAATTAGGATGGCAATGAAAACAATGCTATCAAGTGTAGTGTTAGGACAGTGTCATTTAAGACGCTTGCAACACGCCATTTTTCATAATCCTGCCAGTGAAAACATATAACTTCTCAATCTGAATATGGACTAAATGCACCAAAATATAAATGTTTCCACTTTTCAAAATTTTAAGCTTATTACAATAACCCTAAATGGTTCAATATTATAATTGATGTGATGAGGAGGAGGTGCATGCACATTCAAAATCCCGGTTAATTATACATAGTCTTTTTGGGGCAGCAGAAGAGGTTAAAGAGGCCATACATAAGCCACATTTTCATCTCAATCTCAGATGAGATTCAAGTTTGTCTAGTTAGTCTCCTGCCAAGGTTTCCTTGAGCACGTTGCTCTGGATAAGAGCATCAGCCGAATGCTGAAAATGCTGAAGTCACAGAAAATATCAATTAGGATTGTGTATTGAGATTACAGGGCAACATTTTCTCATCTCTCTTCCTCTCTCTCTCTCCTATTATGTGAATTTATCATATTTTTGACATTATCAGCAGCAGAATGGATACATAGATAAAGTAACAACATGCATACAACAGTGCATGTACAGTATATTGTTAACCTGCTATATTATGGATTCTGTGCGTTGCACATTTCGCCCCGTAACACCATACTACACCTAGTGTTGCTCCGGACTGGGAGGAGGGAATAACATCAGTCCAGCAGCTTTTAATCATTATTGATGCACATGGTGCAACCAGCACCCAGTAAAAAGGTAGGGTTTGTCAAAAAAGCATTAAATTACCTTTAAAGGTTGTATGCTTGTCATCAGATGTAATAGTAAGTGGGTACAGGTTTTAACTACTTTCAAATGAGTTCAAATTAAAATATAATATTGTTCATATAGGTAGACTTTGTTTGTACCTTTTTGTTAAAGGGCTGGAGGAAACATTACTTTAACATGCAGAAGGACATCCAGGCCACCAGCGAGTGTGTGACTGCTCTATCGCAACAGCTTAGACATGCAGCATCTCATGCTTGGCTGGGAAGGCCCACTTGATAAGCCTATTGCAATTCAGCATTCAGACCATTGGCAACTAACTCACCAGGCGACTGTCCAGACCAATTGGGACATGGTCCAACACTTGTCTTGAGTGACTGCTGATAGGCCATTTTTCCCAATAGGTTTGCTGCATCCAAATTTACTGACAACTTGCTGACAGATGAAACTAAGCAACCGTATAAACATTAACATTTCTGTGGTTGTAGAAAATGAATAGAATGAGATGCTTGTGGTCTGAATACATGCTAAGGGTTTGACCTTGAACTCTTTTTTTATAATTTTGCTATTCCCATCACACCAGGCCCCACCCATTATTCATTCATTTGTTTTTGGAAACAGTCCATGCAGTGATATGTATGAAAGCATAAGTAAAAGATGACATTTTACATTGCCAGAGACAGACATTGAATACGGAGAGTGAGTGACTCTCCTCTTCTTCCAAGAAAGTCTCTGAATACAAGCACTTGTATGAAAAAATAAGTCATTAGTCAGTCTCAGCTCTTTGTCAAGTTGGCTCTTCTCAGGGTACCCGGTGGTTGTGTGTGTGTGTGTGTGTGTGTGTGTGTGTGTGTGTGTGTGTGTGAAAGAGTGGTTGTATGTGTGTGCATGTACCTGTGTGTACTGGTTTCACCCCATGTTAGGAAAGACGTGGTTGACCTATAGTTTCCAGTGGCAAAAACTACACTTTTGATTTTTGTAACTTACTAACTACATTTGGCCATGAGACAATAATACAGTATTTTCTTCTGATTTCCTTCACTCATGTAATTGTCAAGGATGGCACAAGTCAGATGACATATCCTTTCATTTCTACAACGAAAAGTTACACTCTTCTTGTTTCAGTGATGAGCCCAAACTAGGTTCTTTGGTTTGGGTTTAGGTTCAGACTGAGTTAAAATTTAGGACTGCTGGGAATTACTTTGAAAAGAAAGTTAACATTACTCACAGTTATTTTTGTGATGAACCAAATTATTTGACCTGCTTCTACACTCTGATGTGTAGTAGGCAGGTGTCAGACTGCAGGCTCAGAAATCACAGTTAACATTCATTCCTTGTTTTTTTTATTTCAAACAAAATTAAATTTTATCAACATCCTTTTTATTCATATATGATCTTGTATATGAAAAACATGACCTTTTTATTTGTAAAAAGTTAATAAAATTATCATTTCTGAATATCTTTAGTTAAAGATCAAAGCAATTTCTCTTAAAGGAAGGTTATTTGTAATTGTGTATATTTTGTTTTACATGAATGTGCCCACTTTCATATATATTTTATACATCTTTATACTATGGATTTCTTAATGGGAATTTTAGTACCCCATAAAAAGGATATAACATAATGAAATCTGTTTGAAAGTGGACATAATCATTTTAGACAAAATGTAAAAACATTGATTGGACACTTGCAACATAATCTGTATAGTGTCCCGTAAAAATACTTTAAAAGTGGCTTCCCCAACAATGGTGTGTACATACCCTATGCAAGCGTGAGTGTCAGTGTGTGTGTGTGTGTGTGTGTGTGTGTGTGTGGTTATGCCAGCTGTATGTGTGGGGACTGACTGAGAAACTCTGAGTTTCCCTTGGGATGAGGTGCAGCCTCCTCCACAGTCTGTAAAAGGTCTGAAGGGCTGCTGTCAGGTCCCTGGGACAGGAAGTTGAAATGTTCTTCTGCTGGCTCTAGTTTGCATTCACTAATGAAGAGTTCTGCTCCGTCCCATTCGCTAAGGTCACCGTGGGCATTGCCACGTTCGCTACCGTTGCTGCTGCTGCTGTTGTTGAGCACTGAGGAGAGGCCGGGAGCACGGTTGGTCAAAGGCTGGCTGAGATTGTGCACGGAGAGGGATTTCCCAAGACTGCCTCCCCAGTCTGAAGGTGTCTCGTCTGGGCTAGACGAGAGCAGCAGCAGGGGGTTAACCTCCAGGCTCATGTGCCTCCTCCAGACCCCCTCAGATTTCAAGCCAGGCTTCTCCCGCAGCTGCACCCTTTCCTGGACAGGGCCTGCCTCACTGTCCCCTTCCTGGTCAGCATCCACACTGGATCCCACAACAACAGAGGGGCCCAGGCTCACCTCATCCACCACTACTTCATCTGTCATATCATCTGGGACGGGGTCAGCGGGGCAGCGGAGATGGGAGGGGTGCACAATGGGGGGCAGCCGCAGGGTGAAACTCCCTGTTGAGGGAGGTGGGGGCGGCAGGTCAGGGAAGTGTGCTCTTTTGGAGGTACCATTGGGGGTGACTAAGGTTGGGTAAGGGCTATCGGGCAGGGGTGATGGAGAAAGCGAGGCTGTGGACGGGGGGTAGGATGGAGGTGCTGAGTCTGGGGGGCCATCATCATCGGCGGGAGGCAGGATGAGCCGCAGGCCTCTTGGGTTGGCGCTAAGAGAACGCCGTAAGCCCCCAATGTTATCTCCTCCAACTCCAATCGGATCACCTCCCTGGGGAGAGGGGAGATCCCTGCCGATGATGGAGCTCTGGTAGTCCGAGTTGTGGTGCTGGTGGTTGTCAAGCTCGAACAGGGGCAGGGAGGAGAGGGTGAGTGCTGAGGGGCCTTTCTGTAGAACCTGGCGGTAAACGTCCAGCAAAGAGTCCAACTTTGATTCAATGGAAGTTACCTGAGACCAAGAGAAAAGAGTAAATGAGTGAGAACATGGAGGGAGGGAAAGAGAGAGAGACAGCAAGCATGAGAGTGAAGCTTAAAGGGCTCTTTAGCAATTGACTTTTATTGACCTCTACCTTCAACCAAGGAATTTTCCAGTAACACTGACAGTTCTCTGGTGGTTGTTTCCAAAACAGATGTCCGACCAGGAAGTGAGTTTTGAAAGCCAGAAATCTGGCAAAGTAATTCCTGAGTCATTGGTATTGACCAACAGCCCAAATCAGCTCCTTGCAGATATATCATGAACATTATAGGGCAGTAAAAGCTTGCAAATGCATTTTTAAACAACAGTGCTGATGTAGTTTTTCCCTTCTCTGATTTATTTTTTCTAAACTCACCTGTCTCTCCACCTTACACACACGTCCCAGCATGCTCATGCCCTCCAGAGATTCTCCATCTGGGTGCAGTTTGTCCCTCATTTTCTTATCCACAGGAATCTGGCCTTTTCCCAGAATCTGATCCACCCTGATACACACACACACACACACACACACACACACATATACTTGTGTTAATATACTAGAAAATAATGATGTTGTAATATAAGTAGGCACCCGAGCTTCATTTCAGGTTATCCCAAGTCAGGCAACAAACCTAAAGCAGCAGTAGGATGTTAAGATTAGGGTTAGTAAAACACACAATGCACATGGCATGGCAGTATCAGTGCTCTTATATGAAAACCCTGTATATCTTCAAAATTGTCAGTTTTTCAGGAATAAAGAAAAACAGCATTTTCAGATTGGATTTCATGCACCAAACAAAAAAATCACATTTTCACAAGCCATAAGGTAAGGGAATAAAAGCACAACTCATGTATGAGCAGTACAGTACATCTCAAAATTAGGTTTACAAAGACAGCATGTTTAAAGCAAAGATCATATTGTTGCTGTTGGGTGAAAACCTGGTATATCAAGCTAACAATGTATTTTTAAGTCTAAATAAATTAATCAGACCAAGTGTTCAGAAAGAATTAGGATTATCCTTCCGCTTGATATATACCAATACTGAAGTTACAAAGTTTTTACACAACAACGTTGAGGTGTGTGTAAGTCCATCCCCAGCTATTTATTTAATTTATTTCACTTTCCATTCCCAGAAGAAGGAAACATACATATATATTTTCATTTTGTTTTAAGACATTTAAAACCCAAGTGAGATGCTAAATGCAGTGCTGCATTCAGATTACCAGTGAATCTGTAGCCAGCTTTCTGAATGTCAGAGTATTGATCAAATCACACAAGTTCTTTGACGCTGTAATAATGTTGAATTAGTGAAGTTAATAAAGTTTGTATATCTCTAACATGCATCGATCTATGAGAGGCCACGCACATTATTTTGTCTTATCTACCACAAAACACATGAATTAATTGGAAAACACTTCCAAACATTCACACCTGCACACAAGTTAGCAGCATTCACACACAATAATGTTCCCCCTTTCTGGTGAAGGGAAAAAGGGATGAAGTATGGAACTATCTATGGATGGGATCTAATGTAGCAACAGGGAGGATAATTTGGGCTTTGTGTGTGTGTGTGTGTGTGTGTGTGTGTGTGTATACATGTTAGTACACATTTGCATTCATTGCAAATGTTGTGCGTGTCAGACCTGGTTAATTAAAACCTTACCAAATGGGTGGAGTGAAATGCATTAGAATAATCACATTTTAGCTAAACACTTTAATATGCTTTTCACTTTCAAAATCCTATTTGTATGAATTCTAGTACTCATTGCACTGTCTAATGCAAACTCCAACCATCTGGTACCGTAAGACAGTAAGAATGTCTGTTTGCATGTGACATTTCACGGGAACTAATGGTCACCATAAGGGCAACTAAGGGGATTCTACTGTAGGTAAAACTTAAATTAAGTGAAATAAAAGTAACCCTGAGCCAGGGAGCTTCTTCTTGCTGTTGCTGTAATAATAGTGCAGGGCAGGAGAGGACATGTTCCTGGGTCGGCTACTCAGGCTGGGACCAGAGCCCGCTGCATTGGCTAGTCTGGAGACAGGAGAAAGACTGGGTCAGATACATCTAGCGTGCTCTCTCTCTCTCTCTCTCTCTCACACACACATACACACACACACACACACACACTAAAGCATGAAGTACAGGTGGACAAATCCAGTCCTATACTAATTGACAATAAATAACATTGGCATGTAGATAAACACAGAGAATGAGAGGGAAGAGTAGGCAGATGTGGGGATTTCGAAGGCCGATATTAATACTGATATTTTTAGATGGTCATGTTTTGGTTTTTTAATGTTTTTGATAACAAATAATTTTCCATTTGACCATGTATTTAGTCGCACTCCCACATTTTTATTCATGTAAAGGTGGAAAAGTTTATAAAACAGCATTTAGACTGTGATGTGTCACTGATAGACACACCTTACTGATAACCATATTAATGGAAAAATCCCAAAGAACTAAAGAACAAAAACATATCACTGAAAATGTATGTTTATCATGTCATTTTATGCCCTGTTTTTATGAGGGAGGGACATTCAGCAGTGGACAACATGATAATGCAGATAGCTTATCCCCAGCTCATAGATTCCCCTCCAAGCCATATTTGACAATGACAAAACTGAAGCATCAGTTTTGCACTTCTGTTTGCTTGTCATAATGTTTGATGAAGGTTTACATTCTGCTGTTGCCATCATCCTCAGAGAGTAAACATGTGAAAATATAACAGTCATAAAGACGACCGGTATAATGGAAGTCTAGTAGCAGTGCTAATGAGATACAGTAAATGTACAATGCAGTACTCAGGTGGTCTGTGTGTATCTACAGCCTTTGCCAACGGACACACCTCATACCAACACTCAGATACAGAAAACAAGCACTATGTTATTCCCCAGGAGACATCACCCACAGCACTGCTATTCATTCAGTTTAACAAAACACCAAATGACCAATACCAAGAGCTAAAAACAAACTTCCTTTAAAAAATATATGGTTTGTAAATGTGAAAGTCCCAATCCATAACTGCATTATAGTGCCCCCTGCTGAAACAATATCTGGCTTTGCTTTTCATAAGTTAAGTGATTACAAACTTTTGATACAAGAACTGAAAGCCTCTATATGTGGCTTGAAGCTACAAATGGAAATAGGAACTGAAACAGCTGGATTCTGACTGAATGATGATGATAAACAAGTCAGATTCTTCATGGTAAATGGAGCTTTCTGAGTTCAAACAAATTCTGGATTGGGGCTTTTACACGAGGACAAAATAGATGCACTGCTTCTCTAAGTAGCACTGAGTATCTACAGTTACTTACAGTATGTTAGCTGACAAAATGTTCCAGTTAAATGAGGTCCTCAAGGTGCACAAATCAGGATTATCACACAGTCTGTGTAAGTTAAGTGTTAGTATTTAAAATATTACTTACTGCTCATAAAATGACAATGGTGTGATGAAGGACTTTCACACTTGATGTGCACACAAAATGTGGCAAGAAAAAGTGAATAACTACTGGCCAATGCTTGTTTCTTAATGCATATCACTGAGGCTCAGACTGCCACAGTAATTTAACAATGATTTTGTTAATTTGTAATTAACAATGTTACATCTGAATCAAGAAACTTTTTAAAACATGAAAAGTTTATTTTTTTTCTTGGAAAACTTTGTCCATAATCCATTGCTTGAGTTCCTTGATGACCTCTACCGTCAGACCTGGGTCAGCCAATTTGGTAAATTTTTCTGTTGCAATTCACCACACACTATCCTCAGACTCCAAGTAGACTAAATCAAACAGTGAATATTATTTCCTGGCACTCTCAAGTTAAACAGGACTGTGACCACTTGCAATTTTGTCAAAAGATGGAAGGCAAGAGGCCTTAAATGAATGATCTCGGTTTGCCTGTTTCTAGCTTGAAGTGCTTTATAGGGCTGGCTTATGCTAGTAAAGTTTCACAAGAATAAAGAGACAGCTCACCAGGTGTGTGAGACAGTGGAAACAGAGCAACATTTCTTTTCTTTTCTTTTCTTTTCAAGTTAGCACTGCATCTAAACTAAATTAAACTAAATAAACAAAAAACTTCTGTGACTCTTTTCAACCTTCTGTCCGTGTGTAAGGATGCAGGGAATTTTCTGATAGACGCAAAAGCATGTGAACACATGCTGCTTGACCCAGGTGTGACATCTTCAAGGTTTGGTTATGTTAGCGGGGGAAGCAGTTGGTGAGCAGATCAGGACGGGGTAGGTCTAACCCCGGTGCAGACTGTTTCCTCCGGGCCTGGCTGTAATATAAATGCAGGGAGGGAGAGGAAAAGGTCTTGACGCGGCTGCTGAAAGGCCTTGGAGGGGGACCCACTACAGTGTCTAGTCTGGGAGAGAAAGGGGACACACATGTACATATACAGTACATACACACACATGTATAAAAGACAAGGTAAAAGTGGGTTAATTTCATTTAAAATGATTATCTATAGAGCGATAACCTCTTTAGGACTAGTAGGAACTGCAGCAACATTGTCGGCAACATCCACTTATGCAAGTCCTTGGTAAAGAAAAAAACTTTTATAAAGAACAATTAATAGATATCGATAAAAATAGTAAACAAGATGATAAAATGATTTTTAAAAAAGGGGGTAAAAATATTGCACAAATGTATAGAGAATGATGATTTTTAGACCAGTTCTGTGGGATTTTGTGATTTAAATGTGAGTGTGTGTGTGTGTGTGTGTCCTGACCTAGTCTGAAGGCTCTTGATGCGACAGAGCATGTCCAGGTGTCCTGCAGAGTACTGCTCTATGACATCCTTCACGTCGTACGGACGCAATGTCTCCTTAAACTTCTTTTTTGCCACGTGGAACTTCATGATCCTACACACACACACACACACACACACACACACACACACACACAGTGTGTATAGTGTGCAGTAAGTAAAAAGAGAGACACAGAGAGGGAGAGGGATGCTGAAGTAAGTAACATAAAGTCAAAAAAAGCTTGAAAAATACAGATGTAATTACTACGACCAACCACGAGATGGTAGCAACAACTTTAGGAAATCCACAGGACGACCCTTGTTACATTTCACTTGTTGATCTTTTTTTGGAGTGTGATAAAGAAAACATTATCAAAATCTCAAATACCTCAAGGAGTGAGGTTCCCTGGTTCTCTTGTCAAATCCATAACAACCAAAATGAATGACTTAGAAACTTGAGTGTAACCCTCTATCTCCTTCTATTTGGTGAACAAAGCCACTGCTGGGCGAATAATATTGATACAGGTAAGGGGATCTATGAACTTGGTGCATTTGGATTCCCCGGTGGCTTCAGCTTTTCTCCAGTTGCCTGTTCTTCTCACTGTCTAAATGGAAACAACGGTGACAGATGACCCTCTGTAATAACAGTCCTGACAGGGGAGGGGGTGTCCAGCCCTCAACCCGACACCCTGGGAAAGCCCTGGGCTCCGGCTGCCCATGGAGGAGGCCTGCTGGGTGGGCAGACCAGCCAGGGTTGGATGGTAGTGATGATCTGTGTGTGTGTGTGTGTGTCTGAGTATAGAGAAACAGAGGGGCTGGTGATGAAGAGGGGTTGATAGACTTCAGTTCACTAGACTGAGTGACTTGACTTTCAGAACAGGTGAAGTAATGACTGACTGGATATTATCACCAAACTATCATTTAGTAGGGAATATTGCAAAAAAGGCTCCCTTGATTTTTATTTGTGTCAAATGTCGAGTCCAAAAAGATTCCACTGGAAATTATTACAGAACTTGTACTCTCTGTTACAATGATAAAAACTACAAATTTCTAATTTCTTTCTAATGGAAAGTCAGATGTGCCTGACACCCACACTGTGCACACACACAGATTATAGGAAATGCTACTGAAGAACTAAACAGTAGAGTACTGAAGATGCCACTGCAGGCAATTACAGCAAATTACATTACTGAGGATTATTGGAAATATAAATACATAAAGACCCGATATGTTTGTGATAAAATGCATAGCTTAGTAACAGCTATTCACTAGATGTGCAGATGGGACAGCTTATTTATAGAAAATATGTTGTGGTCCATATGGGCAGCATCTGTAATAATATTCTCATGTGCTGAGAATATTATCAAAACTTTAAATACATATTTCATTCCATATATCAATCACTTTAACAGCCTAAAGCCTCGTGGTTGGATAAATTCTATGTAAGATGGGTGATTTAACTGTAGAAGAAGAAGAAAAATGAAGAGAGAGATTAAAAAAGTGTCAGAGTGAGTAATACAGGAGGAAACATATTAGATAATTGATAAGATGCAAAATATTAAATTCGCTTATAGACAGACTCAGAAGCTAATGACATTAATGGAGGAGAAGCAGTAGGCGCAACACTGCAAATCATAATGACCTTGGCTTGGTCTTTCATCTTGCATTACAATTTCAGACCTTTTATTTGTGATACAGTACTCTTCTGTCAACCTGTTCATCACCCAGCTTCATTGGTTGAATAATATATATTATTTCAAGGCGTTTTCACAGTGACAAGAAGAAGAATACAGGAAAACGTCTGATATCTGTCTCTTTACTGCATGGTCAGATTTAGAATGTATAAAATCAGGATAGCAACATCTGAATTCTTATTAAACTGCAGAAAATTATAGCGACTACATGATATTTGAACCGGAAGACGATTTTCTCACCAACCTGTAATTTTCTAATGAAAAACCTGCTTTATCGAGTGGTGAAAATGGACATTTTCACAATGAAAAATATGAAGAGGCTGAGAAGAAGCGGTGGACTGAGACAATCAGTTGGCGCCAGTTGGATAAACATTCGCTCACGGGGTGCTGGTGCCAGTGTAAGAGAGCAGGGTCTGATAAAACACACACCCACACACATTCATTCATTCACACACACACACACACACACACACACACACACACACAACAAAAAACCTCTGTGCAGGGCTGCTCACAACCCCCCGCAGACAACCCCTCAAACCCAGCAGCAGATAATTTAGATAAAGAGAGAAAGATGGAGCAAAAAGAGAAGAAATACATTTAAAAAAGCTTTGCTTGAGGGAACAAAACATCATGTGAACCCCTGCACTCATGGGTGAATGTACGTTTTTCCCATACAGAATGACATGGATAGTGGAGTGAAGAAAGACAGGGGTCTGTGTTGTTGTATGTTATATTATGGATTAGATTCACTCCCAGGAGGCTGTAGCACTGTGAGGGGATGGATGAGGAGAGAGATTTCTAACCTAAACACTGACAAATCTAAAAACACAAACATGTTTATAACCTTCTTCAACAGCCATAATTTGTGATAAACTGTAAGTTGTTGTAGTTGTGTATGATACCACAGCAGAGGTATATAGTACTTTATTGGCTCCTTATACTATAACAATGCATCCCTCTGTTTGCTGGAACAGTGAAATTTAGTCATTCATGCCCTGCACACTAAATAATTCATGAACTTTTCGATCAATAGTTACAGATCATAAACAGCCTATAAAGAAAGACAGAGGGCCAATCAATCAATAGGAAACGTGACCTGACTTCAACAAGAGCCCAATTATAGAAAGGACTGTACTATGTATACAATCAACAACTAGCCAATCATAAAAGGAGTAGGCAGTTCAGTGACATCACCAATTGACTGGTAATTCTTCAGTTCAGTGAGTTGTCACTGTGCTTTCAGAATCAATGGACACAGGTGAGGAAAAAAAAGCCCTATGGGGGGAATTTAAATGGCGTCACTAATCAATAAGATGCCCTTTATCAGTTCCAATAAGCCACAAAATACATAGAAATAGATAATACAGCCAATCAGAAAAGCAGGAGGGCTTCAATGGCACTAGGGACCAACAGGAAAAACTTCCACTTGATTCCAACAAACAATCACACATCCTAGCATGGTTTCAGAATCAAGAGATCATTAACAGATAACTATAGTTGCTCTTGGACATCCAATCATTGATGATGGTTAAAATTATTCAAAACAAATATTATGAAACAAATAAAGTATCAACATTGAGAGTTAGTCTCTATAGGAAGATCGATACCACTCTCATGTCTGTACAGTAAATACGAATCTACAGCCAGAAGCCGGTTAGCTTAGCTTAGCATAAAGATTGGAAACAGCTGGCCTGACTCTGTCCAAAGGTAACAGAATACACCTATCAGGACCTCTAAACCTCACAAATTAACATGTCATATCTCGTTTGTTTAATATGTTTAAACCGAAGTGTAAAAACAGCAACTTGTAGTTTTACGGGTTAGGCTCATGTTATGTTATGTGCCAGACTATTTCCTAGCCGCAGTAACTTCCTGGAATCTTGTCATCACTGCGAGGTTGCCAGGCACCCAGCGGAGACTCCAGGAAGTCACTGCTCCTGTACAAGATATAGTCTGGCAGCTGTTCCCCCTGTTTCCTGTCTTTATGCTAAGCTAAGCTAACCGGCTGCTGGTGGCAGCTTCATATTTACCACACAGACATGAGAGTAGTATTAATCTTCTCATCTAACTCTCATGAAAGTAAATATTTCTCCTAAATGTTGAAATAGTCTTTTTAAGAAGAAGGCAACAAATGAGAGCAATAGCTGTGGAAGATCAGGCCTGACTGCGTTGTGATTGACAGAACATGTAATTGCAGAAGACGATAGCTATGTGTTAAAAGCTTTATTTTTGAGAGCAAACTGCAGAAGTGATTTCCTCTTCTGTCCGATCTCAGCTACAGTATTCCTTTTATGCACTGATATGAATCAAAGAGTAAAAGTTCTTTCCGTTTTCACTTGATATTAGTATTTGGAAGCAAGTTTGCAAATGTGGTTTTTGGTGTCTTTTTCACAGTAGTGAATCCACTTTACTGGCTGAATTACAAGTCCTCAAACATTTCTAGCATTTTGGTGATTTAAAGGCGCTTTGAATAAGAGCATCAACTAAAAGGCCTGAAACGTGAAGTG
This sequence comes from Macquaria ambigua, assembly GCA_008360985.2. Lineage (NCBI taxonomy): Eukaryota > Metazoa > Chordata > Actinopteri > Centrarchiformes > Percichthyidae > Macquaria > Macquaria ambigua. The sequence continues at coordinate 36,993 of VMKM01000692.1, read as the reverse complement.
TGACTGTAGCGGGAGCTCACCTGACCGCTCTGATGACAGCCTTGAGGGGAGCCGACAGATCCTCCACTGTAACGTCGCAATGGCAGCCTCTCTCATCAAAGGAATCCTCTGTGGCCATGCCTGTGTCCACTGAGAGAGACAGACCAACGCTTCATCAATAAATGTTGCCCCGTGCAAAATCGTTTCCAGTCTTTAAACTCATAAAACACTTTCTGCATAGTGGGTCTTGACAGGAGTCTCCAAGAATGTTTCAAAGTGATACTATTTTGGCTTTTAGGAGGTGAAAATTTATGCCCTGCTTGGATGGGATCTTTAGGAATGGGCAGCGTTTTGCCGGCTCAGCTATGTAAGGTGAGAGAAGAGGGTATATACTGCATATCCTTAATAGTGCCAATAATTACGAGAGTGGGAGACACGGACAGAAAGACAAGAGAAAGAGCAAGAGAAAGGCATTGGGGAAAAGATGGAAAAAGTGAATAATGATATAGTGCATACAGGAGGATATAAAATCAGTTTAAATAATGGAAACAAGAGGGGAAACAGAAGTGCTATTAAAACAGTCAGCTATTTCATCTATTACTGTAGGGTAGGAGTTTCTGGGGAGGAAAAACACTGGTGCACAACATACTGTATACATCAACTAATTTAGGTCATAACAATAAATTCATGCTCCCTTCAAAGCGTGAAAAGCAAGAATTGAGATTGAAAGTACATAAGGGCTTTATGGAAGTGTATAATTTAAGTCTGTTAAGAGTTTACCCAAAATGCAATATAACCACCTTGGATTAAAAAAAAAAAAAATCATGCATGACATTCATCATCCTACATATCTGGAACGTAGAGAGAATAGAAAATATATAGAAAGTTTAGAGAATATAATTTTAAAAGAACCGTACCGTAAATGTTTTATCTCATAACTAAAAAGAATATGCACACTTTTGATTATTGCGGACCATTTTCCAAATCATACCTTACGTTTTTAGTCTGATAAAAATCAGTCCAGACAGCCACTGGCTTCAGTTAATCATAGTACAATACCAACTTTCTGCCTCACCCAAATGACAATATACTAAACAATCCAATAAGCATGAATGGAGTGTGAGTTTCTTCTATGAAAAGGTTGTTTAATTCTTGGATGTTGGTGCGTCCGGTCCCACCAACAAGGAAGACTTTTCAAAACACTACCCTGATTTCAACTGCATTACCATGCATCAATAAAAAATAAAGGCAGTTAGTAAAGGTGACATTATGATCACTGTGATGAGTTTCCTCCAGCAAGTTTCACCGTCTCTCGCCTAAACTTAAACCACTGGCTTACAATCAAGGTGCAGGTCATTCAGAAATGTATGGCAAATGTATGGTATGCTTTGGAAAATCTTTGGTAGAAATGTCAAATATACACAAGCAAAAAAATTCTAAATGCTATGAAAACCATCCACTCCTTAGTAAGAGTGACGGGGTGCAACATGAACAAAACCTTTTTTTTTTTTTGACAAAGTTAGAACACTTTTGGTTATTTCACTTGAGATTTCTGTCTGCTGTTTTGTCTTCTCTGTGGTTTGAGGTGTGCAGGGCTCAGCTGGAAAAGGTGATGTTGCCTTATACATTACCTTGTACTTCCATGCACCAATCAGGATTTGTATCAAAATGTCACAATAGTTGTTGGGTTGTGTTAATCAAATCTGATCAAACCATTCCTACACAGTCCTGATGAAGGAGATTCACTGAGCTCTTGAGTGTTTGGCTCTTAATCAATAAATGAGTTTTCTAAACTGATTGTTGCATATTTATCCCTGAATATTAGAGAAACAGTTAATATTTGAAATCAAATTTTCAGGAGCTTTAAGCCTTTAATATCTGAATTTTTATAGCTCTAATAATTGTTTTTATGAATTCTTGTTGTTGTTTGACTGTTGGTTGTCTGACTTTAGGTTATATTTGTTCAACTGTGGTATTTTCTTGTACACTGGTTGTGTGGTCGTATGTAAGGACTGAGTGCAAATGTTCTCTCTTAAAAATTTAAATTAGATTACTTGATTAACCCCTCGACATACAGTTTTTCCCCCTGAGTAGACTTTAAATTCAGCCTGACATATTGACATATGGTATCTTTGGAAACTTGGCCCACTGGCGGGTTCGATGAGGTTTAAAAGATTAAATTAAGTTGCTGAATGTATATAGTATAAAATTGCATACTGTGCTGAAAAGCGTAATTTGTCAGATGTGTTGGTTTCCATTTAAAGTAAAGTGGAAATACACACACGGTCTCGCTCACCATCAGGGACAGCATTACGAGTCTGGCTCTTCAACCTCAGCGATGGCCTAAACCGGGTACGATCGTTGAAGCTCCAGCTCTTCTGCACTTTGGCCGGACTCCCGCCCATCAGCTCGGTGCCTCCCACCACCTCGTTGCCAGGGGAACAGCGTTGGCGGTCGTTGATGGACGTCTGCCTGCTCTTCATGCTCTGACCACGAGGACTCGCCATCCGGACCCGCTCCTTAAAACTCAACTTCTGACTGCAGGGAGGGAAGGAAGAAAAGACAGGGAGAGGAGGAGAAGGAGGCAGAAACAGAGGGATGGAGGGATGAGGAAAGAGGGAGAGAGGAGAGACAAACATTCAAAGAAGCAGAGAGAAAGATTTGGGATGGGGGAGACAGAGGGAGCAAGAGTGATGGAAGTGATGATCCAGAGATAGATGGATGGGGAGACAGAGAGGGAAAAGGTGAGGGAAATTGGGGAAAGTGATTTAAGGATGGAGTTGACAGAGAAAGAGAGTATGTGGCAGAGGTCGCGGTGGATAGAGAGACACACACAGACACAAGGAGAGAGAGAAAAAAGGATGCTGTCAACACCTATTTCCCCTCAGAGAGTGAGAAGAGTTCAGAGCGCAGACACAAGGCAGCGTTCTGTCTTTTCCTTCAGCCCAAACATCATCCATCCAACTGACATGCCCAAAAACACCAGAACACAGCCAGACCGCCCGCCAAGCCACCAAAACAAACCCTCAGCGTTGGATCCTGAAGTGCTGCAGTCCTCACCCAATCGCCTGATAATCTATTCATGTATTCTCTTTTCAAAACAGAGTTAATGAGATTTTTAAAGGCGATATGTGAAGCATGGCAGCATTAATTCATCATCACCACATTCATTTTGAGACTACCTTAAACAAATGAGACCATTATTAAGAGAAGCCTCAATATGGTGTTTTTCCATCGTTAGATTATTTTTTTGGGAAATGTTGCAAGTTCTTTACACCATTCTTCCTGAGCAAAAAGAGTAAAATCTTTCAGAGATTGTCATGGCAAATCACTTCCAGCATGTTAATCAATATTTGTTATTAAATCCAAAGAATCACAGATCCAACGGGAAGCAGCAGGATTTATCAGAAATGTGGTTTTAATCTACAAAACACAACCTCTGTTTTGGTGCCAATTGTTCACTGTAGTTACACCATAGTATGATATATTGATTGTTAAAAAAGCTAAGTATAGTAACTTAAAAATCTATCTTTGTACACACTGTATGTATCTACTTATAAATACTATTATATTACTATCAAAACCATACTATTAATCTTATTATTATCAATCTTTGTCTTCCTCTATCATTTGATTTCAGTCAGTTTAAGTAAATAACACATAACATCAGCCACTTTCTAAAAATGGAAAAGAAAGATGCATTTATCCACATGATATTTAGATCTTCGGTGACCTTCAAGGGTTTGGTGGGGATGCAGAAAGTTCTCAATCAATGAGACTCACTGCAGTAAAGTATTATGTTGCTAAGGCAAATAGACCAGCATGCAATGCAGCAGACCAATGAGAGAGAGATGCAGGGTTCCAACACATTTTCCATGCCACAGTTTCACATGTTTTCCAGACCTCAGTGTCTCACCTGAATTTCAGTGTTTTAATCACTTTTAATCACTTTAACAGAAGCTTTTTTTTTTTTTGCGTACATATTCCAAAACCTTTTATTTTTATTGATTCGCCATGATTTCCCAAACCTAGACATGTGCAATATTTTCCTTACTTCCCCAGACTTGTGTAGGAACCTTATTTAACACTTTGCAGCACGTGGCAATACATTTTCACCAATGTTCAAGGCAGAACTAAAAACTGTTAGTGAGCAATACAGTGGTAGCCATTTTCTGCTCTGAATCTGCTGTATCCTGTACACTTTACCCTAATACTGAAACAACCACTAATTCTTTCTTAAAAACCGTGGATGGAGCTGAAAAGATCTTTTAATAATACTTTCATTTATTTCCATTCTTTGTATCTCTGATGGCTAAAAATGACTGAAAAGAGAAGTGAAGCAGTAATGCACGTAGCATGCAGTAAAACAGCTAATATCCAAATCTGTATACTGACATGTGCATAACTATGGCATATTTAAGATAATTAGATAATTTAAGGTAAACTGGGTCCAGCCCCATGAATTGCTCATTTCACTTCCATTTCTTTTTACTAAATTGTCATGAGACCATTTTATTGTTTACATCTGATGGGACTATAGCATCTAAAAAAAATCCTCAAAAGAAGAAAAGAACTTCTGGTCCCAAGAATCTAGAAATCTGTGGTTATTCACGACAAATATGAATGAAACAAAAGATATTCATGTGGCTGGACGAAATATAAAATAAAGGGGAATTTAGACCTTGCATTTTTACTTTTTGCTCAGATTTTTTAACATATCGAGCTCTCTTACTGAGAAATGTCCCCAAATTGACTCACATTTTCTTTTTCTTAGGAGTTTTAAATGACAAACTATGAAAGGATCATGGCACGCAGCATGCCATGATGCCCATCTATTTGATCTTTTTAAAATGATGCAACATACAATTTATCTCAAAAACATACTTTTTACCTTTTAAAACCATGTCTACTTTTACAGTGTAAAGATCAGTTTTGGTGGAATTCCCCTTTAATTTGTAACATGGTAACAAAGTCTTGTTTGCATTCGGCAGGCAGCAGGCAACAGTAGTCCTTTGTGGGATAAAAGGGATTATGGAGAAAGGTAAGAAGGAAGTTATATTTGTTTTCTTTGTTCTCCTCCATGCTATTAGTCAGTCATTCCCACAGGTTATTGGGCTAAGGGCATGGGCAGAGAGGATGCTGGGTAGTACTGTACAGTAGGTACCTCCTATATTTCCGAGTATACCTTCTGAAGAGCCTCCCATTACTTAGACCCTTACTAGAGCGAAGGAGGGAGAGACGGATGGAGGAGGGAATGGAGAGGAAAGAGATAAAGGAGGAAGGAGATTAAAAGAGGAGTTCAGCAGAGGAAGGAGAAGAGAAATTCTCTGCTGTCAATATTGATGCAAAGTAAATACACAGAGAAAGGGCAGGGGACATATTTTAGAGAAGGATGGGAATGAGTGAACAGGGATGTAGTGGAAGGTAAACCCACTTAAATTCTGTTTTCCCTCATTTGGGGATGACAAATATATTTATGATGTCGTGACACACATCATACTAGTGTCATCAAACTAAAGCTATAGCCAGTTTTATAGCATTACTCTGTACATGTGCAACCTGGACTCTATTTTTTTCTTTTCCCGACAAATATGACCAAACTCTCGCCAGATGCTTCAGTGGGAAACTACTTAACATTTGCTTGCCTGCGTTTGGCTCCGCAATCATGTAGGAAAGATCCAAATCATGTCTTTTCAACACAGTGATTGTTCTGTGACATGTGGTGAACAAATTTCCTGACTGTGCCTGCACGCCTGCAGTGTTGTGTAAAGCAGTCTGGTCCAAAAAAAAAAACAAAAAAAAAATCAGGCTGTATTCACATTTAATTTGGTATTGTTGAAATGAAATCTGGGATGTTTGCCAATTTAGTCTGGTTTGCTTAATTTGGTGCGAATGCTGTTATTTGAGCCCTGTTGTGGACTAAGCAGCACTCTTACAAACACAAACACACATAAGTGCAGCATAATTGGGAATAAACCTTGTTTGATTTTCCCATAAGAGAGCAAGAAGTCAACTACAAGTTTGAACACACCCTTAAATGACGAGAAATAGTGTCCAGGTTGAAAGCAGTAAGAGGAAAAAGTGCTCATATTGATCATCACTTACTGGAGGTTTACCCTCTTTTTTTTTTAACCACATCACTGGGGTCGAATTAAACTTTCCTGTACCAGGACGCACAAACACACACACACACACACACACACACACACACACACAGGGACACACCTGCCTACACATAAACTCCTGATTAAACCCCCATTATCCTTTATTTCATGTTGCCTCTCACTGCCAATATCCAGCACACTTACACTCAGCATGATGTCCGCTGTAGCGCTTTGTGGTGCGGATAATGTTCACTACTGCTGGTGTTTACAAGTCTGCTTAAACGAAAACCACCAGCAGTTTACCACGGCACCTACCGCCGCCGAGCAGCCGACAGTCTGTAAAAACCACTAATAACACACAGTTTGTTGTGTGTTCTCTTGGTGGAGAGGGACATACAGAAAAGAAACAAGTGTCATAAAAGTGTGCATAATTATGACTTCACAAGTGTAAGTCGGATTTGCTGTAACAAAAGTTTCTAAGAAAGGAAAGCATAATGAAACACAGCCCTTTAAACAGAGGGATGTGTGGGGGATGAATGCTGGTGTGGATGCGACAAAGCCTAATTAAATGTTGTTTTGTTTAAGGATGAGAAGCTAGTTTGTTTGTGTGTTTGACTGAGAGTATAAAATTATTCTTTATGTGTGTGTGTGTGTGTGTGTGTGTGGCTGTCTTAAGTTTAAATGCCTAAGAAGCCGGCGCTGGCTCAATATAAGCCCCCCCAAATGTTGCCAAAGAAGTGCTGCACTGTAAAAACTATACTAGCATAATTAAACTCACAAATCTCTCTCTGTCTTCTTCCCCTCTCTGAAATCCCCTATCCCCCCCCCCCTTTTTCAACTTCGCTCTGTCTCTGCTAGACTTGTGTTTGATGAGTTATATAAATACCATCCCAATGGAAAAAGTGCGTCATGGTACAGACATGGTACAGACTCCTGTCTTTGAAGGCATGTGTGCATGCATACACACACACACACACACACACATACACACACAATCCACAAAAAAACAGAGAAGCCCATCACCCTTCCCTGCCTGAGAGTCAAGTGCAGAGAGGGAAACGGTAGTGAAAGGAGGAGGAGAGACAAAATCAGAGATGGAGACGTAAAGGAAAAGTTGGAAAAGTGAGGTCGGAATATAAAATAAAGAACGGAGAGGGAAACTGGAAAAGGCAGGCAGCACATTGTACCTTCGCAAGAGGTCATTTGAAAGTAGCTCTGTTAGTACTTTATTTGCTGTATAGCTTCAGTCTACCTGTGCATGATGTAAAAACACAACTGTTTCTAACACTGCATCTCTTCTTGCCTGTCTTTCTCATTTCAACACAAATCAAATCAACAACTGCACTGCGCTTCAGAGCACGTCTTAATGTTCTTTCCACTGTTACTCAAATTGTAAATACATGTTGACCAGACCCCGCTGGTTCCCTTTTATCAGGGCACATCAACCTTGTTATTGCACATGCTAATTATCCTATTATTTTGTATATCATAGCACTGCAGTGTTTTTTCTTTTCTCCTCCCATTACGGGTTACAACATCATTATCACTTTGTCAGGTCATACTGACATTATGACATTAACACGAAGACACCAAGTCAAATCAACGTCACGACAGCCTTCATTTTATCCAAATTTGTTCTAAAGGGTAAATAAGAGTTCAGTCATTCACTAAATCAATCAATCAATAAACCAAGCAACTAACAAACCAATTAATCAAATACATCCCAACCCTTTGAGGGCAATCGCAATCTTCAATTGATTCACTAACCATTCACTATTACCTGGTAAACGTCAATAAACAAATAAATAAATTCATCATTGGACACAGTCTGTAAATCTGAAGTCAAACGATGAATGAACTAAAAAATAGACTAAACAAGCCCACAAACCAGATAAGACACAGTTTGAAAGATGTAATGACGAAACATTAGGCACATCATTTAACAAGAATTCCATCACATGTTGAGTGTATGTGTTTGTGTCTTTGGGAGAAGAAGCTGAGAGTCATACAAACCTGTAAGTAGTCTCACCCTGCTCTTTCCTTCAAGGGTTAGTGGGATGAAGAGGAGGAGACAAAGGGAGAGAAATAAGTATTCCAGCAGATTAAAATAGTATAATACAGATGTTTCCACTAATGGATATGGGAGGCATCAAGCCAAAAAGAAACAAAAAGAAAGAAACTTTAATTCAATGGGGTTCATTACTTACAAGCACATGCAAGCTACGGCCATGCACAGTAAGGGTTAAGCGTTAGCAGAAAGACAGACATGGAAATCAGAAAGGTCGAGTAAGGATCTAAATCTGCTGTGTATCTGTGTGTGTGTGTGTGTGTGTGTAAGCAGGAATGGTAATCCTCTCTCCAAAAATGTAGGACAACACAAATGTTAGTGAACCACTGAACTCGTATAAATGCCAAAACTGAATTTTGTTTGGAACCCCGCAAAAATTGTGTCTGACATGACCCAAGCCGACGTGGATTTTGTTTCTCACTTGTCCCACGCTGAATCACTTCAGCATTTAATAAACATTTATAAAATGTACACGATCTCCGAATTAATCATCATTAACAGAATACCTCAGCAACCTCCAGTGTGCCATTCAGAAAGGCATTTAACTGTCTGAGTGTGAAAAGGGTGTTAGAGACCATGCATGCTAAGCAAACCATCCCTCATTGGGAAAAACAAAAAGGTTAATACAGGTACGCTTATGAAAGAATGGTTGCAATGCTGCATGACCGTGAGTCATACAGTGGAAAAAGAGTTGAAGCTACACCGATAGGATGAGCAGTTGAGGAGAAGGGCTGAGCAGCAGCGGCCATGTTTGTAAGTCTGTAAGTTGTTACCTACTTGGCGGGGCTGCAGGTATGCAACGCCTTCAAATGAGGCTTCCAGGTAGCAATGGAAACCGAGTTCTCATCAGCAGCATAACTACGCCAGACACACTACGTGCAGAGTCGACAGGATAAATAAAATAATGATAAATGAAACAATTAACGGGGTGAAGTGTGGGAGGAAAAAACGGGGTGAGGGAGGAACGTATAAATTGGGTAGGAAGTGAGAGAAGGAAGGTGTGGAGGGAGAAAAAAAGAAAAAGCTGATTAGTTTTTTTGGGTAATGTTGATGCATTGTGGTTGCGGGTTGTCGGAGGGAGGTGGGGGCAGTGATGGTGTTGCTGGTGGAGGTGGTGGTGGTGGTGGTGGTGGGGATACATGCCTGAGGGGGGGGAGGGCGCTTTGGTAGTGGTGCCAGGTGGCTCTGAGGTAGGGACGAGCGCCATCGGTGGAGTACAGACGCCAAGCCGCCTGGGTGGGGGAGGGAGCAGAGATGGACAGGATGCACACACATTCACATGTACACACACACACAAACACACAAACATGACACAGAAGGGCAATGGCACAAACATGGTGAGGAAAAAAAGGAACTGAGATATATGTGAACATGTAACATATACAGGGTGTTTTAGGGGATGTAACCAGCTGGCAGCCATATTGGAGGTCCTCAGTATGGCCATGAAGAGTGGATTATGTTTCTACACAAACGGCTTTATTGATTTGACATAATGCAATGGGAACTGATCATTTCATCACACAGGGATGTGACTTGGACATGATCAAATCCCACCTCATACCCACAATCAATGTTAGTTTCTTTGACCATGACAACAATCTTTCCCAACATTAACTGTTATTGTTTTTGTGCCTAAACCTCACTAACGCCTAACCATGGTGGTGGCAGATCAGAAATGAATAATGTTGTTTTTACTGTCATGCATATCGGAAGGCTCTGGAAAACAAGGCCTTCTTGCTATTTGGACTATATTAAACCAGTCAAATGTTCAATGGCTATTTGCAAGTTAAATAATGGCTGTGATGGATGTGTTAGATTTAGCAAATAGAACGTATATGGACATCAGGTGCTCAGTTAGTTTTTGCTATTAGTCATGTTTGTTTGCTTTGCTATATGGACTTGCTGATCCAGTTATCTATCTAACAATATCTGAAATTTAACTGAGTGCAAGATGCAACTCTAGTGTGTTTTGAGGCCTTGACTCTAGATAAAGGTAAGTAAATTGCTGGATATAGTCCAAAAATGGACACACATGGTTCTGTTTATTGGTTGTCTCCATATACTGTAATGTTCACACATTGTTGGTGCATACACTCTGCATGTACAGTGCAGTCTGCATGGTACATACATTTTGGGCTGCACACAGGTCACATGGACCCTCACTGCCACACATATGCGGCTCATAGTAACCCTCATTTGGAAACAAATGTAACGGCCATTCAGCAATAATGACCTACATCCACCACAATCATTTTCACAGGTTGTTTTCTTTACATCTTAAAACCATTATTTACTTGCAGCCGACTGAACCTCCTCCATGGCGCCAGGTATGGTTACAAGATTTGTGACATGACTGGAAAGCCTTTATATAAACATTTTACACAGACAGGGTGGGAAATTAACACCGGCCACCTGCCAAATGCTGGTCGATTTTGGCTGTTGGTTGTTATGCTACTCTAGAGACCACTTTAAAGTCATTTGGAGATTCAATCTTATTCTAAAAATACAGTTGTAGGTAAAATAGTTATTGCAGCAGGTGAAATTTAGAATTGACCAGCTGCTGAGGCTTGAAGACAGTGCTAATATCCTCCTGCCCTGCGTACAGACACACACACACACACACACACACACACACACACCCACACACACACACACACAACAGACAGTGGTTTAAAGCAGGGAGAGCTGTGTGAGATGGGGGAGTGAAGTGACGGACAGAATAGTAATGTCATCCACATATTTAACACATCAAAGCTCTGTCCAAGTTTCCTTTTACCTGCTGAGGAAAATGTTATGAGCTTGGCAGACAAAAGACAGTGACCAGGTGCTTCATACGAAGCCAATAAAACAGGAACAAGATCAACACAAAGGATTAATTGCTCCCTTAGTGGGTTATTTAGGATCAATTGGGCTCCAACTGGTCTTTATCAAGCATAGCAACTGATAAGTATTGATAACAGGGAGGACAGAGAAAACAATGTTTAGATTTAATTCATTACTCACATAAATCTGTATGAAAATATCTCACCAATTTCATAATGAGATCTGGGAATGCAGTAACACATGGTGGGACAACCAGACAGGTTTTAAACAAATTCCTTTACCCAGATAAACCACTTATTTTTGGAAGTGAAAACAGAGTGAATCCACCCATACTGTCCTCTATAATAAACTAATGCTTATAATGCATACACGTCCATCATCAGTATTGTAGGTCAAAAGTTGAGCGAGGAGGAAGTAGCGGTAACGTGTAAAGATTTCCAAGTTTATCACCAGTAAGTTGCCGTCAAACAGATGACAAGGTATCTGCTTCACTTCACATGATGTAAAATTGTACCTCTATACAACACCCGGTGATTAACAACATACTCAGGGTGTTAAGACAAACAGTGAAGTTGAGGGTTTCCATTACTTACACCCTGCAGTGGCTTTTCCATTGGTGTAGTTCAAGTGATACTATGATCATGTGATAGTTCTTTGTTTTACAAGTTGACGAGGATCGCCTGACTGCTCCATTAAACAACTGACACAATGGATTATGGGATATATATATAAAATGTAGCATTTCTTGGCTACATTTGTAGGTGTGTTTGAAAAGACTGGTCCTGTCAGCCTGCTGTGACACATTCAGTCTAGAAACCTCTTCATTAGGGCACAGATGTAATCTTTTACAATTTGGGTAACAATTTAGATTTTCATGGTTATTTTCACTTCCAAATATGTAGTTTTGACAATTGGGTTAACTGTAAAGTTTTTGACTTAAATTCTTATTGATTACTTGTGTTGTTTGACCCAAGAAGTCTTTGCTGGTACACCAGATACTATATCCCCATATTTTGACAATAAAGTTTGTTGATATTATATCAGTTTTCTATCATAACTGTTAGAAATGATTGCCAAAACTAAATTAATAAGGCTCAGATTGTAGAAATTAAAAAAAAAACATAGCAGGCACTTTAATTGATGGAAAATTTCAAAAAGTAGGTCAAGGAAGGTAGACAGAAAAACACACACACACACACACACAAAGAAACACAGAGTCTATTAGAGACACACATACATGCAAACATAGAGAAACACACACATACAGTCGCACACTTGTGTACACCGCAGTAGATATTTATTGTTCATTACAAAGTAATGCAGCTGGTCTTGTCTATTACAATGAGTGACGGTTTGGGGGAGCGTCTGCCCAGGGAATGGTCGCCATGGAAATGGCTCATAAATCCCAGCAGTGTGTGTTGCTGTTGGACCTGAGAGACGACAGCGTGCCTCACACACCGTTAGTCATCATCAGCTACACACCCTGACAGCCCAGAGATGGGGAAAACACACACACACACACACACGCGTGCACGCACACACACACACACTCATATTAAGTACTTAATGAAACACCTTCATTCTGATAGGAGGAAACCACCCATGCACACACTTTAACATACTCCTAACACACTCATCAAAGGGTAAAGAGTGGACGTACACACTCATGCATTTCAGACGCAGGGACACACAGTAAAAGGCTTAGAGATGGTCAAAACAGACACGAAGCACACACACACACACAGACACACATACATGTAAATTTCCACATAAAAGGAGAGAAAGTTCTCTGGATTCACACTGGTCCTCAGCTGCTGCAAAAAAAATTCAGTAGAGGTGACATGCGTGTGTGTGTGTGGGTGTGTGTGTGGGCGTGGGTGTACCTGGATGAGGCTGGCAGCTGGGTTCCTCCTCTTTTCAAAGTGCTTCTGTCGATGCTGCTCTTGCACCTTCAGGGCAAAACCTGACCCTAGGATGCCCTACACACACACACACACACACGCACACGCACACACACACACACACACACGCGCGCGCACGCACGCACGCACGCACACACACACACACACACACACACACACACACACACACACACACACACTGAGTTTTAAACTCACAGAACAGAAAATCACCCAAAACACGTAACATGGTCCCTACTCCTGTTAGCGTTAGCTTCATGGAGCTGTGAGGAAATGAATGTAATCAGTCATGGTGTTATAATGTGTGTATGTGTCATGTGACTCACAGCTGGCAGGGCGAAGAAGGAAATCCCCAGCAGAGCAAAACCGGCTGATAATAACCGCCCCGTCCACGTCTGCGGGGTCTTGTCACCGTAGCCGATGGTTGTAAGGGTGATCTGAAGGGTCAGAGGTCAACACTCAGGTAACCCGGGCTTTGTCTTAAATCTGTCCCTCGCTCACTCATCCACTACTCCCTATATAATAGACACTCAATAATTTACTCTATAGTGAGCAGCAAATAATGATTTTGGACACTTCTGGATCATCACTAACAGCTGTAGTGTTGCACGACTGTAAGTTTTGCATCAATTAAATGCAAATAACATAACATTCACTATATAGTGAATAGGTGGTGATTTCAGACATATCCCAGAGGTACATGGGTTAAATCACAAAACTGGTACTGATTCAGCAACAGCAACACAAACAACTCAATTCTTAAAACACACACTGTGCACTAACTGTCTCCTCCTTGGTCTTATTTCCTAAATTCATACAAAGGTTCAGATGTTTTTGTGAGCAAATGTCGTACACAAGCTGGTTGAATCTCTCACAGCTGTCCATGGCCTTACACTACATTTAGCAAATTGAAGTTTTTGTTCCACAAACGGCTTGAATCTAATTCATTTGTTAACCTTGATTACTTTCCAAGTTCACACTACGGCCAGCTAAACAAACAAAAAAAAACCTGGTAACTAGTTTGGTGAACTTGTGAATGCCATGGCCGTGATCCATCGGCTTTCACCAGATTTAGTGGTAGATTTAATGATGGTTAATTTAAAGCATTTAGAGACGTTTGGCAAACACAATTTAAATACATCTAATGGATTGATGCACTGTGTGCCATTCAACAGATCTAAAGACTGTTTGTATCTGTTTTTCAAATTAAGTAAAAACACTGAGTAAAAGATGCACAAATTCGAAGGACAAATATAATCAGAATATAAAAAATTGTGGATATTGCAGATTTACATGTATGCTGGACTTTACTTTTTTAAACCTCGGTGCCCAGTGGTGATGGCTCTTGGTTCTCTCTTTGTCAGCCTTTGTGTTGACTCACACATCTTTAAAGTTTATGTGGCTAAACTTCACCTTTTCACCAAAATGATATAACAGCTTTTAGTGTCTGCTAGAACAGAAAGACGATCCAAGGCCACAGAACGTGGGAGCACAGTGTGTCTGAGTGTCATTCCCACAAGTCTCACCTGGCTACAGGAGAAAATTGAATTTATTGATTGGGCCATTTCTTGTTCGTGTGTCCACGTTTTCAAGGCGTAATGGGTTTTAGATGGAGGAGGAAACAGTGCAGTACAGCCAGCCAAGTGTGACTTTAAAGGCCTTTCCTGTTGGTTTTTGTATTGCAGGTGTCATTATGGTCAGACAGAAACTGTAAATGAAAATATATCACTGTTGTCAGATAAAAACAGCAGTTGCTGTTTTTGATTTTGCCTGGGATTAGAGGGAGCTATGTTGGATGGGAAAACTCACTCAAAACATATTTTATGATTTCAACACTATGTGGCAAACGACTTGTGTGATACAGTAACTGAGTAGTAACACTAAGAAAATGCCTTTAGAGTTCTGCTATCCCCACAAATAGGTTGTTCATGTATACAGTAAGTGGATAAAAGTGTATGTTTAAAGCTACACTGTACTGTATACAATATTTGTTGACATAAAATCACATAAAATCATAAAACTTAGTCACAAAGTATGACTATGTTTATATTTAAAGGGTGTTTAAAAGGCCTAAAGGTGTTTGGTACGCTCCTGTGTATCCGTGTGTGATGTGTGTGTGCTCACCGTGCCCCACCACAAAGCGTCGGCGTAGGTGGCGAACTCCTTGTTGAACTCTTTCTCCACCAGATAGACCAAGAAGGAGGAGAAGATTAACACCAGGAACCCAATATACCAGGCAGTCACCAGCTCCTACGAGACACACACACATAAAATCATTATATTTCATAAACATAAAGCTTTATACAGTACTTTACACAGTTTGAAAAATAAATTTAATGTATTGGATACTTGGCTCCCAAAATTAATGGACACCCTTTGGGGATAAAGTCTTCTTTTTATAGGAACAATTTGTTTTTCTCACCATGCAGCACTAGTCATTAACAAACACAGATGAAAGGGACATTTTACCTCTCAGTTGTCATAGATACATACTAATTCAGTTTTTTTTTTGCACTTTATTTACAGCAACAGGGGGGGAAAAAACACCTTAATTATTTGCTGTGATGTAAATGTGACAAAGTGAGCTTAATGGCTAATTTTCATTGGCTGCTCCTTGCCTTAAAACTCAGTTTAAGACAAGAGTATTCAGTACAAAACATGAAACCACACATATTACAGTAAATACCAAAACACAGACAAGACAAGTAGCCATTATTTAACATACTAGTAGCACATGCAACAGGCACATAGAGCAAACAATGCCAGTATATATAGAGCCCACAAAAGCAAGCGCGTATGATATACCTGTGGCAATGTGGACTTAAAACTAGCAGCAGATTAACATATAATTATTCAACAATATCACATTACATAGGATACTATTTCAAACAAACATGGCAATTGACAAGAGTAAGTCACAGTATTAAGTGATCGTATTATTGAATACCATGTTGACACTATTAACTGGCTGAAAACCATACTTTCAAACAAGCAAACAAATGTTTTACTTGAACATCATTTTATCCTGCACATATTTTCAGTCACATAAGTATATCCAAACTTATAGCTCATATTGCTCACCATATTCTTCACTGATACTTTTTCTTCATCTTAACATTTTTGCACATCTAGTTAGTGTTGTAATTTATATTAAAACTTAATTATTACATTTATTATTGACATTTGTTCGAAACAGGCTCAAGTGTTCACACTGTTGATGTGTGTTTGTATGCATAAAGATCAGTAGTACTCTGTTCTTACTTTTTAATTCTCTTGTTTTTTGCTGTATCCTTCTCGTTTGCTGCTGTAAGTAATTTTTTACAACCAAGCCTTATCCCCACCATTACCTTAATGTGACTAAACTTACTCCCAATTCATGAAATTTGCTGTTTTAAACACAGAGTGTATGTTTACTGGCAGACATGTTTTTTAATTCATCACTCTGTTTTTGAAAAGTGCTAAATCAAGCTCCATGTTATTATTGTTGGTACATCTAGGTTAACAAAAAAAAAAAATCCAAGGAAAAAGATGAAACAATACTGCTTACACTGCTTGACTGATAGATGTTGCTAATAGGTGAAGTGCAGAATCACAACAGCACTGACTGATTATTACTTTAAATATCTGAAACACAGAAATTAAAGTTCAGAAGAAGAGAAACTGTTCACAGTGGTCCTACCTTGCTATGTGCATAAACTACAGATCCCAGCAGCTTCCAGGTCCCTCCCCTGCGGTCCATGCGCACCATGCGCAGGATCTGAAGGAAACGAAGGCTACGCAGCGCAGAGGTGGCAAAGATGTTACCCTGGCTACCGGCTGAAACCACGGCAACAGAGGCGATGAGTACGATGATGTCTGGGGTGTAAAAGAGTGAAAATCAAAGTTCCACAATATTGGTAACAGGAACTGTGGTTGACTCACCTACTTTCTAGATCCATCCACCTGTCCATCCATCACCTTTAAAACAACTATTGATTCACTACAAGCTGCTTCCTTTTCTATCTCTATTAGTCTTCTTCTGTCAGTCTGTCTACAACACTAAAATACCCCACTTTTTCTTCCCTTGTATTTTCCTAGCAGACAGTCTTCCTCCCTACTGGAGCAACCTGAGAAGGATAGAGGACCACTATTCTCTAAATGGACGTGTTTTGCTCTCTTGATACCAGTTCCATCGATTGGACACTGAAGAGGAAATAAAAAAAAAAAAAAGCACTTATCCATATTGACAAATAACATCATTACTTGAGGATTATCACTTAAAATGACTCTGTAAGATGTAGTACAGCCGTTGACTCAGGTTACAGTTTACTGAACAACTTTAACAGGAGGATATTGTGAATATCAAATGGAAAAAAATGTTTCTCTCAATATTGTTGCAAAAAAAAAAAATCTGTAGTTTTCTTGATTTTTAATCTTAACTAAAGTATTTTTGTGACATGATATTTGCAGGTAAATGTTAAGCCTAAGATAAGAATGAACAAATACAACAAATATGTTTGGAGTTGTGAATGGCTTCATTGATAAACTATACAGTAACATAGCAACAACAGCATGATTTCAATTTTGTTTTATTTTATTTTATTTTATTTATTTTTTATGCAGCCAGCCAATGCAGACATCCAGGCGAGAGACTTTGAAGATACCAGGCTTCACGAGATTTGTCTGACAATATGAGACACACACACAGACGTACCTATGACACAGAACGGTTTCCTGGCGAAGCGGAGGCGTCCCTGCCAGCCTCGGTAGCGGCAGCAGCAGCCAGCACTCCATATCCTGATGATGTACTCCAGACCAAACACTACAATCATCACAAACTCCTGCAGGGCACACAGATAAAACACACAGACACGCAAACACCCACATATTTAAACCTTTAAATGCTACAAATGGGCAGCAAAGGGTCAAGGAAGTTATAGTTTGTTGCTAAGCTTGCCCTTGCTGTGACTCTACCACTGAAAACACATTTACTCTCACACGCAAACATAACAGTACACTCGCACAGACCAATTTGTTGTGCTCTTTCAATAACTATTTCAAAAGTCAATGTAACGTAAATGTGAAATCAATTAATTGTACTATCATCACTGTACTCGAGTACATCTTTTTGAGTGTGTTTTTAAGTCACTAATAAGCCTTTATTTATGTTATGTTTTTTTATGTTATGTTTTATGTCCTGGCAGGAAGAGCACAGGTGTAATTAATGACATTAATAATGGCTGTATTCCATTTACGGGTGCCAGTTCCAGGACCCTCTTATTACGCATGCTGGCTCACAAGGTTGACTGTGACACTTCAGTGGAACAGAGCTATCATTACTGTCATTAGTTATACCTGTGCTTTATCTGTCAGCAGACACAGCCTGTCTGCTGTGAGAAAGGCTATTCTTTATTCTTGAAATGCATAACGGTGCAAACGTTGCTGTGTGCCATTGTACGATATGATGCGTATTCGTCAACAAAATGTTGATGAAGCCGTTTATATGACTGCATCTATCCGGCACTATTTCAGTTTTAATACTGCTGTATCTCACATCATAAATGGTCGCATCATATCGTACAATGGGACACAACAACGTTTGCACCATTATGCATTTCAAGAATAAAGAATAGCCTTTCTCACAGCAGACAGGCTGTGTCTGCTGACAGATAAAGCACAGGTATAACTAATGACAGTAATGATAGCTCTGTTCCACTGAAGTGACACTTTTTTTGTTATCATTTATTTCTATCATCATTGTACAACTTAAATAAAAACCCACCACCTGCCTCTGGCTGCAGATTTGTGGTGCTGTGTTTTCACGTTGCGTCGCTCTGCATCATTCAGACAACAATACGATTTTCCGAAGAAGCGTATTTTCATTTGTTGAGCTGCTGTTGTCATGCTTCCCTGTGATTGGCTGAGCTGTTTCAGAGTGATGAGACCAGCGATGTGACTGGCTGAGAGTGTATTTAGTAATCGCCACACCCTCTGATTTACATTCAACTTTACCTTCAGTACTTGGAGGCGCTCTCACAGTCCGTGCGCCTAAGACCTACCACTGGTGCAATTAAATTAGGGCCCCTCATCTAATTCTCAGCAAGAAAGTGAATTAATGTATTTCCCAAAATGTTGAACTATTCCTTTAAAGACTTGGCTCACCCAAACAACAAGCAAAAAAAACAAACAAACAAACAAAAAACCTTCTCTTTCCAGAAACAATGCCCACATTAGTCTGGATACTGCTAGGTTACATTGGAACTACTTTCTACCAAAGAAATAGTCTCCATGAAAATGGTTCACTCTGTGTTCTGTGGATTATCCACAGTAACTTGGACACTGTTTTTGGAAAGAGACGTTGCTGCTGAATTTTTAAAATGATTTTTCATTGCTTTGAGCACCATAAACAGAATCCTTTTCCTCCATTTTATTGGGGTGGAGGCCGAAATTCAGAGACAGATATCTCAAAACCTGGACAAAAGAAAACAAAACTGTCTGCAAGGCTACTACTAGAGGTGAGGAAGTTGTGATGTTTTTTTCATGATGTCTCTGCTCTTCTCTGTATATATAAATAAACAGTTCTTCTACTTGAGTAGGATGTGTTGTTGCTTGTTCCTCCCCTGCTTCCAGTTTATTTGTGCTGCTACGTAGTTGTGTTTGTTCCCTACCTGCTCTGACTGATGACTTTCTGCTTAATCACATCTGAGGCACTGACTGTTAACTTAAATTGAATTGTAACAGCGTGATTTTGATCTTGGGTAGCAAGGGAGCAATCATTACAGTTCATTATAATGCTGAGAATGCACAATCAGCATTTCTAATGCAGACATGAGCATCCTTCAGCCACACAAACAAACACACACACACACACACACACACACACACACACACACACACTCACACACACATCCAATACTGTTAATTTAACCATGTGACAGATTCATAATTCATTAGTGTAGAATAATGAGAACCCAGTAAGCTCACACTTACTTGTGTGAGTGTGTGTGTGTGTGTGTGTGTGTGTGTGTGTGTGTGTGTGTGTGTGTGTTTGTGTGTGTGTGTGTGTCCTACCAGGATGAGCAGGCAGTGTGCGGAGAATTCCTGGTGAGCAGGGATGGTGGAAAACACAGAGAGAACCAGACATCCAAAGACCAGGATGAACCTGTGGAGACAAAACAACACAAACACACACACACACACACACACAAATCAGCTACGCATAATAAATAAAATTTTATCACTGAATAACAGGTTTTAGCACATTATTTCAGGTCACCGATCCACTATACCACCTGAGCTATAACCGCCAGTGAAAGTTTGAGCTTCTATATGTGACACTACTGTTATTGGCTGTGGTCGCTATTGCTGCTCATGCTAACAGTTCATAAAGAGTCGGTTCACTTAAATTAAGAAAAATATACTTTCACACTTACCTACTTTTGGTTTCATTTGTCCAGGTTTTCAGATATCAATGAACACAATCAACACAATAGAGGTGAATGGAGTTTTCGGAAACAAGGATCTTGCTGTTTTGATTGGAGCTACTTTCTACTGAGGAAATAGCCCCTTCCTATGTGGAAAAACATGTTTTTATTACTGTAACCTTTCATTGCTATGAGCCCCACAAACAAAATCCCACCCACCTCCACTGTATCAGGGTGACGAAATGTCAGAGCTAATATCTCAAAACCTGAGAATGTCGAACCAAAACTATCATTGCTAGATACCAATGGAGGTAAGTGAGAAAATATGTATTTTGCAATTTACTGCAGGCTAAATCTCCATTCTGCTGAATTTATCAACAATAAGAATTTGCAGCTGTGGCGTCTGATGCTTGTAGAATTGGCAATAATACTGGGGAAGTTTGGAGCTGTGATAACACTGATGACACTCAGAGAAAACAATTTCATCAGTCTTCATTTTGGAAAGTCCAACCAGAACGCTCCTCATTGCCTGCCTGACCCAAAATACTCCTCCTCTGCTGCCCGCAAGGAAACCACTCAGTCCCTTGTAAGTCATATGGTAACTTGATTAATGAGCAAATACAAATTAAAATTCATAAGGCAGCTTCCAGGCAACATATGCACTGGCTAGCAGCCCCAGCCTGCTGTTCTCTCTCAACCGATTTGTTTTGCCATCTGTCTTTCTGATATTTACTGTCTTCTCATCTCTACAGATCTTTGAGTATTTGTTTTCTGTGTACAGAATATGTTCCAGCCTTGTTCCCCTCTCCTTTCCAGACCCCTCTCTGTCTTATTTCCTCCTTAATCTTTTATGCTCTTTGTTTCTCCCTCTACCTTGCTTTCTTCCTCACCTCCCTTCTCCATCTCCCAACTCTCTGTCTCTGCTTCAGTTCGCCTTTCTCTCTCTCTGGACTCCCTCACCATTACTCTTGTCTTTTTCTCTCTCCTGTATGATTGATGCCTCCATTTATTTGCCATGGGATCCACGAGGAATATGAAAAAAAGAGGTGTATGTGCATGTGTGTATGAATAGTGTGTGTACCTGCCGCTGAGTTACCGCAGAGGAGGACTGATGGTTCCTAATATCCAGTCCACATCTGCATCTGATACTGGCTCCTTCTCTAATAGCTCTTTACTGTCATACAGATAGACAGACAGCTCAGAGAGCAGATTTACAAACAGCATCCTCCTGACTAGTAACTGGTAAAAAATGCACCCTCTTCACTGACATTTAAATAACTTTTAAGTGTACACTTGCAGTCCAAATCTCCAGAAGAAGTGTGTAAGTGGTCCTTCAGTTGAGATTGTTTTATCCGCTGCTGTTTACAAGGTCAAGAATGAACTGTCAAGCTCGACTTTTGATTAGTTTGTGCAGTTTTTATTGATATAAATATGAAAAGAAAAGCAGTGTGGTTCATTCAAGGCCGTCCATGTAAAGTTCTATTGTCCCCCCTCTCTCTAACCCAGCTGGTCTGCTTTCAGACTTAATTACCGCTGTTAAGAACGTTGTAACATTTAATGTTTTTCCCTGCTCATACATCTGTGAGGCATTTTATCTCTCAGGTTTTCTTGCTAAAGGTGCTGGTATACTTCATCAGAACTGCTTATAGCTTCTGGAACCAACCTCCTGTCTGAAAGCGTGTCACCATGTGGCCATTCGGATCAGGAATAAAATCTTTTCCCTTCTGATTTGGTCAGACAACACGTGATACGAACTACTTCTGCAAGAGTACTATGCCATCACGATATGTGCTCGTTTTTTTCCCCTCCAGATTTCATTCTGATTGCGCAAGGACCTGACCAAAGTTCGACTGATCTCAGACTACCTTGTTTTTTGGTGTGTATGTGGGTTATGAAAAGCATTCATACTGCTATAATATTTAGAAAAAAACCCTCTTGGATTTGAACTGAACTCCCAGTGTGAAAGGGCCCTCAGAGTGCGTGTGCAATTGCAGAATGTGTGGTTATGCGCAGGTGTTTGCAGGTGTCAGGGGAATTATAATAGCAGGTACAGGGGAAGAAACATAGATGTACAGTAACAGTAAAAAGTTCAGTATGAACTACTTCATGCCATGGAAATAAAGGCTGTGACTCCTCAGAACAAAATAGAGTTCATGAATCTTATGGACTGATTGCTGAGCATATTAAGGTGTTATCTCAGAAGTTAGCCAATAACCTCCACTCTCAGGCTGAGCAGTGAGGCTCTCATGTGTCAGCTGATCAGGAAAACTGAACTGGCAGTCAATATTGGTTTATAAAGTCAATTTAGCAGCAAACTGAATTTTCCCGACTTTTCATTTCACCCTACAAATAACACACATCAAAAAGCTCAGCTTGAATGTCCGTGTACAAATGAAATCACTCAGGCTATGTGAATGCATGTACATCTGTGAAATTAAACATCAATAAATCACATTTTCAGAAGGTTTTTGCTCAAGGTCTGAGGCCTTGAGTGAATGAATAATAAGAGCGAAAGAATACAAGAAGAACACAAACTGAATACTGTATGCCTGAATATGGTGAATGGAAAGAATAGAGCATAATTTCCATGTTTAGAGACCTTGATTACAACCTTGGGCTGTAAGTCAGTCCATGATATGAAATTGAATAGCTTCTGCAATTTACATTCAGAGGCTACATGTGTAACTTCAAAAACAGATTTAAAGTGACAAGAGACAACATTTTTGCTTTAACTTATCATTATGAAGTAAATGTTGATTGCACAATGTAATGGCTATAAAATAATGACACCAATGGCATTTAGACTGGTTTCCTATAAGCCTCACTTTGACTGTGCAATTCTGTCTGCCCCCGGGTACGATCTGACCGGGGAAAAAGAAGGCTCGATTTACGGCACAAAGGAAGCGGGTCAACCATTGCACTGCGCAACCAAAACAGAAGAGGAATAGGGCTTTTATTTTCCGGTAGCTATTGGTAGCTATCCCCAGTTAGCGGTAATGACGGACGGTGGAACAACCGGAGTAACTGTGAAGAGGGAGAGTGATAAAAAACAAGGAAAAACAAGAGTGAACCTTGGAATGGCATTCACTCGATGGAGAGAGCTGCCGGACTTGAGAGGGATCCAAACCGACTACCAGGTGTTTTACTCTGCCTCTATCATCGCACTGAGATTGGGAATTCTTATGGTTATTTCTTGCTTTGGACTAGCCTGGCTACTGTCCAAAACGCTACCGCTAGCAGCCAGAAAACGAACCAATTCAATTCAATTTTATCTACACACTGCCAGATCATAACAGAAGTTATCTCAGGGCACTATAGAACAGATCTAGACCGTAACATTACTCTTCATATTACTATTTACAGAGACGATTTCCACCATGAGCAAGCACTAGACGACAGTGTTTTCTTCTACTCCCTCCTCTATTACTCAATGTGACAATGTCACTTTACCTCTTCTGTGAACATGCTTCTTTCTTCTCTTTTATTTCCAAAGTGGTGTTGATCGTTTCTTCACGGAAAATTGGAAACAAATGCAGTGTGTCCTGTGTTGTTGGTAGTAGCTAGGCTCTGAGGCGCCAACAATAATACCACTTGGAAATGCTAGGAGGGTAAACGCTGAACAGCTGTCTATTGCCACTTTAATTATATGCTATGTTCACACATGCTGGTGGGAAAGTGTGACAACAGGAAATAAATTATCAGCGTTCTGTAGTTTTTTAGCCCACTTTTTCATTCAAATTGACATATTTTTACATATTAAATCCTTCTTAGATGCATTCAGCATATTATCAATATCACCTTATGCACTCAGACACACTGTGTATTCTGAGTGACACCTCTTTATTATTCAGTGGGTGCACACAGACAGATGAATGAGAAGCTGCTTTTGAATGATGGGAGTACAATGACACATATGATCAATACCACTGTTTATCAGTCCCTATAGGTGAATTAGCCACTCGATCAGTAACTCACAGAGATGAATTGCTGATAGCGATATCTGTGTGGCCATGTTTGAGGAAGAGGAGTGTTTGGTGACACGTGTGTGTTTGGGGTATGGATTTGAGGCAAGGTTGTCCATTAAACATATCTGTCAGATTGCATTTGGACTGTTAGGAAAACCACGATAGGATCACCATCACTTTATAACAAAAGATTATTTTGGCCCCGTAAAAGAATGGCACCAGTGGTGGTGAACATTTTTTAAAACATGCCATAATTAACTTTAACTGTAAATTTAAAATCCGGAAATGCTTGGGATGGATCAGTCTATGCAAGATCATTTTATAAAGCATGAACTGTGACTAAGATTTCCCTGAAAGGTGGGAAATCAGTCTCAAAACTTAGACGTTTTGGAGAATGGTCAGTAGAAATGTAATCTCTTTGTGATTTTTGGGGTTTAATATGTAAAATGGGCTTCTTAAGTGCATGACGTTGTAAAAACTAGACTAGGACACCCAGGAGAAGGCTGTACATTGATATTGATGCTTAGCAGACATTAATAACATGGCAGCTGTTTACTGATGTTTAGTATGTGAGTTCACTCCACTCAGAACATTTGCTGTGGACGCTCCACTCTGAATGCCAGTTAATTCCTTTAATTAAATATCTCAGCTGAGTGTTGCCCCGCTCTGTCGTCAACATGTCAAACCAACATCTGGTAAAGTTGGTGCTTGACATCCTCAGTGGACTCTGGACAAGATGCAGGTGTGAGAGAGTGCCAGCCTTGGTGCATATGGCAGAGACAAACTGCCTCTGACTTAATGCTGATGAATGACCCGAGGACCCACAGACAAAACCATATACAGCCAAAAACCTGCACTACTCCTCTACAAGCTGACAAAGACGCCCGAAGCCTGAGGAAAAGAGGTGTGTGTGTGCGTAATCAGGTCCCTGGAGATTTGCAGCCTGGGTTCACAAGGCGGTTTCAGTGCGAGAAAATGCAAACACGACGGAGGAGCTACGTTCAACTAGAAACAAGCAGTAGTCGCATGACACACTGAAATTGAGAGTTTCCAATTCACAGAATTTTAATTGGTCCTCCTTATTGAAGATTTACCAAATGTTCATCTTGAACTTAACCAAACTAATCTGCCTGCTTTAACTGCTGTATCTGTTTTATTCACCAACTTCTTCATGTAACAAATCAGTAAAAATGTGCCAAGATTCGCTCCCTTGTCACATAATCCTTTCATTGTGCATGATCCTGCGATTGATGGTGTCCACAAAGGTCATCTGAATGTCAGAGTTTGTCACAGTGTTTTGTTTGTCAGGTTGGTAGGGTGGACGGCTATAAATACTATGAGCCATGAGCCTCGGCTCCATAGCCCACTGTTGCTATGGAAAGGAAGCCAGCCAGAGGTAGTAACAAATTCAAAACGCTTCATCGTTGCAATTGGGAACAAAACACGCCACCATAGTTGCTGAATTTATCCAAAATTGAGGCAGAATTCAAGTGAATTGAGATCGTTTTGCTTTAAGATTGCAGATTGTAATGTCATATTTCTCAACATCTTTAGCTCCTGAAAAACTAAAAGATTTTTCAAATGCACTTCTTCTTTTATAAAGCATTTTATGCTAAGTTGATGTATCAATAAAAGCAAAATGCGACAAGAGTGCATTGGAAACAGGTTTAGCGAATACATCATAGTGTACATGAAGCATGTGACTTAAACGTCCACTGAAGCATCTGCTCCACTGGAGAGAGGAAAAAATGGCGGCAGACAAAACATCAGGTCTGTGTGGAATGATGAAGGAGACTATAAACAAACATATATGCCACATTTCCATCACGTTTTCTACATTGTTGTTTGACCGGCGCTCTTTTAATTACGTCATGCACCCTCTTCTTCTGCAGTGGCTTAATGGCACCCGACGTGAGAATTAGCGCCACCACCTGTTTATCTTGATGCGCTCAACTCCTAATATATGCATGACAGTAGCGGATGGAAACTCACATTAATTTGCACTGTTTTTCTTTTTTGAACAGAGACTTGACTACAGTCCGTGGGAAAAATGAATGGGACTTTTACTTTCGGAACCAGGGGCACCCGAAAAATCGCTCCTCCCACTTCACATCTCTACTGATATTGACATGTTTGTGTGAAATAATTTAATTTATAGTGCAAAATTAGCTAAATTTGGGGAAAGAGAACACTGGAACAAAAACAAAACCAAACTAAAAAAGCTTGTTTGTTTAATCTTGTTAGCGGCAACCCAGTTACGAGTAAAGAGTCTTATTTACACTGATACGTATAATAAATTAAAAAGTACATAAATAAACACACACACATGCAGCCCAGTACACACCATATACACATCTTCAGAGAGGAACATTTGACTTTACTTCTTCATGTGGATAATAAATTGCCTCTCAGAAGACACATCTAAGGGGAAGAAGATTTAAAATCTTCAGACTTGAAGCAGTGCAGCAGTGCATGTCTGACTGTAAATCTACTCTTTTGCAAGGTATCATGAAGCTCATGAATTGATCTAAGCATGTAGCATGCACATGTAAATATGAACAAGTATGTTTATGATAAAAAAAGGAGGAGCACTATAAAAGGGTGCACGTGTTTTCCTCTATGTGTTTATATGAAATAAGCATATGAGAATGGGAAGGAGAGAAAGTGTGTGTGTGTGTGTGTGTGACGGTTTGGGTACGTGAGAGGTCAGGGTTTTCCACACAATATGGTCTGGTATCATTATCTATTTCCTTCTTTATTTCTGTGCCAACCATGCATACCCTTTCAATCAAGACGAAGGGAGGGAACGGAAACAGAGAGCGAACGATTGAAAGAGAAAGAGAGACACCAAGAGAGTCAGTGAGGCCAGTCCCTTTGGATAAGTGCCTCATAATGTCAAGGCAACCGAACAAAAGAAACAATGGAAGCTACAAAAGAAGATAGGAGGGTCACGCAAAGAGACGAAGAGCAGCAGAGGCCTCCACAGTGGCAAGAAGAGAAAACGCTGAATCCTGTGCATCATGCTGGATGAAAGCAGCAGAGCAGAGGCTGCAATGGGAAGATAAAAATTGAGCTTAGCTATAAATAAAATTTCTCCTTCTAGGAAAGGCCTGGTAGATCGGTACATCACAAATAAAACAAGAGGGAGAGAGAGATTAAGAGATGACAAGCTGAGAGAACAGACTGAGCGCAGTCAGACTCTACTTTCTGTTCAGTCTCTCTTTGGATCTCACTATGTTAACGGTCATTGTATTGATCATGGTTTTATTCTAATCAATACCTGTTCTTACAGCACATGGTCATGTGTGTGTCTGTGTGTGTGCCACTCATTCTGTCACATCTTGATTTTCAAACTTATATGATGCAAGAAGGAGGGTTGAATGAAAGCACACACTGGTAGATAAAGAGGAGACAAGGAGAGAGGAGAAAAAGGCGAGATGAGAGAAAGGGGGAGGGGGAAGGAGTGAGCAAGAGGGATGGAGCCAGGCCGACTCCTTGCCAACAGTCTATTAGTTAATCCTTGTGTTTATCCAGTCGAGTGCAGTATCTTACCTGATGATGGCAGTGATAAAACATACGGTTTTATTTCTAAGCAACTACTTGACCAAACAGAGCCGGGCCAAGGACATGGCGCTGCACAGGCCAGTTTTCTCCGCACACTTCTGAGAGGTTTGTCTCTATAACTATTATAATAGTCAATCTCGAGTTCACCTCAGAAAGTTCAAGGAGCTGGGTCGGATTGAGGTGGAAGGAATTCAATGTCTCACTTAGGGAAGCTTCAGAGAGGCGTATCTGTGCTAATGCAAGGGCTTGAACCAGGTCTGAAGGGTTATGGCTCAATTCATTATGCCGACCTTAGAGCTACAGTATGTAACTTGTATTGCTTGAGTTCTTCTTCCTGAGTTGGTCAATTTAACACTCACACATTCAATTGTAGCTCTGCAAATAGAAGAAATGACAACTCCAACAGTAAAACATTTCATACATACATTTCATTTTCACCAATGTTTTTTTCTTTTCTTTTTAAGCTCACTCTGTACTGTGGCTGCAATGTTCATTTTGACCAAATCAACCTCGGCTAAGCAAACGATGACCCAACATCTTTGGAGACCAACTCAATCATCAAGGGAACTTAAGGACAACACACAGCAGCCGCATCTTGGTGCATGTTTTAATGCCTGTAGCGTACAGTGGATGAGCCATTCAGACAGAAGAAGCAGCAAAGGTACGGAAGTTGGGATGTGCCGATCCAGGCAGCGATTAAAAATTGTTACTACTCTGGTGCATTGGTGCATATCAACGCTTGGAAATAAAACTGTGGCGTATCCTGATACATCAGTGTTAGTTTACATAGAAAACAATAGGAGATGTTTTGACACGTTGTACGGTGTGTGTTACCCTTCTAGCAATAACGGGCTGAAAATATACTGTATTTTAAATCCCGTTATTTTTTAATGAAACACGAAAAAGTTAAATATTTGATCTATCTATCTATCTATCTATCTATCTATCTATCTATCTATCTATCTATCTATCTATCTATCTACAAAGATGGCTTCTTGATTTCATACTATAGATGTAGCTAGCATGCAACACTGGGCAGCTATCATGTACCATGCAAAAATCTAAAATATTTCATACTTAAAGCTAGCTATTATTATTCTAAAATCTTTAAGGAGTTAAAGAAGTTTATGGTTAATGGAAAAGATGGAGGGAGGGTTGCAATATAGATGCTCTCTGTATGGATTTTACTTTGGTCAATATATGAGTTTAGAGATATAACTCATTTGTTTTCTCTGCGGCTCAACAAACCTGTAACCCCATTCTAAACATTTTGTTTAAATCTTAATTTAAAAAAATTAATCATAAACAAAGAGAAAAGTTTAATATTGCAACCTAAGCAGACTCAAAGCATCACAAAGTGTAAAACACACCTAATAGAGCAGCAGAGAGGGACTCAAACCTGCAACATCAAGAGCTGATGACATGTCTGAGCATGACTCCTCATCAGTACCAGCTTAAGAAGCAGCTGTTTGTTTTCTTATCCCGCATCTGAGACATGTGATCCCAGCGAAGAGAGACACAGAGAGAGAGAGAGATAGTAAAGTTTGGGAGAGAGGGGTACAGAGAGAAAAAAGAAGCCAGACAGGAGCCAATTTTCCATGATGTGGGATGCAGAGGATGGGTGACGGGTGCGAGAAGAGTCGGAAAGCTTTTAGTGTGTGTGTGTGTGTGTGTGTGTGTGTGTGTATGTGTGTTCTCACTAACTAGACGCAGACTGACATACTGTTGAAGAAAGCCAACAGCTAACAGGGTTCATAAAAACACGGGCTTACAGGCACACATGCACACAACACGCACACATACACACATCATACATCAGATTCCTATCAGCACCCTTCTGAGCACCAATACCACTCCAAGACTCCTGTTCAGAGTGCTGTTCAGCAGATGTCAGAGAGAGACAGACGGAGAATTAGCGAGAGAGAGAGCAGGAGATGTAACAAAACTGTATTTTAAATTCTAAATGTATATTTTTGTTATTTTATATGAATCTTGAACAAACCAAGCCAAAAACAAAACATCAGATATCCAAATCACCAAGAGACAACAGTCAGTGTGCTGACAGAGTGGGAGGGGGTTCAGCTTCTGTGTCTCTTTTTCCTTGAACTTCATATCAAATGCTTTTTTATCATTTCATTTCTGAGTACGCATAAACACAGTCTTATCCAAATCAAAACCTCTGGGCCAAGTGAATTAGAAGCACAGCTCTGCAGTTGCTGCGCAGTTAAAGACCCGAGGTTATCTATTTTACAATAAACTCTGTGCTGGCTGTGTAAATGTAGCCAATACACTCTCCCCCTTCTTCTCGCTGTGGTCTAAACAGTGCCATTTTCCACTTAGCTTAGCCAGCAATACTGTGCGTGTTATGACAGAAGGCATTACACCTTTTGTGTCTTAGGAAATCCACTGGGCTTAGTGGGCAGCCTTGATTAATGCCACTTAACTACAAGCTAGCAGCATATGCATGAAGGCTCATTTCTCAGACCTCGCTAGTTCAATCCAAAGAGAGCAATGATTGAACGAGTACAATGCCCATGCAGCTAATTGAGCTCAGTTAAGCCAAGACCAAAATGTGGTCTGTCAGGAATCTATTCTTGCTTTTTTTCTGTATTCTGGGAAGCTTGTTTACTGGCTTGGGGGTTAAATAAACCAATATTTTCTTCAAAAATAGGGAGTGTAACTGTAATTTCCAGACCTGGGGGAAAAAAATGTGTAAATATTTTAATTAGGGTGCACTTGCTTTAGTTTATTTTGTGTGTAGTGTCGGCAGATTGGAGGAAAATAAAATGTTTGTTTAGTTTAATTAAGTGCGTTGTACATTTTTGCCCTTGAGCATTTGAAAGCACCATTTTGCCTTATGAGTCAGTACCAGCTGTGCAAGCAAAGTATCTCTATAGTAGAACTGATTGCAGACTTGCATTTCATTAGTATGAGATTTGTCAGATATGATACTGAAAAGACTCTAAAGTGCACTGTGAATGCAAGCGGAAAAGTGGGCTTTTAATTTAGATCTTGAAGATTTGACACTTTAAAGATTTGAAGAAGTCTTCAGGCACTTTTCAAGCACTGTCAAGGTACCTAAAGCAAAATTGTCCAGACTCTCGAAGCCTTTATCATCACATCTAAGTTGTTACTATAAATGCAAGGAGACAACAAACAAATGACGGCGGGATTGTTTCATTTCAAATATTAAAAGATTTTTGGTTTACATGAGCGATTGTGTAGATGATGAAACACCAGATTATGTTGAAAATCAAGCATTTTTCAAGAAGAATATTCAAATTCAAGCATATTCCTAACCTTGAAAACATAACGGTTAAAAGCATTTTCAAAACTTTCAAGACCTTGTACGAACCCTGCGTCTTCTACATTTTAATTGGCCCATACACAAATTAATTCAGTACTTCTTTAAATTGTGAAACTGAGGTTAAACTGAGGCTCTTCTTTCTTCTCAGTCTCACTCTGTCGCTTTTCATGCACAGACCATTTATTTTTATTTCAAGACATTGTGTCCCTTTCAATAATTTAAAAAACCTCTTTAGTCAGCGGGCAGTGAGCTTGTAAGAGGCTAACTGACGTTGACATGTGTGTAGTTCCCAACTGGGTAATTGGACAGTTTGACATGACCAACTTTCCTTACATGAAGAGAAAGCAAAACAAACATCAAACAAGTAAACACGAAACATGCCAAGAACTGTGTGTAAAAGAAGACAAGAGAGGCTCAAACACACTGTGGAGCTGTGAATGAGGGAATTAGAGGGGTGAAGCTGTGCTGTTGAATTGCTTTGGTGGAGTAGAGTCAGCTCATTAGGCCAACAGATGGCTGACTGGTTCCCTTTGCACGGAGAACGGGCAACTTAACTGGAGAGAGGCTGACTCAGCGCGGCTTATGGCAGAGTGAGTGTGTGAGTCTATACTATATATATGTGCTGCTTATGGCATTTTCAGTGTTGAGTGTGTGTGCATAAATATGCATATTTGCTGTTATTGTACACGCAGCTTTCAAGTGCGTCAATGCATGCATCGGCCCACACAGCTCCATCTGCTCTGCTGCCTCCTGCCCTCTGACTGTTTAGGTTACAGGTTTTGAGCATGATATAGAAAAGGAGGTACATTTTTAAGGGTTAAAATGAAAGCTGCTTCTTTGATTTTGTGTCTTTTTGCCTGAGTGTTCTCCTTTCCTCTTGGGTGGAGGCCAATGCGGAGAATAAAGGGATGATGAGGTGTCTGTGTGAAAAGGTCTTACTGATGCTACAGGTACTAAACCGATGTCAGCGGCCACACATACACATATGTACACACAAAAACCCTCTTTGAAGTTTGATTTACAAGAAGAAAACAACATGAATCAGAAGGTGGACTGGTGATAGAGAAAATTCTTGGCTTTTAAATGTCTCTACCTTTGGTGCCCAGCTCTCATTACTGTACTGTTTTTGCACTAAACTTCACTTGTTAGTCGATCAGTGTGACCTGCATGCTGACGTCTTTTTGTTCTATTCCCAATTACCTGCTGTTGCCGCTGCTGGCAGTGCAAAACACACCATGTGCTTGCTCCAGAAGATTTTAACCAGGGAAACTGCATCAGTGGGTTTTTCCATTTCATTTGGTTTTAATTGGAAACTGCAGGGGCTCCAAAAAATTTCTCGTGCCAAAATCAAAAATCCACTGAAATAACAGGTAGATGTTATGGCATTGCATGTTTTCTAAATAATTATGTAATTTAAAAAAAATTGACATTTCCCTGTACTGTTTTTGATTTCATAAAATGCACATGTTTTAGAAACAATCAAATCAAGCACACATGGTAATAGTGAATGTTAACACTATCAATTCAAATTATTAAGCATGAACATTTGGAGAATGGAGAGTGATTGTCACAGAATGTAAAAATATATCATTTCACAGGTGACTTTAGGTGATGAGCTATTGTGGAGGCAGATGTATGATGCTTCAAAACACCCTGGAGAGAAGATGAGAGGACTTAATAAGGAAGGAGAGGGTGAAAAGGGAAGAAGAGAGAGCTAGAGATCCTAAGAAGGAATGAAAGTCAGACAGAAAAAACAAAAGAAAGAGAGACAAAGAGGAAGAAGGAGATTTTCCCCATTTCCAGTCTGGTGAAAATAGGACGCAGTCAGCCTGCAGGCTAGAAAGAAATCAGCTATACCTCCTGTTATTGTCTCCCTCCTCTTTCTCTCTTTTCTCTCTTTTTCCTGAACAAACCAAAAGCAAAGACACCAAGAGAGCTGTACGTGTTTGAGAGAGCCACAGAAACAATATACACTTTACAATTACTTTTGCCCCCTTTGGGAGGAAAGCAAACACACACACACACAGTTTTACGTCACAGCCCCAGATCTCTGACTGCTTCTAATACCTTGACGTATAGAGTCAAAATAACACACATTTTAAGTGTTTTATATCACATTTCTTGGATTTAAGAGATGCAGAATTAAATCAACACTCTCCTCTCCTACAGCGGAGGAAGTTCTGCATCCTGCATCGATGCTGCTTCTGTCCTGGATTCATACAGAAGTTTGCCAATGCAATTCAGATAAAAGGCAGCAGCAGCAGATCGGTAAGCACACACAGACAATTGAATGCATTACTTGGTACAATGCTGCTGTATAGGATGGAAATATACAGCAGTTATGTGCCTACACCTCATGCCACATGAATGCAATTTATGAAAACAGAGAGAAAACTAACAGCTGTAGTAACCTGAGTAGAAACTTAATTAAAGAATTAAAAATGTATATATTGAATATAAAAACAAATGCTTCATTTTATTGCTTTCCTTTATTTAAAATTACCATTAAAATTAGAGAGAAATCTAAGAGAAATCGCAGCGTTTAGTGTAAATGTGTACATCAGTGTATGCTAAATCATTGTTTTGTAAAAAAAAAAATCCATATAAAACAAACTTCCAAATTAAAACTGTCTTGCTATTATTGCAAAGAATCAAAACAGTAAACAAAAACTGGGGGATGACATCTTGGCTGCATAGTCCTTTTCATGTTGCTTTTACCTTACCTTAAGAGGGGAAGCATTTAAAACACTTAGGTAATGAATATTGTGCGTAAGAGCAAGTTTTCCTAAATTATTATTTTGATGAAACATTTCTTTCTGCACTCAAACTGAAAGCAACTACAACATGCTTTAGAAGATTTCTCTTTTATGTAAAGACGATAATGTTGGATGGAAAAACAGTCAGAGAATAAAGGCCACTCAGACTCAGGATATAATAAGGGACTCTAACCTTTAAGAATATTGAAAGAGAACAACAATTTCTTTGAATTAGATTTTTACTAGCTGTTCTCTGTCTGACTGGCAGAAATCAGTCCACAATATGAAAATGAAGTGGAAGAATTGATGACAAGCAGAGGTGGAGGAAACACTGCCTTACCGACCATTAGTGGCATGAGTGGCAGACAAAAGAGTAATGATGTGTAATTGGAGGAAAATATAGCACTCTGTTTCTTGAGTGTGCACGCTGGACTCTCTTTGGACTCCATATATCTGTGTTGCTATTGGCTGGCCGGTGAAATACAGGCTGGAAAGGTCGTGCTGACTGCATGACTCTGCTCTGGACAGGATCATTGCTGTTAGCACTAACGGGTAAAATACTGGCATTTTTCACCACTTAGCTGGACACTCATTGTAACAATGCATGACATTAAAGAAAGCACGTGCAGATGCAGATACACAGTCACATGAAAAGACACAGTATTTCCTGGCGAGTGTCACTCAAACTGATTAAATCTTCATGTGGGCAATAATTTGAATGATAAAGGCATGAAAATGAAAAAGAAGTCAAAATCCTAATTATTCTAACATTTTCACAAGTTGGCTGCCATGTCATTGATTGTATAAGCACTATGTAAAACTGTGTAGGTGCTGTTTATTATTATTACTGAAATAGGATCAAATAAAACCAAAACAATACTATAAAATACAATTGAAAACAAAAGAATTACAGGGGAAAGTGTGCAGTTAGAGCCAGCATTTTAACAAGCAGCAGAAATGCCGACATTCCAGCAGCGAGGAAAAGAATTCTGGGAATGTCCTAATCAGCCAAGCTGATGGCCTCCAGATAAGACGGATAATCAGCAATAGGGACAAATGGCTGTTTGCTGATGGAGGGAGATGGGAGAAACGTGTGCCCCAATGACACCCATTTAACCAGATCAAAAGCTCTGGCCCGGGAACCCTCAGACTGCCGTTTGATGTCTGATTGGAGGGGGAATTGTGGGCAATCTAATGTGTGTAACATACTTGTTTATGATTGAAGGCGTGTATCAATGAGATGTGCACAATGCGTCTGTGTTTTGTGTGTGCATGTGTGTAGCGCATGTGCATGCATCTGTTTCCATCCCGTCTCCCTGTGTGGTAAGGCCTGCTGCTTCATCTGTGTGTATGAACACTTCACATCTTCAGCATTGATTTGATATACCTGTAATTACTTACTATAATTAAGCTGTTTAACATGATCAGTTGGTTTGATTCTTTTAACATCAGTGGGTTTCACATGGCCAGTCATAAACAACTTGTAATACTTCTTGCAGCTACAGTTTGACAGCAGAGAAGTTGCATTAAAAACATGAATGTTGCTGTAAATGCCAGGGTTTTGGTGCCAGTTCCTTCAAATCAAAGTGGGGGCTTTTTGACTGTTTGGAGCTGCCATTTGCACTGAAGTTTTAAGTTGATGGACCAGAATGCAATGCGGCCACAATACTGGTGTGTTTGTTAAGTAAAGGTCCTGACTCTTTCATTTTGCTCTCTCTCCTTCAACACACGTATACATTTACATTCTTTTAAATTCAATCTAATAATTCATTTTAAGTAAAGCACTGTATTACTCTTATGTGAAACTGTCTGATTCTTTTGTTTGTAATTCATTTTGTATGTATGTAAAACAGTTTGCCACCGTCTCAGTATATTCATTGTGCTATATATATATATATGTAAAAACATGCTTTGCTGTATAATGCATGCATAAAAACTGTATTTTCTCCCTTAGTAACGTGCTCACAGGTACTTTTAACAGGTGTGTCTTTACAACAGACAGCTAGATGACCTCACTAATGTTTTGGATAAGGCCAAAAAACTGTGTACTGGAAGCCTGGGATTAGTGTTTGATGTTGACATCTTGGCAAACTGTGGGAAAAGACAGCATGACAATATTCCTGACTGCTGTTATTTTTAATGAAATACCTCACACCACCTATTTTTCTAGATCACTGGGATGTTGCCGGGGCACCGTGGCTCCAACCTTTGGTTCCTCACAACTAGTTGCTTGTGATGTTGACGGTCAAGAAAGGGAAACTTGAACGGCGAGTGTAAATGTGGGAGAACAGAGCGTAACAGAAGCAGCAAGGCCTTGATTAAACCCTTTTGGGGGGGCTGCTGAGTGTGCTGCTTTGCTTTGGCTGGTGTCTAGCCCCCAATGTCTTGCCACACACACACACACACACACATATGCATGCACACACCTCCCACCCCGTCCCACAGGGCTCTGTCACAGCCCAAACATTATTCCAGCTGATTACATGCCAATTCCCATCAAGAGCAGCCTGCAAGGCTCTTCCCCGCCCTAAATAACACTAACCACCATGCACTGCAATGTCTTCAGTATGTGTCTTTTTCCATCAATTCCTTGTCTTGCTGTCTTTTGTCTGTATTTTTACTGTGTTTCTTTTTAACTACCTTTTAACTTCTGTCTTGTATTGCTTTCCCTCCAGGCTTCTTATGTCCCTCTTTTCCTGTCATTCTCCTTTTCCTTATTCCTTTCTTCATTTTTTTCCTATTCTTTTCTGTCTTTGTAATGGTTTCCACGTCAGCAGTTGGCTCCGGATTGTAACCACCAACACTTTAAAGAAACTTTAAAGAAAACAGACACAAGCTTGTCCAGTAAGGGCTGACAGAGTTTGGCATGATTTCCTTGTACATTTTTAAATCAATTAGAAACAACAAGACCAGTGGAAAACAAGAAGAAGGAGAGAGGCCATTGATAGTTTGATGAATGCTGAACGCCATTGGTTTAGTCAGTTGAGCCACCATGAAAAAGCTGTCATCTATCTATCTATCTATCTATCTATCTATCTATCTATCTATCTATCTATCTATCTATCTATCTATCTATCTATCTATCTATCTATCTATCTATCTATC
>VMKM01000691.1:0-262370 GCA_008360985.2 Macquaria ambigua | reverse complement strand
TCTATCTATCTATCTATCTATCTATCTATCTATCTATCTATCTATCTATCTATCTATCTATCTATCTATCTATCTATCTATCTGTCTGTCTATCTATCTATCTATCTATCTATCTATCTATCTACACACACACACTTTTTATATATATATGAGATTTGATTGAGAAAATATCAGGGCATTGAGGGGTCATTTCAATCAGTTTCTACATGAACACATTTTCACATGAGAGATTTCGTTTTTTGTTTTTTTTCTCTGCGCTCTTCTCACTGGTTTGAGGTGGGCGGGGCTTGATTTAGAAAAAGGTGATGTCATGTACTTTCATGCACCAATCAGGATTTAGCAACATTTGAATCAGAATCTGAAGATGAAGACGTTGTTGAGCTGTTTGGTCACTGTCAATCAAATCTGATCAAACCACACCCACACAGTCCTGATGAAGTGGACTGAAGAACTGAGATTTTAAGAATTAAAATATTGTTCTATTGTGTTCTTCTCTGTTGTGTTGTGTTCTATTGTGTTCTATTCTATTGTATTCTATTATGCTGTGTTCTATTCTGTTGTATCAGTCTGACAGAAACCTTTGGGTTTAAGACAACAGTCTTTCTTGGACATAATCTTTAATCTGACGAGTCTTAATCTGAAAATATCTGAGGTTTTAGGTCAGGAAATTCTGACTGCATGCACACATGTGCAATGTGTGTATTGTGTGTGTGTGTGTGTGTGTGTGTTTCTTTAGGAATTTCGAGGCATACAGATGTGCATCTTAAAATGTAAGAGTGTGTGTTTTTGTGTGTCAGTGCATGCAGACTGTGCATTAATATGTAGAGATGCAAGTCAGCAAGCAATTATTTGTGTATGTGTGTGTGTGTGTGTATGTGTGCACTCACGTCTCTTCTGCAGGGCTTTGACGGTGGGTTTGGTGAAGCGGATCAGCAACAGGACCAGCAGCACACAGCAGAGCAATGCTGTCACCGCTTTGTAGGCACGCAGCTGCCCTTCTACATCTGCGAGGACCTCAACTGGAGACACACACACACACACACACACACCTATATATGGGTGTTGTTCTGATGATGTTGAATTCTTGTTTTTTGAAACAAGGACCCGGGCCTTCTTGGCTGGCAAATAGCATATTGTAAAGCGATCTGTCATGTCTACAAAATTCATGTAGTTTAACATAATTCCACATTATGTGTTTCATGTTTCAATTCAGTTGTCCAACGTGTGGCCCTTTGCTTACTTTACCCAAGTCAGTATAGCCTACTGGAAGAAAATGTTGCCCACCCCTGCTCTAAGTGATCAGTCATACCGCTGCTGATTAGATTGCGTTGCTGTGGAAACAGCTTGGGACCAAGTTAACTGCCAGCTGTTGACAGCAAACACTGAAATAGCAAGAACTATTTCTAAAGTTAAGTGAAGAGTCAGTGAAGTCTACAGGAGCTGGACTGGACTGGCAACAAGTGCTCTGTGTATGTGTCTGGACATCATTCAATCATTCACAATCATCTCTTACCTCATAATTACAAGATCTTTTCTCGTAATTATGAGATACTGAGCCATAAATATGTGAAGAGTTTATTTCCTGTCTCCTCTCTGCTATTGCAGTGTTTCTTAACAGTGACAGAATATTAAATATGAGCCAACAGCTTTTGGGTATCCACCCAAAAATGTTCATAGCACTCATTTATATTGAAAAAAGCACTGAAAACTATAATGTACTAAAAGTTGCATTGAATGCCTGGCCATATTCTTAGTCCTGTTTACTTGGATCAGATAGTTCCTGATTTAAATCAGCCAAATAAGAACTGAAGTAGTGTCAAAAATTCTGTTTGTGTTAAGATACTATTAAACACAGACGCATTTGAGAAGTTTGGTTTCAATAGATGAAAAATTAGTTTTACAGAAATAAAGTTCAGATTTTTAAAAAAGTATTGTTTTGGTACCTGTACCAAAACTCAAACCGGCGCCAGTATTTAAATGTCCAAACAATACTACAAAACAATACAGATCTAATTTGAAAGTGTTACAGTTTGTAGGCAGGTTAACAGTGGTGCTGCACACTATGACAAACCCAGTCTTTAGATAACACATCTCCTGTGGTTATGCACTGCATCATGTTAGTAGAAAATGTCAAGTCACAAGGACATAAAATGAGCTCACTTACACACACATCCAAAGACAAACAACAACACACAGACAGCAGACCAACCTGTGCATTGGACCCTCAGTGTCTCACAGCTGATCCACTCAATTGCTCCACTCTCTGTGATGTTATAAGCATCCTTTGTCTGCCTGCCTTTGAGCCACTTTGATGTGTTTTTACAACCTTTCTTGTTCTCACACACATTACTCAGAAGACTCTGGATGTATTCCTGACTGCTGCAACAGACAGGCGAGGAGTTGGAGGGATGATGGAAGATCAGGTTAACGTCTCCTTCACATTTTGTCCATGTGATTGTGAGGAGGCCCAGGGCAGGTGCAGAGCTGCTGGGGCCGGTGCTGGGGAAAGCAGTGACTGCTGGAGCTGCACTGGTGCAGGAACAGTTGCTGGTGGAGCTGTTGGTCACTGCGGGGAATTCTGGCTTAAGTGTTGGGTCTGATTCTGGAAGATCAGAACAGATAACATCAGTTAGTATGGAGAACACAGAGATCAACACACTGCTCCAAAAGTATCACTCTGTTCTGGACGTTCATTTCTCTCAGCAGTGTCTTCTCACTGTTCAGCTAACAAACATGTCCATTTGCTCATCTGAGTTGTCTTCAGTATTACAATGTACTCACAGCAATTAAGCTTTACAAGCACTAGTGAGTCATGTGCGGACTTGTTCGCCCCGTGTTTCGCCTTTCAGGCAACATACAAGCTAGCTAGCTTCTTGGTGGAGGATGTCGGGGGTGTATGCAACCTGAAAGGAAGACCTGCGCACAATAATCAGGGCTGTAAAACAGTCTCCCACCTCCTCTCCAATTTTATTTTAATTCACCTAAAAAGACACTAGAAAGAGAGGGCAGTGCTCTTTGCGGTAAAGATGGAGATAAAACATTTATTGAGTATATAGTTGCATTGTTGACGAAAATTGTTGTTTAAATAGTAGTTTAAAATTTTCATTAAACATTACATATATATATTCTTTAAAGAAATCGATGGTCGTATGTGAAGCACTTTTTGTTATAGTATGATACTCTAAGAACAATAGCAAACAAGGGTAAAAAGAGTAAAAAAACAGTAAGTCAGAAACAAATGCATAAAGATAATAGATAAGTGATGTGTAAAAGTAACATAAAAACATTCCAATAATCATACAAAGTCATCAGATAAAGAAAAGGGAGATCAAACAGTAACATAAAGGTAACATGACAGCTGTCGGTGGTGGGAGTATAGGTAGTGCAGCTATACTAGGGCCCGCAGTGTGACAGGGCCTGTCCATGGACCCTACAGGTATGAGTAGTATTTCCAAATGATGTGTATGGTCAGATTGTGCCTCTTAATTTGTCCAGTTTGCCTAAAACATTGTTGGACCAAAGCAGTTTGTATAAAGTACCTTCAAATAAATAAATAAACTGTGCATCATTGTTACTATTACATTTCCAGTTACATGCAATTAACCTACACTAATTCCAATACATTTTCCTTTCATTTTTGGATATACAGTAGGTGATTAGGCTATTCTTTTGCTTTCCGATTGGCTGCTGTCCTGTCGACATGTCTGCTAAAGATCTTGGTCCATGCCGACCTGTTAGAATCTGTTGTTTGACTCAAGGCGCTGCTTGCCTAGTGTGTATTTTAGAATGTGAGATATGATCGTCATGTACCAAAAGAGAGGAGAAAGCCTATAACATCCCTCAAATATTCCAGTAGTTTTAAGTTTATGGTCTATGCCTTATCAATACTTATTTAGCTACAGCTGCTAAATAATAATTAGGATAAGAAGAACATGAACAACACATTCAGTATACTTGAACCAAATCATGATATCACATATGTACAGGATAAAGTCTTCCATTATAAACAACTGGCGCTATATTGATCAATTTTAAATATGTAATCATGGTTCAACTGAAATATGTTTTGCTGATAGCATCATGTTTTAAAAAAAATCACCTGCAACCCTGTGAATGTGTTTAAATGTTTTCTTGATCATTTTGCACTTTAATAATTTAAGAATCAGCACAGTAAATAAAACACAGTGTATAGAATTTACTTAAGATCCAGTTCAGCCCCTCTCCAAAATAAATAAATAAATAAACCAACATATTTTCTCATTTACCCTTCGTGGTATGTAGCCATGCAGATATTTTGTTTTCACTGGGAACTACTTTCTACCAAAGCCGCTTCTCAATAAAAACAGTCGCAGCTCTGTCAGTTTTTTCAAATGTCACTTTTTGATGCTCTGAACACCACAAATCCGCTTCTATTCAGCCCCGCTGCATTTGGGGTGGCGGCACAAGTTTCAGCGGCATGGATTTCAAAGCCTCTGCAAACAGAACTGAAACTATCTGCATAGCTAGATACCACGACGGCTGAATGTGAAAACGTGTTTTTTTTTCTATTTGGATGGACTAAAGTTTTAAAAGTTCTATTGGAACTGTTTTTAGAAACCACTGAAGGTTTGTTTTTTGTTTGTGTTTTGAGAGCTGTTTCTTTGTCTCTTTTCTTTGGGCCATCAGGCAGCTCTTATTTTATACTCTGACAGCAGCACAGTATTGATCGAACCTCTCTAACTGATTCTTAAAGGAAAACCTGAACCTCTCAGCAGTAGTTGAGGCTGCTCAAAATTCAGTTCACCTCATTTGGTTTGACGTGTTTAGCCCATAAACTACATTTCTGTACTGTACTTTGTATTTTTCTGCACTGTCCTTTTTTTGGAATAAATAATATAATTAGATTCTAAGATCTTAGAATATGTATACACAATATGAAAAGCTCTACAAACCAGAAATGCCTTCTGTAATCTAGTGAGAATTGAGTGTCATTGTGGAAAGCAAAACGACCTTTTAATACGTTGAGCCACTATGAAATACGATCTTCAAACAAGTTAAAAGACTTACCGGTAGTTTGAAATCTGATTAGCTTGATATACACAATGGAACTTCAGAATTAACAGGAGGAAGGGTGTCACCAGTGGCGGCAGAAGTACTGAGATACTTCAGTAAAAGTATCAATTCAACAATGTCAGAATCTTCCATTACGAGTAAAAATCCTGCATTCAAAATCTTAACTTGAAATTGGAAATTGTACGTAAGTCCATAATTAATATTATCAGCAAAATGCACCTTAAATATCAAAAAATAAAAATAGTCATTATGCAACAGAAAGACCCCTGTCACACAGTATATTATATTATTAGGGTATTATTACTGATGCAATTGGTTGAGCAATATAACAATATTTATACGGAAACAATAAAAATGTGTCAGCTGTCAAAAATGTTGCCATACTGTTTACACCAAGGTATCTATGCACTTCATATTATAATTATAATATTATATGCATCATATTTTACATATTTATTTTTTACAATCTGCAAAGTAACTGTAACTGTTAAATAAATGTGGTGGAATACTTCCCCTAATGTACAATTACCTTAAAGTAAGAGTAAATGTTACTTTTCATGCCCGGTGTAATGCTACTGCCTCCAGATCCTGGAATTATATATATATATATATATGTGTGTGTGTGTGTGTGTGTGTGTGTGTGTGTGTGTGTGTGTGTGTGTGTGTGTGTATAGAATTATTTTGTTTGTTTGTTATTGTGTTTTGCTCGGTTTATAAATCCGAGAGCATGATTTATAATTCGTGGAATCGGATTAATAATATGTGCGCACGGATTTGCAAACAACTCCAAACAAGAATGGAGCATTTCTATGCGACCGCATCATTATCTAGATTTCAGAGTAGATTTAATGATATATTGTGTTTGGCGTTGGATGTTTCACAGCTTTCATTGTGTAACGTTGTATTTATTGTGCTTTTCACTCCAAAACCAACCTCCATGGGCATGGACTGCAAAACCAATTATAAACCGTGCGCACGGATTTGTAAACCGAGAGTACAGATTTACACATGGCTCTTTTTTTTGTTTTTTACTTATAAAAGGTCTAATCAATAAAATGTTAATTTTAAAAAGAGGAGTTGCTGTGAAGTGACTATGACATGATCCCTCACCAGCTTCCCACTCGTGAATACTTGTTTTTGGAGTGCGGGACCGAGCTGGAGGCCAGAGACCTACCAGCCGGGTCGCTGCACCACCTGTGAACCCAGCAAACTCTATCACTATATCACCATAGCTGCCTCTTTCATAAGACACAATCAACTCCCAAGGCTTTTAATGTAGCAATCTACCTTATTCTGTCTTATTTCAATAAAGAGTGATTTTTTATACTGTAAACAGGTGGGACTAATCTGACTGCACTGGCAGATTTTTGAGAGACTTTTAGGACTCAATAATAGACAAGTGATTTGTTTTTCAACAGCCTTGAGGTACAGTAGATTTCAACACAGACACAATTCCCATATCTAATTATAAATTACACAAACTGTCAAAATGTCGTGAGTGAAAAAGGCCTGTTAAGAAAAGGCAAGTGACATTCACTTGAGCTAAGTCTGATAGATTCCTTAGTCAGCATTAGATATTCTTTTTATACTTAAAACAATTTTAAAATGCAAATATAAAATCGATTACTTCCTAAGTTAACTCGTTTTTGAAATGTAGGCGTGCAGTCTGTCTCATACTGTACAGTATATTACAGTATCTCAGTGGTTATCATGCTTTTCCATCACGCCCACAAAACAATCAGTTCAAGTCTATTTTAAAAAAATTCCTAATCTTTCTAGTTTTCCTCAAGTTTTCCCTACATTCATTTCATTTCAACAGGTTTGTGATGATGAGAATTTCAACTGATGATGAGAAGTGATGATGAGAATGAATCAATCAACAAAATTTAAAGTCTGCAGAGGTCTGGAGTTTGATTCCCGTCAGCGGTATATTAGTTGTGGATTCCAACAAACACACGTTGTA
This sequence comes from Macquaria ambigua, assembly GCA_008360985.2. Lineage (NCBI taxonomy): Eukaryota > Metazoa > Chordata > Actinopteri > Centrarchiformes > Percichthyidae > Macquaria > Macquaria ambigua. The sequence continues at coordinate 255,355 of VMKM01000691.1, read as the reverse complement.
AAAACTTTCTTTGTTGTCACACAGTAATTTATATCTCTTATTGTCTCACGAGCCAATGTTCGGTTTCAATCAAGGCTCAATAATTTATAAAAAGTCAATTCTGATGTGATATATTAAAAAAAGATTAAAACACGTAATCATCAAAACAAACAAAGTTATTTTTCACTTGATATTTACATATTTAATAATGATGGACTACACCTTTTAGTGTAATACAGTATAATTAATGAAACGGTTCTCCCAAGTATTGAACCAACTTTGTTGTTCTGTTGTTGTTGTTTTTTTATAACAATCATAATGCTGTCACAGTGAGTCAATAATGCCTTCAGTGCCCTGCTGAACCACGGTTCCACAACTACCAAGCGGCCCTTAACGGGTGTTCAGACAGAAAACAGCTCTGTATTAGAAAAACACAACTGCGTTGGAGGGAACGTGTTGTTTTAGGTAACGGTGAGAAATACGATCCAGGAGTTTGAAGTATCAGACACCAAAACACTGCACTGAGGATTATAATACTGTGGACGGGATTTTATATGTGTGGAAAGTTGTCATGGTGACAATCATTCTATCCTCTGTAGACGTTAATGTTACAAAGTCATCTCGCTGAAAGGTACGCTGGCACGTTTGATGCAGTGCATCAATGCGGCGCCTTGAAGGATGACATAGAATTGTGATGCGGCAAAAGTAGAGCCAAGTTTGATGGACAACTTTGCACTTTTTTGCTGCATCCTCTTGCAATGTGACCCCCGTCTGATTGAAATGAATGAGGGACCTGCTAATGACAGCATGAACATGGTGAAGTCACCATTACTCTGTTAATTAAAAAGTATAAAAGTATATGTATGCTTCATCTAGGGCCTGGCTGGTGTTTATTTATTTATTTTTTTTTTTTGGTGTTTATTTTATTTTATTTTCTTAATGCATGCGCACAAATGAGTACTTCATGCTCTCAATATTGTTTGTGTTTTACTGGGTTAATAGACCTTTTTCACAGCAGACAATCTGACTTGTCTTGACTGGAGCCGCCATACACAATAGCAGGGCACTGGTACAAGAACACCTAAATGGAATGCAGCCACGATGATTAACGTTGTCATTTCCACCTGGTGACTGACAAGTCCAAATGTCTGCTGTGAGAAAGGTCTCCTTCCTTTCGTAGAATGTACAAATTTATGCTGGGAGACCATCTGCAGATAGAGGTTTCCCTGTTGAACCAGGCTGAGAGGCCTCTGACGGTCTCAGGGGAAAATAAATTCAACACCAAGGAGACACAAAGTCAGGACAACATGTCTGTACAATAAGCACAACCTAACTTCACTGTGTGCATGATGTAGCTTGAAATGATAAAGAAAGGACTGGAAGTGATGGATTTAGAGGATACTACGCTGCTATTATTAGCATGTAGCAGTATATGCTAACATTTAAAGCACAAAGCACAGCATATTCTTCAGCTTGACTTATGATCGAATGTTACACGTGCAGGTAATTAATGAAACAGCTCTCTGTTTCTTGTCAATAGTTTATACAGTGAACAACAGACTTCACCTCCCTAAATTGTTGCTAAATCTACTATAATGAACTGAGTGCTATGTGGATCAAACCCATATTATATTTGGATGCAGCCCAACTCTTCAGGTGTTTTTACAACCAAACAGGACGTTGGTTAGTAGAACTGGGAGCAGAAAACATTTTAACTACATAATGAACATGAAAGGCAGCCTTAGCTAGCAGCCCTCACGCTAGCTTTAGGCTAGTGTTGGCACCCAGAACTGGCCATTCATCAGGAATTTGGCATAAACTGGCAACCAGACAACACAGATTGAAGCTGCTGTTGTGTTAAGACATTTTGACTGTCTGGTAAAGATCTTGGTCCAAAATGGAAAGTTCTTCATGTAAAAAGGGACGAATGTTTTTCACAGTCTATACTGTTTTACCTCATATTTGTCCCATTTGTTGTATCAAAATATTTTCTGTATTATCTTACATATTGTGCTCAAGTTTTTGTCTTAGCGGTAGCCTACTGCTGCTAGTTTTCCACACTTAAGTAATATATGACTTTTCAGTGCAGTTCAGTTCAGGCCTGGGAATGTTCCAGTATCTCAGAGGGTTAAGGCTAACATCATACCAAACCAGTTTATTTGCCTGGTTTTTCTATTCTTCCAATATTCTATATGTCCCAAAAACAATGTGCACTTACCAACAGTCACGAGTAAAAGAGTTGAGATGGTCACCACAGTCCTGAGATCCATTACAGTAACAATGAACAACAAGTGGAGGAAGAAGAAAGAAAGACAGACAGAAGGAGAACAGACGACACAAATCAGATCAAGACGCCAACAACAGAAAAACTGATGAGAAAGGAAACGGTGCAGAGGTGTTCTCTCTCTCTCTCTCTCTCTCTCTCTCTCTCTCTCTCTCCATACAGTGAATCACTTCATCCCCGGCCTGCTGCTGCTGCTGCTTGTGCAAAAGTGCAGATTTCCTCCCTTCAAAGCGAGCTGAGTGAAGAGAAGCAGAGAGGGGTGGGGAAAATAAGAAATGATGATAAGAATGGAGGAAGGAGGAAGAGGTAGGAGGAAGAGGTGAAGGGAAGAGTTACGTGACTCTAGACTAAATTCACTTTTTTCAACATGCCTGTGAGTCATGAGCCTCTGCTAAGTGACAGAGTACACAAGTAGCCTACTTAATGCTTCGACAAGGAAGGCCGAGGGACGAAACGCAGCGTGCATGATGAACTCGATGACAACGACGACGAATAAATCTTCTTTTACTCAGTTATTACATGTTAGAAGTAGTTAAGGTGGTGTTTTCATTCTAAGAAACATGTTAAGTGCTCCTAGTCCTAACTTTGTCTATGGAGATTTTTTTCAGTATAAAGTAGTCCCAAAAATGATTTTTCACTTGCAATAGTTGAATTATGGTTTGGTTATAAACTATATGGTCAAGGTTACTGTGTAAGTCTTATAGTATAAAGTGGGATTTAAAAAAAGATTTTCTGAGGTCCTACCTACAACTATTACTACTAAAACAAACACTTTTTGCATTTTCAATTATTGCCTACATGTACAGAATTCTATAAAAATTACCACATAGCCAGTTCAGTGGTTCACTGTGTGTAAAGGTGATGATAAAGAGGGTATGTTATGCTACAGTAGGAACAGAGATCAGTTTCAGTTTTCCTCTTTTATTCCCCCTTAGGTAGCTTTAATCAGAATCAGAATCAGCTTTATTGGCCAAGTATGTGTACACATAAGGAATGTGACTCCGGTTTTTAAAGTGAGCTCATGTCACAGTGGACACGGGGCCCTCCAGGGGACATGCTCAAATGTAGCACAAGTAGGATTCAGTAATGTCAGTTACACAGCAGTATCAATGTAAAGTTTTAGCATTAGCTCACATTAGCCACCATAAACTGTGTATTATATTGAGCAAGATCTTCAAATGTACTAACGTCTTTTATCCTGGGGCTCAATTTGACCCCAGTAATTTAAACCTCCAGAAAATGACTGTAATTCAAATTGTTATCTAAGTTTATGTGTCAGGTACTTTATGTCACTTTGTTGACTACCTAAAGTAAAACATAAACCCCCCACCCTCACCCCACCCTTACACATCCAGAATACCTATTACATGGAAAAATATGCAGCAGCATAAACTCTCACTGATTTACCTAAAATAGGAAAGAAAGGTATTTTTGGTGTTTTACTGGCTTCATATTGTTTCTAAGTACCGCAGTTCCCCAGGGTATTTCCCATTGTACACCTGCATATTCCAGGCATAGCTGGGCTGTTCATCACATGCTGCCCATATTTTGATACCGTACATATTGTCTGAAGGGACTACGAGTTTGCCATTCCCTCGTCGGCCCTGCCTTGTATCTCTGTCATCAAAGCCTATGACATGGGAGAAACCATGGAATGTCTTCAGAGACATGGTGGCTGGAAATATTGCCCTTGCAGTGTCAGTATTCCACAGGCTTGTTTTTGCTTTGCCTTTTGACTTGAACACTCCTGTCAAGATGAGCAACCCAATGTAGGCTTACAAGTAGGTCACATCCAAGTCTTTCCAACTGTCCCAATACACACACACCTCCCCTCTAAGTTTGTCATCTCAAGTAGGCCTATATCCTTTTCGATGTGTTATGAAGAGTTTATGATTTGGGCATGCCTGACAGCGTATCTGGTGGGGCCTAGAACCATTTTGATCACATTAGCAGCACTCTAACTTTCCATTTTTGGAAGGTAATGTGTCCACTCTTGGAGGCTGAGAGAGAACAGAATCTGCTGGTGGTTGAGACAACAGGAGGGTCAACCCCAAGGGTGTCCTTCTCATCAGAGGAGGATGCCTCATAATCAGCATTCTCTTCAGTCTCAGATACATTCTCCTCTATGTCACTTTCATTGTCAAAGAGCTGTCACAAAACGTCATTGGCAAGAAAACCTTTGCTTAGAGGTAATGTTCAATTGAGAGAGAGCATAAAGAGAAAGCACACAGAGCACCTAGAGACATGGTTTAGAACAGAGGTTTTCAAAGTGGGAGGTGGGCCTCCGCAGTGGAGGCTCAGTGAATGGAAGTGAAAAACTATTCCATTAGTTATTCCATTAGTTATCAAAAGGAGATCACATAGAACAGCCTAAATGTGTGTGATTTGGTTAAAGAGACAGTTCAGAGATACAGTAGTTTTGGGGAATCGTACTGTTTTCCCAGAGTCAGAAACTAATAAATGCCTCAGGACAGACCTTTATTATGTATTTGGTGCAGTCTGAAGTTATGTCAAACAGCAATATTAGGCTATCTTGGCTCAACTGTTGAGTGTCTATGGGATCAAATAACGTAATCATGATCCCATGGGCATCCAGGAACTGAGCGAAACTAAGCAAATAAACTAAGGGGGATGAGGGGAGGCCCACAGTCTCAGACTTTGAAAACCCCTGCTTTGGAAGGCTGCTGGGCAAACTCACATGTTTGCCCCAACCCATGTTGTGGGAACTATCAGGGGTTCTCGCAATACTAAAGTTATGTTATGTTACGTTAGGGCCCTTAAGCATAAAGTTTGTGAACATTATAAAATTGCATGTGATAGTGACCTCCATATCAGCCAAAACAACCTAAACAAATGTGTGTGAAATGTTCATATTTCTTATGTTTTATACAGCTAAAAGAACACCGATGCATACAAAATGTGTACTGGACATTGGAAACATATGTATTTGGTTAATTGTCTGTTTACCCAGTTGTCCCCATTAAATTAGGAAAAGTCATTACATTTGAACCAAAAAAAAGATGTCAATCATTTATTTAGAGACGTTAAATATTGAATGGGGTCAAATTGACCCCAAAGATAATAGGAGGGTTATGAATTCAACTCATCATTTGTAAGAGGAAGACACAGTCTCACTTCAAGGTTGGAAACATGAGCTTATTGCACACTGACACGATCATATATATTGGGGAAATGTGTATAAAAAATAAACCTTTTATATTTCAGTGTAAACGTCATATATTCATGTCCATGAAGAGCTGCAACAACAATGATATGATACTGTCAAACTGTGTGGAATTCACGCTGAGTGAACTCTACAAACACAAGACTCTGTTTCAGATGGAAATATTCTACAATACACATTTCCCCCAAATTCAGCTGACATATGACTGTATACTGTATGCTGACAGAGCTGTGTGGGTTTGAACACTGGAATGATTGGACCAGCGGCAGGCTGCTGAAATGAGTGAAACTCACTAGTTTTGTTTTACATATTCAAGGCTTAGCTCACACACGTGGCACCACATGTTATATGTGTCCAAGGTTGATTATAGAAGTCAGGAATTAAGCTACTTTAATATTGTTTTAAAAAATATTTTTCAATAATTTTATTGTTTTCGTTTTTCATTTTGTCATGGACTTTAGAGTTATGTTATCGTAATTGAGATACCTTCACAGTATAAACACATGACTTTTGTCATCATTGTTATTAAAACGATATTATTTTCGAATGTATTTTCAGTAATGCAGACAGCTTCTCTGAAAGTGTATCTTCTACAATGTGTTTAACTTACATTTTGTAACAAAACCTGAATGTGAGCAGTAACCTTTAATGTCCCACATACACAAACTCTCACTGAGGAGAAAAACAACAACGGATAAAGCAACATTTTACAACATTAAAATAGGGACAATAACAGAGAGATTACAATACAATAAAATTACAATGTATTTACCAAATAATTTCAGTAAAGTGTAAAGCTGTAATGGGAAAAGCTGAAGAATCTATATTAGATATATATTTTTTATTTATTAGTTTGTCTTCTTCTTTTTTAAACTTACTTATACTATATACTGTATATAACATCCATCCATCCATTCATTATCTATATCTGCTTATCCTTAGAGAGTTGCGGGGGGCTGGAGCTGATCCCAGCTGACATATTACACTGATCAGCCATAACTTTATGACCACTGACCGGTCAAAATGGAGGAACATTGATTATACATATATATACTGTATATGTATATATATATATAATATATTTATATATATTATATATATATGTATTTTTTGTTTGTTTTAATAATACAATAAAGCTTATCTCTTTTAATTTCTTCATACGCACTATATGTATGTAATACAATGATATGGTAATGGTACGTATGGTGCTGTACATGCAAGTCTAGTAGCATTGTGTTGGCAGGGTGCTTTATTGGAATTCTATATGAGAATAAGTCATTTATTTATACACAGGTATGTACAGGTATGCAATATGAACACTATGTAATATGCAGGTGAGTATGTTAGTAGTATACGCTATAAATCAAGTCTGAAAAGGCTCAAGAAACAAAACAAAACTGAGGTGCTCACCTGTACAGAAGCAGCAGTGCTGTGGAATCCACAATAAAAAGCCTTCACCAGTTAAGTTATCCATCATACATTTCACACTACTCTGTAACACGCTGTTGTGTTTCACCCAATGTCCACCTTCTCTGAATGTAACAGTGGAGCAAAGGGGAGACCTCTAGAAGTGACTCGTCAGTTTTCTCTAACTTGCTGTAGTTAATTAATGAATGGCTAAATCATTGAGATAGATGGATGAAATGATCAGCTGCCAGTCAAAAATAGCCCTCTAATGAATGCCAGTGGTCAGTTCTGATAACATAACACTTGCAGCCTCCAATATGGCCGCTCATTAGTGTTGGAGTTTGCTACCTAACCTAGTGTGCTATATTGCACTCAAATGGAATGAAAAGTTCTATTGTAGTCTGGATTTCAAAGCATGTCAACTAATACTAACATACCATGATGCAATGCTTTACGCCTGTAAGATGACAAGTTTCCAAAATGTACTACTCAGTGTGTAGGACCGTGCTTATGTAGGAAGAGTGAATGAGTTCTGTTACAAGTGAAATATCATCTCAGGTTCGACTTCACACAGCGCTCTACTCCATCACCTCCGTCACTCTCGTTTTCTCTCATCCTCCGCCTCGGGTTTACGGAGCCGTAGAGACGACAAAAGCCCCGCAGACTTTCACCTCCTCCTCCTCCTCCTCCTCTCTGCTCTGCACAGTCTTTCTCACAAAGAGGAAGCAGCCGCTGTTCAAAGGCAGCACATATCACCCAGGTCGCTCTCTCTTCTCAGGAGTCCAAAGCATTTGAATCTGGGAAATGATATGTGTGCAGTGAAGTTTGAGTTTGCGCTCACAGGGATGACCTTCACTTCAGACGGTAACAAACAGCTCATGTGTCTCCAAGACTTGAATGTTAGCTGACAAATATTCTGTTGATCAGATATAGCTGTGTCTCCCAGGTCAGAATACGATATCTAACAGAGCTCACATCAGAGACAACACTTTGAGATGTTGACTGCTTTTCTTTGCACACGCTCGACTCAGAGAGATCACCAAAACAAGGCTAACAGCCCAACCATTACCAAAGACAGACACACATTTGTAACAAGCACAGACCTTAGAGCAGTGCTTCTCAAACTGGGGGTCTGGGCCCCAAAAAGGGGTTGGTCACAAGAAAAAACAAAATTATTCCACAAAAACAAAAAAGTTTGTTAAATTTCTGGTTCTGTCCTGTGAAATAGTTTCTACAAAAAAGGTGTGTGTAATTCAAGGGCATCACTTTGTGTTTAAAAGTGGTGGGGACATAAGGGCTCAGATGAAAAAACATTTTTAATTCGGTCTTCAACATATGCAATTTTAGGCAGTGTCATGGGCGGATTGGTATAAGGTCAGAGTAGATCATTACGGCGGGTTGGGAAAAAATACTCATAAAACGCACAATGTCGTCCACACAAGTAACAGTCATCCACATGCATCATTGGACAATAAGTCATCTTATTTTACACTGCCACTGTTTACTGCTTTTGTCTTAGTTTTCTTACAATTTTGAGTTTTATGCAGCTTTCTTAAATTATTCACATTTAGTACTGTATTTAATTTCAATTCAATTTTATTTATATTGTGCCAAATCATAGCAGAAGTTATCTCAGGACTCTTTTCAAATAGAGCAGGTCTAGATTGTACTCTTTACAGTATTATAACAACAAAAATAACAACAATAATAATACATTAAGTGCTTAAACATTTTTTTTTTTAAATCAGCAGCAGTTTTGGTAAATGATTCATGTTTAAGTCATTTTAAAGCAAAAATGCCAAGTTCCAGTTTCTAAATGCTGAACAATCTTCTATGATAGTAAACTGAATCTGTTGGTCTGACAAAACAAGACATTTGAAGACGTCACCCTGGAGAAATTTTGATGCACAGTTTTCACTATTTTCTGACATTTTATGGACCAAATGGTTCATCAATTAATAAATAAAATATAATACTTGACAGATTAATTGGTAATAATAATAATAAATAAATAATCATTAGTTGCAGTGATAAAATAGTCCAAATGTTATAAACTGTGAATGGTTTGAGAGGTGATATGACTCCCATGATTAGGTTTGAGGACTTAAGCTCATCACTCACATAACAATGAAATTCGGTTCAGCAGTGTGGTACAGTATGTGAAACATAATGATTTATGAAAGGAAATGGAATTATATAATCTCTGAAAACTACTGTAAACAGGGAGTATTTAATCAATGACTTTTGCTGCAATCGTGCTGTAATGAGGAACAAATCCAAATATGCAAATTATGAAAAGAAAGAAAAATGTAATAAATGTAATGAGCAGATAACAGGTCAGCAAGGATAAGTATGTCATTGTGGTTGATATCATGTTGAATGGTTTCTAACTTGACTTGACGTGTGGCTGATTGAAATTATTTAAATTGTGCAGAACTTGTTTGCTCTGTCAAAACCACATCCTGCCGATCGAACTCGAAAGGGACAAGAAGATGGCCGACGGTTGGCTGTGGTGTGCTGAGGCACGGCGGAGTTTTTACCAGAGGCTGCAGGGTGAGGAGAGGTGGGAAAATGAGAGACAGTGAGGGTGGTGTGAACGGAGAGAGCAGTGAGTAACACTGATGAACATCAGTGGAGACGTACACGAGGAGATGTGTCACACAGGCTGAGCTGTTGCTTACACCTGCACAGGATCATAAAACATATGTTCTGAATTGCAGATATGGTAGTTTGGGTTTTATTTGTCCAGGTTTTGAGATGTCTGTCCTTGAGATTTCTGCTCTGGCCCAATACACTGGAATGGCATTTCATTTGTCATGCTCAAAGCACTGAAAAATGACATTTAAAGCTGGAGTGTGGAACTTGTGTCTCCCCCTTGTGGCAGTGAGAGTAGTTACACAAACACTGTCGCTATGCTCATGATGTATGCTTACAGAGGAGCTCGCCACCATCAAATTTCCACAGTTCCAAGACAATAATCCATTATTTAGGTAGTAAATGTAATAGCTACACAGCCTACTCCAAAATATTTTACAAAGACCAACCTGTCCGAGAGCAGTAACGCCACATCCTGTCTGCCCTCAGTCCCTGCTCTTCTTTCAGCCATTTCAACAAGGAAAAGCTACACCAATGGTTATCCATGTTTGTTTCCATGCCCAGTTTCTTTTTTATCTGGAGCATCAGAAACTTTTCTTGGAGCTTCTCCGGTTTTTCCTCCATTCTCCTAGTTGCTGTAGCTACTCCGTCGCAATGGTTGCTCCCCTCAGCTCTGGCAAACCAGAGCCATGTAGAGAGAACTATCTGAAGTCTACGTCAACGTTCAATCATGTGACTATCAAGCACTTTGAATTTCTGTTGACGTGACTCTCTCTCTCTACATGGCTCTGGTTTTACCCATGGGCGCCTAGGTATAGTTTGTTTAGTTATAGTTAGATTATTGACAGGCAATTGACTCCCTTTAAGAAATATGGCATATTAACAATCCCTTATGTGTCCGTAAAAACACATAACTCTAGAAACACAAGATAAAGGACTTCATATGTTGACAGTCTTCTTGTCAATTCGGCACCAATATAATCCATAAAGATAAACTGTATTTCCGTACAAACTTTACATTTTGGATTTTGTTGCCTCAACTCACTACCGGACTCCGTTGGTTAGCTGCACTATTTATTTATTTATTATTATTGAAAGGATATCCCCTTGAGATGTAGCATCTCATTTTCGAGATGGTCCTGTAGGCACAAATACAAAAGAAAACACATACAAAGACAGCAATACATAACAAACATACACTGCAAATACACAGATACAGACAGCTTGCTCACCCTCTCCCACCCACACCCCCAACCCTCAGCTGTTAATAATAATAATAATAATAATAATAATAATAATAAAATAAGATAAATGGATACAATGACTCAGATAATAAATCAATTGCATCAGTAAGTACACACAAATTAAAAGCATAAACAGGTTGTTTTAAGATGAGAAAATAAAGATGTCCTGAAGCAGCGGACAGAGGTAATAGATCTCAGAAAAAGAGGATGATTCCAGTCAGATGGAGCTTTATATTGGAATGACCTGTGTCCGACTTCTTTGAAAATTCTAGGGACAAAGAAAAAGGGATGTTGCATATGTCTGAGTGAGTATGAAGATCTACATGGAACCAGAAACTGTTTCAAATAGGAAGGACAATTAAAATAAACACATTTGAAGATAAACTGAATCCAGTGAAATTGCCTTCTAGATTTAGGTTGCAGCCAATTAAGGGATTCATACATTAGACAATGATGAGTTCTATGTGGACACCTCAAAACAAACCTACAGAGAGAATTATATACAATATTAAGGGGCATGTCAGCATAATCAATAATAGGCAGTATCAACTGAGATATTCTTTTTCTGACTTGAAGTGTAAAACAATTAATTGAGCAATAAAGTGAACTCAGACAACCATACGTTCTTTTTATAAAAAACTCTATATGGGGCTTAAAGGAAAGTTCAGAGTCAATCCAAAGTCCAAGATATTTGAACGAATAAACTTTCTCAAGGGGTGACCCATCCTCAAAATTAATATGCAGATCAAAGGAATGTGAACGACTATGTCTCGTATCAAACACCATGCTGCAGGACTTCTTATTCAATTCAGTAGTTTGTTGTTATAAAACCAGTTTTGGACCAAGTTAAAATCGAACTGTAAAGATTTCTGAATTTGTAATATATCAGAGTTAGTACTGTAGATACCGGTGTCATCAGCATAAAGATGAACAAGACAATTTGAGCATATCTGAGGTAAGTCGTTAATAAAAATAGAAAAAAGAAGCGATCCTAGGATGGAACCTTGTGGAACACCCTTTTCAACAATTAAATAGACTGAGAACCTTGAAAGACAAAACACTGACATCTATTATGAAGATAGGCATTAAACCAGAGGAGAGCATTTTGATTTAAGCCAATAGAATAGAGCTTATCAAGGAGGAGGTAGTGATCAACCATATCAAAAGCCTTGGAAAGATCAATAGAAATTGCACCTGTGAGTTGGCCTTTATCAAAGGATGAGAACACATCATTAGTGAATTTTAGGAGAGCCGTAGTGGTGGAAATTGATGTACTGTGCAGCAGTAGCAATAGTACAAATAATAGAAATCGGTCGATAATTATTCATATTGGATGGGTCTCCACCTTTGAGAATGGGGGTAACTCTGGCACATTTCCATATGGGAGGAACTGAACAAGTAGACAGAGACAAGTTAAATAAATCTGCAAGGGGATACATTATTACATGAGCAGCAAGTTTAACAAATCTAGCTTCCAAACCATCTGGACCAGCACTACTGTTTTCTTTTAACTCGCGTATAGCATAAAAAACATCAATAGGCAAGATTTTTCTAAAGGAAAATGAATCATTAGAAGTAATAAGGTTTAAGGAACCAGTCGTACCATAGGAATTAATGTGTTGGGAACCACAGATAGAAGAGAGATAGATTAAAAGACTGAGAAATAAGTAAAGGATCAGAAATAGTTTCATTATTAATTTGTATCTGGTTTATGAAGCTTTTGTTAGTTTTATTGAGAATACCGTTCAATTGATTCCAAAACTGTCTAGGGTTATGAAAATCCTGAGAAAAGCTAGCTTTATAGTAGTTGGAGGAGAACTTGGAATTTTAATTTTCCAAACACAAAATATAACAGAGTGATCACTTAAACAATCTGACATAACACCAGATTTAATTACCCTTTCAGGATTAGTGACAAGTATCCAATCCAACAAAGATGAAGACCAATAATCCACTCTAGTAGGTTCATTAATTAACTGAGTGAGGTTTACACTACCAAATACATTTCTATCATTGGAGGAGGAGCGATCAAGCCAGTTACTATTGCAGTCACCTAAGATAATCATTTCATTATGCCTCTCAAGAGAATTAATAGTTAACAAAATACACTTTGTAGAGTCAGTTGCAGCAGAGGGAGGCCTATAAATGTTGTAGTAGTAGTAGTAATAGTTAAATGTTTGTTATCATGAAGAATAATGTTAATAAAAAAGCCATTCAAAATTAACTGGCTCTACTAGGAATGAGACGCTCAGAGACAAGATTTGCAGCAACATATGTGGCCACCCCACCTCCTCTAGAAGCCCTATCAGCTCTATACAGCACAAAGTGATTTTACTAAGTAGCCATGTTTCAGAAATAGTGATAATATTGGGTTTATGAAGAGTAACCCATACTCTGAGGAGATCGATTTTTGAAACAAGGCTCCTGATATTAAGATGAATAACCTTTAAACTTTAGGGTTCAGTGTCTTGTCCAAGGAGACACTTTGACATGTGGACTGGAGGAGACGGGGATCAAACCGCCAACCCAGAGATTAGTGGATGACCCACTTTATTTCCTGAGCCGCCTTTCAAAAACAAAATCTCCTTCTTATCCACAAACCTGTCAACATTTGTATGTGCACTATCTTTATGAAGAAAGTAGTTCCACTGAAAATGTTTCATACATTTCGAAACCTCTGCAAATAGACCAAAAGTATGTGTGTCATTAGTTTGCCTTTAGTACAGATTTTGACAGTTGAGAGATGACAGGAAATGAGGACAGAAATGCAACAAAGGACTCCAACTAACGCCCCATTGGCTCCAATGTCATAAATTCTTTATCATCATTTGAAGTTGCCTTCTTGCTCTTGAATATAATAGTCACAATAGTTAATAATAGTTAGTAGTCACATGACAATGTGATTTTAAATACACTAAATTTTCTTCATCTATTATCTTCTTGCTAAGTTAAATGGATCTACCCACTGTACACTGGACTATAGAGAAGAGAACATAGTTTGAGCTCGATGCCTGATGAAAGATCTTTGATTCTATATTTACAGATTGAGTCTACATTGTGATTTATTATTTCCGGACTCCCCAGCCTTTTTTGGAGAAAAAGTACAGAGGACATGACATCAGTGTCTGGCTGATGTCAGGCTGGCTGAAATGTGACGATGCTCTGACTGCTGGGGTGGTGAAGGTTTCGGGGCGCCGCAGAGGTCTGACGGACCAGTGAAGGATGAGATCAAAACATTCGTTTAAAGTTTACCATCACATTTCACATCATGGGACCTCTTTTGTTTAACCTCTATACGCTTCCTTTATCCCAAATTATACAAAATAATAAAGTAGCTTGCCATAATTATGCAGATGACACGCAAATCTACATTTCACTTACACTGGGTGTCTATGGACCTGTTGGATCTCTGTGTAACTGCATTGAACACATCAACGACTGGATGAAGCAAGACTTTCTCAGACTAATTAGAGATAAGACAGAGATAATTGTCTTTGGAGCACAGAAAGAAAGACAGAATATCGACTCTCACCTTAACTCCCTGTCTCTCATTACTAAGAGTCAAGCCGGCGTTTTCTTAGACTCAGATCTAAATTTCAAAAAGTCACATCAAATCAGTGACTTCGTCTGCCTACTACCATCTAACAAATATTGCAAGAATCAGAGGAATAATCCCCAAGCAAGACCTAGGAAAGCTTACCCACGCCTTTATTTCCAGTAGACTGGATTATTGCAATGGTCTGTTCACAGGGCTTTCAAAAAAAGCTAATTGGTAACTACAACTTATTCAGAACGCTGCTGCCAGGCTCCTGACAAAAACTAGGAAATAAGACCACAGTCAACCAGTTCTTAAATCCCTACACTGGCTACCAGTCACTCAGAGAATTCACTTCAAAATCCTGCTGATCGTCTACAAATCACTCTGTGGCTCTGGGCCCAAATACATCTCTGATATGCTTGTGCCATTTGCACCTCCTAGAAGCCTGAGGACATCTGGGACTCAATGTCCCGATGTTTAGTTATCATGCAACACAGACCTGGAATAACCTCCCAAGTGATGTTAGACAAGCCCTGATGCTGACCACTTTAAGTCAAAACTCAAAACTTTCCTATTGTACACTGCCTACTCTACCCACTAATGGCTAAAAACGCATCTTCTTAACTTAGCTTTTAAATAGTGTTCATTTTGACATTTTTAAAAAAATTGTTTTTAATTTAATTTAAATGTGATAGTATTTTCTGTATTCTTTTATCTTTTTATTTTCACTTGATTTAAACTGCACTAGTTTACTTCTAAATCTTGTATCTCTTGTATCTCCTGCCTGTATTTTTGCACTTTTGTATTGTAAATCTTTTTACCTTGTATTTTTATTACCCTGTAAAGCACATTGAATTGCCCTGGTGTATGAAATGTGCAATACAATTAAAGTTGCCTTGCCTCTACAGTGCTACGCTGATCATAAATAAATAATTTTGACAGTGAATATCTGTTCTAGCCTACACCAATGTGAAGTGAGAGAGAGGCAGTGTTTCACACACATTTCAGCTTGCAGAATCAGCCTGAGTTTCCAGTATTTTTGTTGTCATCCTTCAGCCTGAGGCAGCAGAATGATTCACCCATCATCCTGACTGATTCTCACTTGTATGTCCAAATGCGTATGATAAAGCATTTGCTGTGATCAAAAAGAAGATTCAGAAACATCTAATCTGCCACATCATTTATGAGAATCTGAACTGTGCGCTACAGCGTGAGCGTACTAGAAGTTCCAGAAGTGAATAACATGGCCGACTCTGCTTGCTCCAATCAAATCTAGTTTTGCTTTCGACTTTGATCATTTACCAGAATGTGTGACCGAGTTACTACAGCCCACATTGTGTAGTGTAGGTGTGTACAGTAGGTGTGATGGATGCTGTATGACAACATTAGTCATTTGATAAGAAGAGGCTTGATTTGATAAATATTAAAGGTGGGGTAAGCAGTATTGTTATGGTGTCATTGGCCAAAAAATCCAATATGCTTAACGGTTATTACACTAATTCAAGTGGTCTGAGAGAAAACCTCTACTTCTGCCCCTCCTCTTGACTGTTTTCATGCTTCAGAAAATCTATCCCGTGACGGGAGACTTTAGCCAATCACAGGTTATTTCAGAGAGACGGTGCTTTTGTATTGGCTGTTCTACAAATGCAGACGCGCGTACACGTCCCTTCAGATGGTGAAACACTGATTCAATGGGGGAAAATCCTGCAACTTGTGATCAATTTCCAACACCTCCTTTGCCTACAGCGGTGTATAGTACAAAGCAACACATCCCGGCTCCACACGGAGCTTCAGGCTCATTACGTTCGATGCCATGGCGCTTGTATTGACGTGGCAAAGAGGCATGATGACAAACAGTGGGGAATAACTTTTGACGGGGGACAGTGGTGTGTGTGTGGTGTACTAGCCTCTCTTCCCGCTGCTGGACGGCGTTGCAGCTGCCTCTGAAGCCTGGGGCGCTCTGCTCTGTGGCCGCGAAGCGCTGGAGGGGTGTCTTTGAGAAAACAAGTCGCGGCGAGAGGGACCGGGGTCTCGGTGAGGCTCACACCGTGGAGAGCGAGCCCTACGAGGCATGAGGTTTCGCAGGGCAAGCGACTCCTTCTGCTGCCGGTCGAAGTTGTGGGTTTGGTGGGAGGGGCTTTAAAGAAACACACATTTGCTTCAACATAACAATAACATTGACATTTTTCCTGTTTATACTTACATTAACATTACATTCATTCAAATGACATGTTAAAATAATTTGTATTACGATAACCAAAAAACCCAATGCATACTACATTTCCTGAATCTATATTTTGTTCTCCATGCTATTAAAGGAACAGCACTTCAATATTTGGGAATGAAGACTCAGGTGTTTTAATTTAGATCAACTTCTGTTTAATTATTCACAACCCCAAAAAGAGAAAGAAAACAAACAAAAAAAAGGCTCTTTAACAATCCACACAGTCATCATTATCATCATATAATTCATCACCATCAGAAGAACAGATAATCCATCTGAATGTTATGTCCCTCTGGATAATATTAATGCTAGACTATATTAGAACATCTCCCTTGTGCTTCTTCTAAACCACTGTAATACTATCTTTATTACTATTGTCATTCTTTCTCTGGGACACCAAAGTCCTCAGTACAAACCCACGAGAATCCTTCAGGTCTTAAAGTTGAATATGAAAAGCTTGTCATGCTTTGTGTTTCAGTATCTTCTCAAGTGGACTTGCCTGGTTGCAAAAGACTGAAGTAAAACACAGGTGACATAGAAGTGAAGAGAATGATGTCAGCACCATACTGTAAGTAGCGCAGCACCAGGACATCAACAGGCCTTCTTTCCTTGACCTTTTACTCAGGTGGAGCATGCACCATCACATGCATGATACTGTCAAACAGTCTGATTATCTGCTGATAGATATCAAGTTTGGCTGTGTATTGTAGGTGAACGAGGTCTAGTAAGGCAACCCTTCATAAATAGAAATAAAAACAAAACTCTTTCTCTATCTCTTATTGTTTCTAAATGTAGCACTTGAAGCAGTTCATATTTGATGAAGTTGATGTACTTGCATGGTTCTTGCAATTTTTGTACCCACATAGTTGAAATGCACTGTAAGTTGCTTTGGATAAAAGCGTCAGCTAAATAAATGTAATTAAAGTAAATTGTAACTAATGGCTTATAAATGGTTAATTAATTTACTAATGTTTATATAACAGTTATAAACTATTAATGAGAACACATTTTGGGTTGGCAGGTTGTGAAAACTCCCATTGAACTATGTTTATCCTTTCATATATGTGTAATGTAATAATGCAGTTATAAATGTTGGTAATCCATTGTCTGCAGCTCTAATTACATTAATAAGTTAATTAATGTATAATTAATACGTTGTTAATGAATGGCTTTTGGTCCAGAAGGTCAGAGATGTAAGGAGGATTGGCCCTGATAAACTGCAGGGCTAAGTAGACAAAAAGTTAGCTTGCTAACACGAGCCATTTAAATGAAAAAATTAGCGGGACATGGATGGCACGTCTGACCTGACACTGGGTCAAAATGCTGTTTATTAATGATGCGAACTGGGAAGATTTTAAATTACATTTCACAAATATAATGTCATATACCTGACGGTATGAGTTATACTAAATGACCTGATGACATTAGCTAGGTTTTTCCTACTCATTCTAAACTGCATGAATACAACTAACTCTGCAACACACACATTTCTTCATGTGTGCACGTGGAAATAAAACATTTATAAAGGATTGGCACTTAAGTTTCATATATCGTTTGGGTCCTAAACTAAAGGATACAGCTTGTGATGCTACAGTGACTTCCTGTTTACATAGTTGACAGCTCTTGATTGGACAGTGCTACACACTAAAGTCTTTACTAGCGAAGACATTTCTTAATAATGATGCAACCAGATTTAGTAAATCACTAGTTTGAAAGTAGCTGGGAGTTACTAAGGACTTTTCACACAAAATGAGTGACGGATTTATGAAGAGCTGCTCCGGACATTTTTCACAAGCTGGCAACCCAAGAAGTTGTTTTTATTTATGATTTATAACTTTCAACGCGTCATAGATAAACTAATCTATGAGGCATTAGCGCATTGTTGATTAATCATGAATACAGCCTTTAGTTACAGTGTATAATGCTTTATAAAGGGTGTCTTATTAGGATAGGTGGTACCTCTGACTAATATCCAAAATAAATGCTGTTATGCTAGTGGTCTGTAGCTAGTAATATACACAAGCAAACTACCATCATTCTCAGGCAACAGTTCTTTTTTTCTAACCTTTTGTTGATTTGATCTGTTTTTCCCAGACTAGCAGAGGGCAGTTTTTCCAGTCAGAATTACATCTAAACACTTGCCCATGTATCACAGCCATTATGTTAAAACACTTTATGTTAAAGCAGTGCAGGCCTGCTATGATCGACTGTTGACATGACACCTTCTGCTAAATAAATGTCTATTCTGAAACTTTGCTGAGTGCGATCCAACACATCATTCAAAAAGATTTACACTTTACATTTGCTGTTCCAATCATGTAATGTCTGGTGGCTCTATCTCTGGTTCCAAAGAAATGATGCATTTAAATTGTCTGCTGGGCTTGTAATAAGCACAAAGAAGAACTTTGTGGTGGTAGGAGGGACTATACAGACCACCCTCATCAAACCATGTGACCAAAAAAACCCAAAACACATCTTGTCATAGTACAAATTCTGGGGCTCTGAAATTACGGCCAGTGTTTTTCTGGACATTTCTAAGAGTCCAAAGAGCTGGCCAATAACAACAATAATAAGCCATGTTTTAGTGATGTAGCGTTCAGAAACTTTAACGTCTGTGCTGCACCTTCAGGTGACTTTGTTGATCACTGGTTGGATGAGCTTTGTCCATGTTGTCATTCCCACTAAAAGAAAGATGGTACAGTGCCACCCTCTCTTTGAATGTTAAATAGTGACCTTTGGGACGAGCAGTGCCCTCTACAAATACAACTGCAGCTCCCAAGCATGTTGTCACAGCATCATGGAGCTATAGTTGTTAAATGCTTGAAATACATTCTTATTATTCTATATCATACAGCACATACTCAATGTGGACATTTAGCTCTGAATTTGAAGAAAACATTGTGAACAGGAAGTGGGGCCAAACCATTTAAATTGAATATCTACGAGCACTTGGTATCAGAGATGTTGCCATTGAAAAAACACTTTTTAAAAACCACCTCCCCTTGTTTTCATCATGTTGCCCATCATTTCTATCAGATATGATAACTGACGGGAATGCTGCTGGGATCTGTGGACGTGGTAGATGAACTTTATAATGGATTCCACTCAGGCAAGCAATATGAGCAGTCAGACAACCATTCAGACAAAAGGTGAGTCATGACCATTTCATGGATTAACTAACGGAAACCAGGTTATAAATAATAATAAAAAAACAACAGCAGAATTTTCCTACGGTGGTTGTCTTGGTGTGGAAGTCAGCTAGATGTCCAGTGGACCCGTGGAGGTCACACTAACAGAACAGAGGCTGTCATGAGATCACTGACTGGCTGCTGGTCCATACTGCAGACACACTGCTCCTTGACTCCTGATGAAAGTCCAGCTGTGACAGGGCACTCAAAGATTCTTACTGAGGCTCGGGCACCAGTTACAGTTCTATTAAAGAACCCAGCAGGTAAAAGGCCCTTCTGACTCTCTCTCTTTTGGATTCTCTGGCCAACAATTTCTGACATGCAGTGTCATGGAATAAAAATGCTGATAAAACCTGTGTTGCTGCTCTGTAGTTGTGTATATGGCACAATGCCCTCCCTTCAATCACACAACCTAACTGCCACAGCACAACTACCCTCTTTCTTTATCTCGCTGCATTTACACTTTTCAAACTGTAATTTAATGACCCATACAATCATGACTTTGCAACTCAGTACTCGATCTGAGCTCCCTTCAATAATTCCCTTACATTTTTCCTTTTGGGGAGTGTTAATAACAGTACAGTATTTTAGAGGCTGGGACCAGTTTGGATTCAATTCAATCACGGCTCATTGATGAAAGGTATATTGTGATATTCTGAAACACTTAATATGCTGAAATTCCAACATATGTATGTGACAATATTGGCACTTTAGTTTAAAGAAACTTCCTGACATGGTTACAGCAGCCCTGAATTTCCTCCAATCCTCCCACTTCGTTGATGACAGAGCTGGGAGGACATTTTAGGACTTGAGGGCACTACATCAATATCAGGGAGAGAATGTTTCACTGTATAGCTGCTTTTTAGCTAGTGAAAATACTAATAATGTGCTATGAAGTAGCTGAGAGGAGATGTAAAAGATAGAACATGATTAGTTTGATGAAATGTTACACTTAAAGGTAACAATTCCATGTGATTCTAGTTTATTCCAAAGTGTAATACAAATTTAGAGAAGTGGTATCTATTTCTAAAAGATCCATAAATTATCCTTACCTGCATTGCAATTTCAATGATATTAATTGAATTGATTCAATTGACACAGAACTGATCGCCAACCTTTATCACTCCATTAAACTATACAGACCACATGTATTCTCACTAATAGAAATAAAAGTATTTTCTTCTGGTAATCATTGTCAAGCATCAGTTCATGTTCAACAAGCAGATGTGGAGAGGAGGAGGAGGAGGAGGAGGAGTGATGGAGAGGAGGTGAAGACGAATCACGAAGTGATGAGGCTCGGGGGACGACAGAGGAGTGTTGGTGGGAACAAAGAAGTGGAACCTTGTTTGGTTCTGTGTTGATTCAAACAGACTCCAGCAGGTATCATTGTCTCAAATCAGGGTGTTACTACAGGTCTGCAGTGCTCCTAACGGCCCCTAAATTTCCATCAAACAATCTATATTTCATTGCTAACACATCTAACCCACTTTTTCATTTGACTTGCTCTGAGCACAAAAACGCCATCCTTTATCCCAAAGATTTGAAAGGTGAGAAGAGCTTTAAGACTCTGAAAAATGTTAGTGCTGATGTGGAGTTGGTATTATATTTGTTGGACAGGTTGCCAATCTGTCTCTAACATTAGCTGCTTAAGCTAGGTAACATATGTTGTAACAAACATCTGACTTTCACAGCAGCATATTCCGTAACATTTTACAGACATCTGGTAATACTCCCTTCCTGACCTGTCTTGTGAGCTGTTTATTATTTTTGTGGAATAAACTGCATACATGAAACTACAAATGTAAGATATGCTAACAAAGACTGCTAACAACTGAAAATGAAAGCTGCTGCCACCTTTATTTGGGTCAAGGAATGGAGACATGCCTTGGGGAAGGCGTTTAAATTTGAATTCACTATACACAGTAAGGAAAGGTTTGTTAAAGACCCATCCATTTCTTAAAGCTCCACTAATCATTATTATTTACAAGATAATATTTAAATGTTACAGAGGAACAAGCCTTACGCTGCCCCCAAGTGGCCGAAGAAAAGAAATTAATTAGTGCAGCAGCTTTAAACTTTGTGAACTTTGTAAAAATTGTGGCTTATTTCTGCGACTCAAATGTAGGGCTAGGATGCACTGAGGAAAACACACAAAGGCTTAGAAAGTGTGGTTTAAAATAGCCATTGGGTAATTTCCAAAACTGTTGCTGGGGATGCTTAACATGTTTGTCCACTCTTCAGTACAAAACTGAAACAAGATGAACTGATCTCGGACAGTAGCTACAAAGCTTGCTTAGCTTGGAGAGCTTATTCCCCCCTTCAGTAACTCTAGTGATTGAAATGACGAACAATCCTGAGAACAAAATATCAGGGGGAGTCAACCAGTACAGAGAAAATAGAAAAGAAGCTTGGTTCACAACTATTGTTCCCAGCTGCCTAGGGTGTTAGCGGTTAGCTCGCCAGATACAGTATATCACCAACTAGCCCTGTGAGTAGTCACTACGTCACCAAGCTTGAACAACATACATCGCTGTGCCACTTTCTGGTGTGACACTGATGAAAAGGGAAGCACAGCTGCTCACACAGCTGCATCTCACTTCCTCTTTCGATGTTAACGTTAAATTAAAGGGAAAAAAAAACAAAGCGCTGTCATCGCCACATGGTTCTTTGGTTGAAGAAAATAAATGGTGACTGGTTTCTGGAGTTACTGGTGGTTTCCACTGTCCACAGGTAATTGTGCATAATGAAATTCACCTGCCACTCTTATCACCTGCCACATTTATGTTAGAAGTAGGTAAGGGTCTGGAAGAGCTGATAGACCAGCAATTCACTTTTCCAATTGAATTACAAGTTAGTTAATGAAACTAGCCCAGGACATAAACCTTCCATTATGTGTTGTTTTGTCAATGCAGACTGTGCTCATGAATAACAATATGAATCAGACAGCTACTGGACATTGATGTAGTGTTACAAAGACAGATTTTTTTAATGTATTTGTCATAAGGGGGGGTGCACTTGTGTGTTTCTGATTGCCAAATAGCAATACATACACACACACACACTTGAAATGGAAGAGGAGGAGGGAGGGAAAGAGGGAGGACAGTGAGTGTATGAAGGGCCAGATACAAGTGTTTTAACACTTAAACACAACGCAACAACCTGAGACTAGTGTGGGGGAGTTGGTGGGTCGTAAGGGTGACAGAGAAAGGGAAAAGGAAAGAGAGAAAGACGGAGAGATCAACAGACTGATATTTAGAGAAAGAGAGAAATAGTGCAACAAAGATAAGTAAAGCGAGAGACCTCTTGAATCTGGGAGGATGGGAGAAAGGAAGAGGGAGGGTAGAAAAGGTAAAAAGACAACAGGAGGAGAGGGAATTAGGGTAAAGAGACTGGAGTTCAGGGAGGGAGGGAGAAGAAACAGGTGAGACAGCAAAGAAGGGAAGAATTGAGAAGAAGAAATCAGACAGAGCAGCAGTAGTGCTTTCAGGAGTACGGCTGTGGAACTCCATATCCTGGTCTGTAGATTGGTCTCCCCGTTGGTGACTGAGAATTGGAATAGGCGGGCCCGGCTGGGTAGCTGTAGCCGCCATAGCTGTAGGAGGCAGGGTAGGGTGCGGGGCCACTCTGGGGGTGGCTGGGGGTGTACTGGCCGAACGCTGAGCCCGGGTGTGGGGCAGGGAAGGAGGGCTGGGTCGGGTAAGGGCAGGTGGCTGAAGTTGGAGGCCCAAAAGCGGGCCTGGGGCCGGAGTAGCTCCCTGCTGGGGTGAAAGGTGAGCCAGAACCTGGGTAAGGAGGGAACTGTGACGGGGGGTTGGCCGGGCCAGAGGCTGCTGCCGCCGCAGGGGCTGGGTTGGGGGGTTGGGCAGGGTACGGGCTGTAGGGAAGGCCGGAGGAGCCCCCTGAAGACGAGGAGGCTGGCTGCGAGGCGTTTTGGTAGCTGGAGGACTGAGGTTTGGAGTTCGGCTGCTGCTGATTTGTCGTTGTTGCTGTTGTTGTCTGTGGATTCCATGGTGAGGACGTGGCGGCAGGATCCTGGCTGATGCCTGCTGATGATGTCATGGCGGTGGGATTGCCCTCGCTTCTCTGCCGCAGAATCTCCTGGAGTTTCTCTATCCGCACCCGTCTTTTGTGAGCGAGGGAGCGCAGGGAGAGGAAGCGGTCGAGGAAGGAGTCCAACGGCAGAGAACCCTCCAGAAACTCATCAGCTAGAGCCTGCAGACAGAGACCGGTGACAGTGATGCTTACTGCTGAGCAGATCATACTACTGCAAGTACTGAACTCCCTCTAAACCAGCTTCTCAAAATAACTCCCTCCAACCAGACCACAGATTGGCCGTTCAGTCATGCAGACTCAAAGGCTGGGACAGTGATAGGCTGCTTTTCATTGTGAATGGGACCTGGAGTTGTAGCCAGATGCCCCACCAACGCCGCCCCCTCCCATGTTTTAAAGCAGGGCTGTTTTAGGCTGGATTTAGTGCTTTCATTGTCATGAAATCAATGTATGTCCATACTAGATATGACAGATGAGATGAGATGCACACTCATGACTACACCCCGTGACTGAGGCTGCAGCGTGACGTTCAAGCATGACCATCTCATGAGACATGACGAGTTCACTTGAACATCAGTATCAACATATTGTGCTTTAGGATTCCTAAGGCTACATCCACACTACTACGTTTTTGTGTTAAAACAGCATTTTAAAACGAAAACGATCTCCGTACACAGAAGCGTTTTATCACCGTTTCAGAAAAAATCTCCGTCCATACTACATGCCTGGAAACGCATATCACGTGACCATTCACGTGCACTGGGCATGCACGTGCTGGTGTAAACAGGAAGCAGATTGTCTACTCTGCGTTGCTTATTTTGTTGCAGAAAATACTACGAACAAAGAACAGCAATGGAGAGAAGAAAGAGCAGAGTTTTCTCTGCTTGGACCGATGACCAGGTGGAACTGTTACTGAAAGTAAGTGTTGTAATTCGTTATCCATGTTGAATTAACCGCTGATAGTCAAGGCTGATGTCGTTTGTTTTCTTCCGGAAAAGGCTCACGTGATATGGGCGTGACGAATCAGGGAAGGACACGTCGCTGCTGATGAAACCCAATCAGGAAGCGAACATGTGTGTTAGCATCATTGTTTTCGAACAATGCTCATCCTCACTAAAACGCAATCCAGAGTTTTCAAACTAAAATGGGGTTAGCAGTGTTTTCAAAGGTCTCTGTTTTAGGGGTTATAAAATGCTGGAGTAGTGTGGACGCTAGGTGTAAATGTAGCAAAAGTTATGTGTTTTAATACAAAAACGTAGTAGTGTGAATGTAGCCTAAGTAGCCTAAGGTGATTGTGCTATTGGTTTCATGTTCTGTGTGTTCTTATTGCCTGTGTTGTTGCTCTGTGCTGTTTATTTGTTCATTTATAGTGGAAGTGCATTGAGCAGTGCAAAACTAATTTCCCCATGGGGCAAATAAAGCATCTTGATCTTGATTGTAGACAAAAATCTTCTTTCATAACTTTACATTAAAATTCCTGTCTGTCATTTAAAAAGTATCCAATAACTTTAGTTTAAATAGCTGGGGCCAGAAAAGTTTCAGACCTAAAACTGGGCACCAGAGCCAAAAGAGCCAAAAATCTCTGACATACCATGATAATCACTATATGGTCATATAGGTGAATCTGCACAACACATTGTAAGATAGTCATCAGCTGCATAACTGAAGAGGAAAATATCCCCTTGAAAAGACAAAATTATTTATACAATGCAGGAATAGTGGACTATATTAATTACAAGGGCTTTCAGACAGGCAGAGTTTTAAAGACAGCTGACATTAAACAGTTTTAGAACTAACAGTCTCAGCCTTTCTTCTACACAGAGCCACACGATGACATGTGCCAACAGTAAATGTCAAACAGACATAACCTGACAGAACTGCCAGAGAGCAAAACAGTGCGTGTCTGCCTCAGTAGCATTAAGTAATATATTTAGGGCTCTATGATTTCTGCGATACAGAAAACATGGACGGAATTGCAGAATTTGTAAAACGTGGAATATCGTGGAATTGTGTGTGTGTATTTAACAGTTCTAACCTCTGACTCTGCCTCCGTTTTGCTGCCCTCTGTCTGTAGTCTGGAGAACAACGCCTCTGGAGACACCTGACCCACCATCCCATCTGAGAGAGAGAGAGCGAGAGAGAGAGAGAGAGCGAGAGAGAGCGAGAGCGAGAGAGAGAGCGAGAGAGCGAGAGAGAGAGAGAGAGACACACACACACACACACACAGATGGAACAAGATAAAAATACATCCCAGCAGAGCACAGGAAAAACATCTTGATTAATTTTACAGTCCCACAAAATCTTCATCTCTTTGAGTAACAGTCCAAAAAAACCCCAAAGGATGAAAGAAAGCAGCAAATACTCTCAGTGGAGAACCAGGTTGGGAGTTTTTGAGAAGATGTTTACTGATTTACTTCATAAATGACTCAAAAGAATCAAGAATCAATTATGCAAAGAAATCTGGAGTCTGATTAACTCTGTCATACAATGAACTTAGTGGTTGACTAACTGTTATATCTAAGCCATTGGACATTCAAACACACTGACATCCACAGTAATATGAAACCAAACATACTACTGCTAAAATGATTATTAGAAAGCCATGATCATTATGGGCACTGTGGAGCTCAGTCAGTCACTATGCAATAAAGGAAATAGGAACCCTGTTTTGCCTCTGAGTGGCTCGTGTGCAGCACTTTAATTGCACATTTATTACATTATAAAAGCGATCAAAGCTGGTTGGCAGGTTTAGATTTTGTTATAGCTTCATGACTTTTGAATCAGATTGATGAAATAACTTTATTTGTCAGGTATTTAATTTGCCAAAAAACCAGGAATGTCCTTTTTTGGCAAATTAAATACTCTGGTTGTTGTATCCATAAACAGTTTCATTTACTATACCATACTGTATATCATGATATATAATTACATATAGCATATATATGGGGGTGTCTGTAATAACAGTAAGACAGTCGACTGTCTGCAGTTAGTTCACGTGTCTGTAATAACAGTAGGACAGTCGGGTGTCTGCGGTTAGTTTGTGTGTCTGTAATAACAGTAGGACAGTCGATTATCTGCGGTTAGTTCACGTGTCTGTAATAACAGTAGGACAGTCGATTATCTGCGGTTAGTTCACGTGTCTGTAATAACAGTGGGACAGTCGACTGTCTGTGGTTAGTTCACGTGTCTGTAATAACAGTAGGACAGTGGGGTGTCTGCGGTTAGTTCACGTGTCTGTAATAAAAGTAAGACAGTCGATTATCTGCAGTTAGTTCACGTGTCTGTAATAACAGTAAGACAGCCGAGTGTCTGTGGTTAGTTCACGTGTCTGTAATAACAGTAGGTCAGTCAAGTGTCTGTGGTTAGTTCACATGTCTGTAATAACAGTAGGACAGTCGGGTGTCTGCGGTTAGTTCACGTGTCTGTAATAACAGTGGGACAGTCGATTGTCTGCGGTTAGTTCACGTGTCTGTAATAACAGTGGGACAGTCGAGTGTCTGTGGTTAGTTCACGTGTCTGTAATAAAAGTAAGAGTCGATTATCTGCGGTTAGTTCACGTGTCTGTAATAACAGTAGGACAGTCAAGTGTCTGCGGTTAGTTCAGGCGTATAACAGCGGACAGTTGAGTGTCTGTGGTTAGTTTGGGTGTCTGTAATAACAGTGGGACAGTCAAGTGTCTGTTGTTAGTTCACGTGTCTGTAATAAAATAAAAAAAAAATGAACTCAGAAGAGAGTGTTGGTGAATTTTAGGTATCTGGACAAAACCAACGCTGTGTCCCAAATCGCGTACCTGCGTACTCAAACTTAGTATTTTGAGTGCATAAGTGCGTTCACCCTGGTAAGTATGGCAAAATGCAGTGTACTGTAAGTACCCGGATGGTGTACACAAAATGGCCAGAAAGTTGAGTGTGGAACGCTGCACACTTCTCACCCTCAACGGTCGCCATCTTGGCCATGTAGCGGAAGGGGAGGACCACCAACGTATGACAATGGCGGCCGCGGTTGCAATTGTTATGGCTAAAAGTAAAAGCACGTTCATTTTTAATATAACTGAATTGAAGTCAAGTGAGCAAACGTGCTGGCAGATATTTCGGCGTGTGGCAATCGTGGTAAATGTTGGCGATAATGCTCTGCCCGGTTGCAATCCGTCATTAAAAAGAAGAAGAAGAAGAAGACACGGTCAAAGGTTGCAATCGTCATTTCTGGTAAGCACACAACAGCAGTATTCGATTTGGGACGACACTACCCTGTCAAAATTAACGCACTACACAAGTCAGTACATAGTGTACACAGTATACTGCATGTGAGTGTACTGACGAAAGTACGCTATTTGAGACATAGCTCAAGTTACGCTGATCAGGGCTCTACGCTAACTTTTTTCCCAAGGAGTGAAAAAACTTAGGAGCACACAAAGAAATTTAGGAGCACAGTGAAAAATGTTTAAGTAACACAGAGTTTATTAACAATGTATTACATCCATATTTATACTGCGTGTGCATACGTGCGTTTGTGCATGCTCCTTCTCTTTGTGTGCACTTATCATGTGAAAACCAGTGAAGGACTATGGAAGTGGAAGACCCTAGTGTCTAGTGAAAGAGTGAACACTCATCACAGAAAACTCTACTGATTGGCACATTGCGGCTTGTGAAATGTGGGACTTGTAGTTTTTGAACAGGGACGGATACACCATACACCACACTTTATGTAAACAAGGTTACTGAACAATATCTATAACAATAACTTTAGTAAAATAGATGTCAAATTAAACAAGGGGGATGATATTATTAATAGTATATGGCTAGAAGGAGCACATATTGGCACATTGACCACTGCAGAAGCATTATCCACAACCTGGATGAGTACCCAGTATAAATTTGTGTATTAGTATAATATTATAACATTAAATAAAAATATAGTATATTCATTGTAATTTCATAAACTAGTATACAATAGGCCTATAACCTATCACTAGTATAATATTATTTCCAGTTGGACAATACAGCAGTTAAAGAAATACACAATCAACATTTATAATTGTTGTAGGTTTTGTTCTTCATTAAATCCTTGTGCAGAAAAAGGTCTACATTGCGCTAAGTAATGCTATGTAATGCTATTGTCAATAATCAGAATGCCCCTTAATTTATTTATCCAGTTTGCACATACCTAATTTTAGGCGCAAATGCGAGTAAAATACTCGCACTGTAGAGCCCTGCTGATGTAAGTAGCGGTAGATTTTCATGGGTAGTTTCTTCTGCGTCCACAAAGTAATCGTTGTTTAACTTATTAAAATCATGAAGGTTTCAATTTCTGCTGGAGGTGATTTGTCTTGGAATATGGAGCAAATCCCAGGAACATGCTTCATTTTTTCAAAGACAGATGAAAGAAATGCTGAATGAGAGATTGCATTTAGATACAGAAGCTAGTGGAACAGAGACTAGACAAGAAGTGACGTCAGGACTTCGGCTCTTTATGGCAAGCACTTTCTCTAATTCAATTCAATTCAGTTTTATTTATATAGCACCATATCATAACAAAGTTATCTCAGGGTACTTTTTCGAGTAGAGCAAGTCTAGACCAACTCTTTATATTTACAGAGACCCAACAGTTCCCACCATGAGCAAGCACTAGGCGACAGTGGCAAGGAAAAACTCCCTTCTAACAGGTAGAAACCTCGAGCAGAACCAGGCTCTAGTCTAACCTATTTAACATGCGTAAAATAAGTTTTAACGTAATACTCACAATAGCAAATCACTACAAAACTACCAAAAAGCAATACAAGTGTTTCAATTATGTACCGTCACACAACATATCATAAAAGATGGCCATATTGATTTTCCCATTTGTAATGCACAGCACCATCATTCAACAGGAAGAATCTTGTGAAAAAGCTGACATCTCTGCCTTTTCTGACAGCAGCCTGAACAGACCAGAATGCAATTGTGCCAAGCTACAGCTCACATTTCTGTAGACTTGCAACCAGTAGTATGTCATATAATGCTTTCCTTAACAATATTAAATAGCTGTTTTATAATTGAAACAACCAAGAGCAGAGATCAGGTTTTACTGGAAACCCTGCAGGATGTGTGTATCACCGTTGGTGTTCTTGTCTCTGTTGCTCTGTGTGACTAGCTTCCTGCAGGAGTGCTCAGGTCTACCCTCCAGTCAACATTAGGATGGGAAACTTCAACTTTCCTAAGAGTTGACATTAAGTGCTAGTGTTCAGTTCAATTCAATTTTATTTATACAGTGCCAAATAGTAACATCTCTTATCTCAGGGCACTTTTCATATAGTGCAGGTCTAGACTGTACTCTTTATAATATTATAAGTGTTGTTTAATGATTGTCACTCAGCCCATTTGTCAGTCTATTTGTTTGGACACAAGCTGGGAATTTTTCCCTCCAGTCAACATGGTTTTATGTGTTTCACCAGGTAATAATATCAATTGTCCTAATATAGATCAGTCAGTATGAAGAAGACCTTCTAGTCTTTCTTTCTGGCGGACTGCAGGAAAAACGTGTTAACATTTTATTTGCTGTGACATTTCCATGGTCCGCTCCAAGCTGCTCGACAGTCGTCGAGTCACTGGCTGAACGTCTCAGAACTCTCCATCCCTCACTCCACTTATTCATCCAACCTTTGTTCCCTCCTCCCTCCCTCCCTCCTACCTCCCTCCCTCCTACCTCTCAGGGAGCAGTGCTGTCTGTAGGTTTCTCTGACGGCCTCTAGCTGAGAATATCTCTCCACCAGCACCTCCTTCTGTGACTCCAGACGAGGTTTCATGTCCAGGTTTTGCTCAGCCAGGCTGCGATTTGATGCCAGGGCCATCTCTCTCTCCAGCTGGATGTTCTGGATCTGAAGGGGAGAAAGACAGGCAGCTTTACATTCTGGGCAATTTGTGGATGGCACTAAATGCAGAGGAATTATTATTTTATTTTTTTGCAGTGCAAATATCATTCTGTGGGGAGTAGGTAGGCAAAGCTGGCACCTGGTCAGATTCAGCATGTAGTTTACTTGTTCTCTGATCAGATAGTTCCTGATTTAAATCAGAATTTTGCCAGTTTTAGACGATTTTATTTAGACAAAGTTCGTGTACACATGCTTGTGTTTACATATTCGAGATCTCGAAACTGTATTTCTCAAAGTAAGGTATTGGAAAAAGGTATTTCTAGCTCAATGGGTAAAAAATAAAATATCTTCAATATCTATCAAAAAGTAGTATCAGTACCAAAACCTGCGTATCATATTAATATTAGTATCAACCAATTTCAAATGATACCCAGTCCTAGTGGGTAGAGGGCACGATGAGGCACTTCTTAAGAACCGGTGGAGAGTGATTTCACATTAGAAATAAATGATAGAAAAGATGTCATCATGTGAACACTCCGCTTCCAACCTCATTTCTATGTACAGTATTCGCCCAATCACAGGGGTAAGCGTGTCTACAGTCATTTTCAGACATGGATTATGTAGCACTGCTGACTTCATTTATTTGTTTAAATGTTGGCTTCTTGTCAGACATGACGGGATATTACAAAAAGAGTCCAAATGCTGGGTGATATTTAGCGCCTGGTGCACAGAGGGAGCGGTGGTGAGTTGGACAGTAATAACATGAAGGAAGAGGAGTGTTCTCTCACAGGCTGCATCACTGATGGACTAAAACAAGTTTTGCCATTGAGGCCTTAAAGCTGGGGTAGGCAAAATCTGTGCAACCTATGCAAAACCTTCCGCCTCTCTCTCTGCTGCCTCGTATCACTCCGCTAAGCCCCTCCCACCAAACCCACAACTTTGACTGGCAGCAGAAGTAATCGCCTGCGAAACCTCATGCCTTGTAGGGCTCACTCTCCACGGCGTGAGCCTCACTGAGACCTGAAGCTCCGTGTGGAGCCGGGACGTGTTGCTTTGTACTATAAACCGCTGTGGGCAAAGGAGGTGTTGATCACAAGTTGCAGGATTTTCCGCCATTGAATCAGTGTTTCACCATCTGAAGGGACGCGTACGCGCGTCTGCATTTGTAGAACAGCCAATACAAATGCACCATCTCTCTGAAATAACCTGTGATTGGCCAAAGTCTCCCGTCACGGGCTAGATTTTCTGAAGCCTGAAAACAGAGCCAAGAGGAGGGGCTGAAGTAGAGGTTTTCTTTCAGACCACTTGAATTACAATATGCTGAACGGTTATTATGGATTTTTTTGGCCAATGACGCCATAACAATACTGCCTACCCCACCTTTAAAGTCCATCTGAAAACAAATTGCATTTTTTGTCTGCTATAGCACATATCTGCTCTGTAAATCACTTGTCCTCTTTTCTCCTTTGAGAAACAATCAGAAACCTAAAGGGAGAAATTTATATTTCATATTTTATGGTCACACTGAGCCAGAGAGCAGCCTGCTACACAACACAAGAGCCACAGACTTTGAACAACAACAACAACAACCCACATTAGCTTTCCTGCTAAAGTCTCCTTCGTATTTAACTTACAGACATGAACACATGTCTTGTCCTGCAGCTTGTTGAACGAGCCACTAACAAACATTCACTGGGGAAAAGTGCACGGCTAACATCAGTTTGCAGGCTAGATAGCTAATTAGCTGCTCCGCTGTGGTAGATTAAATAGCATGTAAACACACCTGCAAATTGCGCTTGGACCCACTTAGATGCTGGTGTGGTTCTTACTCTTCAATACCACTAAGAACACGCTGTCTGCCCATGACATGTATCTACAGCACAAGTTTGTTCACTTTGTCTCGGGTTCCCTACGGTGTATCACTGGAACTCTGGCAGCCTGCCAGCTGCTGTCAATCACACACAGATAGGGACACGCCCCTCCAGCTGGCTGAGACTAGAAGGAGCATTTCTGATATTTCCCCAAAGACCTATTGCATTTAAAAAAACTGTTAACATTATTTTAGACTACAAAAAGGGATGACTAAATGAGATTTAAGTTGGACTTTAATCAATGACACATTTTGTGTGTGTGTGTGTGTGTGTGTGTGTGTGTGAGACGGACATTCACCTGCTTCATAGTGAATCTTCTAATATATTTTCTCATCAATTTCAGCATTAATTTGAGAATTCTGCATGTCAAGACATTACGTTTGGACTCATTTATTCACACACTGTATGTCATATTTTGCTGGATGTTCATAATTGTATCTGCAGTTTTTATGCAGTTAGGCATTAATAAAAATGTAAAATATAAGGAGGGATACAGCTGGTTTTGATTATTATTGTGGTGGTATACCTTTTTTAACTTAAAATTAGCTAATTCAGTGTTTTCCTGGTTTATGAAACACATTTAATTTTCTTTGTGCAAAAGAGATTTGAGTGATAAATGTATAGAGTGCTCTTAATAAGTGTGTAATTGCTCTCTATGTCTATATAACCATGCTGCTGTAGTCTTTACATTAATGTTCACATTAATTCAATTCAGACTTCTGCTGTGTTGGAGGTGTTACAGAGATGTTACAGGATTGACCTAGTCAGATTGCTGTTGTGACTTGAGTTCTAATTCAGACGTGAGAACGACATGTTCATTTCACATCACATTTATGTATTGAGGTGCATGTCTGAAAGAGGCTTAGGGCATACTCCACCAGAACCAGTTTGAACGACATGTTGTCCGATCACGTCGGTAATCAAAAGTGTCTACAGTTGTTCTGAACGGCCACACTGGAAGGGGGGAGAAGTGATATCGGTTAAATATGGAGATAACACATTTTCCCACAGTCTCTCCTGGAAGATTCATAGTGTTGTACTGTACTTGTTCACATAAAAAGTGACAGAAATAGTTGTGTAAAGAATAAAAAAAAGAGAGCAGAGAGAAAAGCTCAGACCCTGCCTACTCTCTCACCTCCACACAGCTGACCAATCACTGAGGAAAGTGGGTGTGATGTCAGATTGTTGGTTTCAGAAAATTACAGAAATGGTCAGACACAGCCCCCACTAATCTGACGTTGGAAAGGTGTGTGTGGGGGGTGGGTGGGGGTGGTATAATGCTCTGTATGTCTGTAGCCAGTTCTAGCAGCCTAACTGCCACATATACTGACTATAATTGTAATGTTCAGTAACTATATTAGCCAGCTGTTAATGAGTTACTCCATCCTGTCCTGGCTCAGTTTCTGCAGTTGTGGGCTATCAGTCACAATCTGCAGTCACTCACAGATGCTAAGTTGATGATTAATGTGGAAAATGGTTGGGTTGTTCAGTATGGACCGTGCCTCTCTTGTTGTGGTAAGTTTAACGCTAGTTTGTCAGACGGAAGTTAATCAATGACAATTTTGATAATCTATTAATTATTTATCAAAAAAACATTAGTTGCATTAGCTGGTCTGCAATGTGAGGAGTAGCTGCATTTCTCTGCTTCATATCTTTGTAAATGTAATACTTTCCGCTTTTTGGCTCTTGGTTAAAACAAAATAAGTAGTTTAAATCACTTCAAGCTCTGGTAGCTTGTGATCACTTTGACCATCTCAGACCAGTGTTAAAGGGCAAGAAGTGGAAAGTGTGGAGAGCTATGTTTACCCTGGTACTTACATTGACATGAAACTGAGCATTGATGTGGACACTGAGGAGATATGCAAGACAGGGCAACAAAGACTGTATTTTCTGTGCAAGTGAAATTGTTTATAATGTTGACAGAAGGTTGATGGTGTTAGAATCATAAGCTGCATTTACATGGACCCTAATATTCCACTAATAATGGGACTAATTGCCCAATCAGAATAAAAATGCCTTGTGTAACCAGAAGAGACTGGCCCGATCGGAAGGAATTTTCCATCGGGTTGAGAGGAGCTGTGTAAATCTTTGATAATCTGTTCAATAAGAAAATATTAGCGCCTAATAACCATGTAAACGCTTAATCTGATCCTTTCTCTCTGGTTGGAATAAACAGATTCTTTCTGCGCATGTTTGCCCCACGTGTGGGGAACATTAGGTGACGTGAATGAGTTTCTGGGAGGGACAGAAACAAAACCAGCACAACCAAACTGCTCTGTGGCTGATCCAACTTAAAAGATTTAAGGATTGTTGAACGCCTCGATGGTCGAAAGACTCGATACGAGCTGTTTGAAAAGTCTTCTTCTTCTTCTGTTATATTTCCGGCAGATTAAATCCTTCACAGCGGGCAAAACCACTGTGTCCATGTCAAAAAAGTTCCATTCTGATTAAATGCTTTGGGGCATGTAAATGCACATCTTATCGATCCCTTTATTTAGCATCCATGTAAACAGTTGGAATCTCTAATCAGAATGATTTCAACCAGTTTATGAAATATTGTTCATGTAACCGCAGCTTTAGACTCAGTACTGGCCTTCTCATTGTTTTGTTGGTGTGGGAATTTAAATGTGCCAAGCAGGAATAATCAACTAGGCAACATTGTCAAAGTAGCGAGTAAAATTCCTGGTGAGCAGCAGCTTTCTGTCAGATATTTTTAGTCTGTAAACTGGAAAATGGAAACATGGAAAGCTAAAGCCATTAGGTGCCACAGTTTCACATTTCCATTTATGCCAAAAAGCGCTCTTAATTCTAACACGCCATCAGCTGCACAGCTTAGCATTTTATCTTATCCCCCTAATGCTGTTTTTCTTTGATTTTATTATATGCTGTATTGCATGTATAGTTGCATGTTTTCAATTGTCTTATTGTCTCAGAGTTTTTAT
The DNA here is from genome assembly GCA_008360985.2 of Macquaria ambigua. Lineage (NCBI taxonomy): Eukaryota > Metazoa > Chordata > Actinopteri > Centrarchiformes > Percichthyidae > Macquaria > Macquaria ambigua. Next base: position 220,002 of record VMKM01000691.1, on the reverse strand, counting down.
GTCTTTCATGCTGCCTTGCTGCAAAAAGAATGTCCCCTTGTGGGGCAATAAAGAGCTGAACCAAACTGATGGGCATGTTGAAGCTTGTACAGATCAGGGTGATGGTAGGAAGTCTGTTTGTATGTTGTGTTATATATATCTTTAGACCATTATGATTTGTGAACTGACTGTACAATATTTGTGTTTTGCAGGTAAACCAACCACAACTAAATTCATCCATTCATCCACAACTAAATGCAGTATTTGTGTGATGGGACTATGACCCTGAACCAGTTCCAGTACCTGTGAGAGATCAATAACTCTTTAGTTAGTGCTTATCCAATCACATGCTTGCATTCAGATTACAGCTCGTGCTTGTTCAGTCGCTTACTTGCATGCAAATTTGTCTGCTCAGTAATGGCAGCACTTTTTTCCAATTACATACTTTGATGCAAATCATATGAAAGTGAAATAAAGTTCAGTGGACCTCTTGGTTCAGCAGCAAAATACACCAAAATCTGCATGCTTTTTTTTAATGTAATAGGGTCTAATAGTGTCAGTACTCAGGCGTCAGTTTGGTGCTTTAAACTAGAAACTAACAGCATATTTCACTAGCAGTTTGGGTGGTTCGTGTCATTTGATTTTACCTATAATGAAATGCTCAACCAACCAAACACCCTGCAAGGTTTAAGGACTTCTAAATCATATCCCTAACTTCTCACAAAACCCTTTTATCTGAGAGCTCAGCCTCTCTGAAAGCCAGACAATGCTGCCTTTCAAAAAATGGAATGTAAAGTGAAGCATAATTTTTACCTCATCAGACTCCAGAGCCATAGACTCCACCCTCTCCGGGTTGTCCAGGAGCTCCTGTAGCTCTGATTGGCTCAGGTCCTGGAGCTTCTCCATTTGATTTGCCAGGATGGCTGTCCGTCATAAAGGAACCAGGAAATCAGAGCAAAAACAATGTTTGGAAACAGAAAGTGAACAGTCAGAGGCCTAACTTCTGTAGTTTAATGTTACTAACCTCGAATACATAATTATTAGTCACTGACTTATCAAGCCATTGTTGACAACTCAAGACAAAACAAACCATGTCACCTGCAGCCACTCCCTTTATAAAATAACCACAATGTCCGTGGTATATGACAAATGTGGGCTTTTTTTTTATCAATAGAAGTGATAAATACACATTTAGAATGCAATATTTTGTACACAGTTGGCTAATAGCTAACTTAGTTAGCATATTAAAGTCATACTATGGTCATACTATCGAGGTAAGTGACTGTAGGCCACAAAACTGAACAAGCTGTTCAGACGAACACTGGTGACAGTGAAGCAATTAAACGGGTGAAAATGAACTGGTACTTACACGATGCTAGCAAACCAAATTCAGCCTGACACTGACTGGCGGTGACATCCAACACCACCTATTTATTTCAACTGACAGGTGACGTGACACGTCCTCGGGATCTCCGACCTGCCCTCACGGAATTCTGCTGAACGAAAAGCCGCCGAGTCGTTTTCGACGCACGTTGGCCGGCGAGCTAGCTAGCTACTCGGTCGACGTCCAATATAACCTGACGGTTCCGCGTTGAGTAATCTGATGACAACAGTCGGTATGATCGCAATGTCAGGCACTTAGCCACCGTCAACTTCGAGGGAAGCCCAGCGATTTGGCGATCAAAAACGGAGCCCAGAATGACGCTGCTCGGTCCCGATGATCACTGTCAAACGTCTCTGTATTCCAGTAATGCTTACTTTACTAAACGGACGACTGCAATCGACACAATATGTTCGGAAACGACTAAATTTTGGCTAAAAATAGGAAAGTTTCACTCCACACAGACAGAAACCGCCGCCATTTCAGGAACCATCCACGTTCCACCGTTTGCAGGGGGGTGATCGCGCAAAAATAAAATGTTCTAAAACAGCACTGGTGAGCTGTAACGGACTCATGATTCATAGTTATAAACTTTATGAATACCTTACTGTTTGCCGACATATTTAGGTGCTATTATGTTAACTGGGCCCGTTGTCCCTCTTGTGTCCCCTATTTCGCAGTGTAATGGTAGGGTCCTGTGCTCAGCTGATATAAGGGAAACCCCTATGTGACGGTAATGTTCCATCTACTGCTTCCAGTGTACTTACAACACTTCTGTCAATGGTAAACTACCTGTCTCCCTTCTCGGCTGGAGGAGCTGCACACCACTGCTTTCTTTAGAAACGAGGACTGCTGAGTCACACCTGGAGAAATGAAAGGCCCTTCTGTATGACAGAGAGCAGAAAAACAAACATTGGACCGTGGAGACGTCAGGTTTATCCATTAGCTTAGGTGTTCCATGGGAAGCTGCATTGGTTCTAATTAGTCATTTTGGCAAGAGTCAACCTAGCATGAATAATGATAATTGCTGTTATTGATATTAGCAGGTGTAGTGCTACTGGTAGCAGCTTCAGCAGTATTAATGTTTTGGCTATTAGAACTTGTTGTATAGCATACTCTCTAAATTTAGTTTTAGAGGTTTTTAGCCCATAAAAATAATTTAAATTCTGGTAGAGACTGTCAGCACAAACTTATCAGCTACTGATGAGACTTGCATGTGAAAACATCTGTATTTGTATTGGCCTTCAGTCAGTCAACCTATAACTATGATTTTTATCCTGAAGGAAATCTGGTTTGCAGTCAGGCATTAAGCACAAACGTCACAGGGATACACAGACAACAACGAACCAATGAACAGCAACAATCTATAGTCAAATATGAGGAATATAAAAACTGCAATGTAAATAAAATAATATATTAAAAGTGACAACAGCAACATCAAGCCAATGCTAGATGCTTGTACCAAAATTAATTCAAGTGGTAGATTAAGACCCACATCTAATACATATCCAAATAAAGTACAGTTCTTAGGTAAGATATTGTAAAGATAAAGAGCAGGTATGCAAGTCTCTGTATTACATTAAGAGATTCAGCCTCTTAGCAATAAAAGTGAGGCTAGTGAGCTGTGCCTTTGTTCTGAGCATCCTGGACAGGTGCCCTAGTGAAACACTGCTGGGCCTTTTTACAGACAGCATCAGTATTTGATTGAAAGCACAGCTTATTAATGACAGTGTTTTCAGATTGATAGTTGTTTGAAAAGTAAAGGTAATCATGTAAAGAGAACAAGAAATAAGTAAGAATTCAGTGAATACATTTAAAGCTGTGATCACTGCATTTGGAGTCATACACAGATGCCAGTGATGTATCTGAACAACTGATAAAAAAAAAAAAGTGGGCGGGGCAGAAGCTGCTCTCTGGTTGGCTGCCCAGCAGGCCCTGTCATGGAAACACTAGTAACACTTCTGTCAAAATGACCACAGTTCACAGTATGGAATAACACCTTCAGTCTTAGAAACAGTTTATTGCATTACAACAGTTTTGAATAACATGTGTATTTTTGCATATACAGCGCATGGACACAATAACAGAAACACCTGTATACACTGTATTGTAATCTATTACAGCATTCAGCCCCACAGTAAATGTCATCTTCAAATGATCATTGAGTTGACTAATACAGATGTTCATGTTAGTGCCTTCCCCTATATTTATTGTCTTTATGATATTTGATTTGTTATAAAATTATAAAGACATATAAAACATCACAAAACACTATAAAAATATCCATGTGAATACAAAATAAACAGGTGTACGTACAGTACTGTATGTGTCATCGGGGTAACCAATAGCAACTGCCATTAAAAGGCTGTGCACGTTCTAATAAAAATGAAAGTTTTCAGTATATCTGTTATTGGTAAACAGTATGTACATATTCATGAAGAGCAAGTTTGCTGATTGAATATTTACAGTGATACACTTTTGTCATTTTGTCACATATTCATATTTCCTGCCCTGAAGAGTTAACTTTGAGAGAGGTGTTTTACATGCAAGTATAGATTAGACATATTAAGTCATATTAAGTAAGAATTTGGTCCTAAGCATTCCAGACCAAGTGATTAATTTAAAGACACAGTGATATTAAAAATACATTTTCCAAGTTCTAATTGTTAGGTAGTAGCTAGCAGAGCACTATCATAGTAGGAAGTGTGTGTTTGGATGTCAGTTGGCAAAACCTTCGTTTACTGTACATTTCTACTAGAATCCTGTCTTGAAGATCCAATAATCAGGCTTTGTCTTCTTTCAAACAATGTATAAAAACCCAATTTTCACCCAACTGTGCAGCTCTACAGAGTATTGTAGCCTACTTTAGCTCATTGTTTTGGTTCCATTGTTTGGTTGAGTTGTTGCAGGAAGACGACGGTGGAAACGTGAGTCAGAATTGGAGAGAAGAGTTTACATAGAGGAATTGCTAGCAAGAATTGATTTCCAAAGTCATGACTGAATATTTAGCTGATTTTGACAATGTAGATGAGGCATTTGAATTCGATGGCCATCCCTATTTATTTGAGTATACGGATCTTCCTGCAACAACTCAACCTCTTGCGAGATTTCAGAGTGAGACTTACACCGCTTATCCTCAAAGGGTTGCGGGGGTGCTGGAGCCGATCCCAGCTGACACTGTGCGAGAAGCCGGGTACACCCTGGACTGGTCGCCAGTCAATCACAGGGCTGACAAATACAGAGACAAACATTCACGCGCACAGTCACACCTATGGGCAATTTAGAATCATCAGTTAACCTAACCTGCATGTCTTTGGATGGTGGGAGGAAGCCGGAGTACCCGCAGAGAACCCACGCAGACACGGGTAGAACATACAAACTCCACGCAGAAGGGCCCCAGCTGACCGGTGGGTTCAAACCAAGACCCTTCTTGGTGGAGAGATGGTCAGTAAGTGATACGTGACCCACAGAAAAGAATCAAGAAAAAATCAACATAACTTGCATAATACTTCTTTCTTTCCTTTTCCTGTAATCATCTTTACATTTATCTTGGGACCCCGTATGGGGTCCTGATACCCACGTAGGGAACCACTAACCAATAGGACACTAGAGAAAACAAGCTGACCAAAGCTCCACATACAGTAATAAACGTCCAGGTGAATGAGGAGAGTGCTACTGTGGCTACTTGACCATCTCGACAGACTTTCCCTCAAATTCATGTTCATTGGACACAAGGTAGGCCTGCCTATTTCTTAAAGGAATAGTTTGACATTTTGGAAATATGCTTGTTCACTTTCCCACTGAGAGTGAGATCAGGAGATTGATACCACTCTCATGTTTGTGGGTAAAGTACGGCGATGGAGCCTGAAGCTTAGCTTAGCATAAAGACTGGAAGAACGTAGAAACAGCTAGTTGTATTTTGTGTGTTTAATTCATACACAAACAGACGTAAAAACAACAATTTGTGGTTTTAGGGGGAGTTAACATGTTATTTGAGCTTTAGAGGCATTCGTAGATATTTTTTAACTTTGGACTGAGCCAGGCTAGCTGTTTCCCCCTGCTTCCAGTCTTTATGCTAAGCTAAGCTCCTCCCGGCTCCGACTATATATTTACAGGTAGAGACATGAGAGTGGTATCAGTCTCCTCATCTCACTCTCAGTAAGAAAGAAAATAAGCGTATTTCCCAAGATGTCAAACTGTTCCTTTAAATAGTGCGACTAATGGAAAACACATTCTGCTACAGGCTTCCTTTGACCATATAGCATGGTTAAGTTGCAAAGACAGCAACAACATAAGTCACTTGGCATGTATTGTATTTCGTCCAACCGACATTGGATTTTTGAGGCTGATGCTGATATTGATATTTTATTCTTTAAAAATAAAATAATGATACATCGGGCAATAATTTTTTAAACATAAACACGTAACATGAACAAACTATCTTCGCTTAGATTGTCTTTATTTTTTTGAGACACATACTGATTGGGACATTTTACAGTGTAAAAATCAACTTGTCAGCGCTCTCTGGTGGATAAACTCTGTTTGACCTCTAACCTACTTTGGCATTTACTCTTACTGATCAGACCACATATACACCGAAATATTGGCTATCAGTCTAGCTAGTGATGATATAAAAATAACATTTTCATGTATTATTTATGCCATGGTAGGCTGTGTTCAAATCATAATCCATTTTTCAAAGCTCGTTTGGTTGTTGGTGGTTAAACTGGTGGTTAAATCAATTTAACCGCTTATTAAATCCATTTCTTTTTATTAAAATATTTCATCACTTATTTACTGACTATTTAATTCTGTACTAAGAACGTATTTCCTGCCGGCCACTGTTGTTACACTCTATGATGTCAGGACACATCATGAACTCCACTAATGTGCATTATGAAAACTCACCAAATCCACTGAAAGAGAAATCTGCAGAATCAACACCTTTAAAAATCTGTAAGTGCAAAACAAGTGGTTTTCAATTCTACTGCTGACAAGGAGTAATTCAACATGTATGGCATGCATGTTTCCTGTGTGTGTGTGTTAGTCTGTTTTGAGTGCTTTGAGGGCAGAGACAGACAGGAGGCAGTGCAGGACCACGGCCCCAGTGTCGTACAGCAGCAGCAGCAGTGTCAGACTCCAACAATAGGCCTGCAGGAGGTAAGAAACCACATCATACACTTATACTGTTGTGGTTAGGGCTGTTTCTCCCCCCTGCCCTTTTGTAGACCTGTGTTTTCCCTTTCCCCTGTGTTTCTGTGTGTCTCTCTGTGTGTGTCTGTGATGGGCGTGGCTGTTGGATTCCTGCACCTCATTATCCACCTGCGCGGCTGTGGCTCATCAGCTAATCATCCCTGCAGCTCTTATATACCCGGCTCAACTCTCCGGACTCCGCCAGATCGTTCCGTTTGCCAGTTGGTAATGTGTTTAGGCCAGCACGCACGGATGATTTCTTAGCTTAGTACGCTTGTGAGTTCTATGTGTATTTTTGACCTCGTTTTTTTTTTCCCTGTGGGTTCCAGATACCACCACGACCCAGCCGCCAGCCTGCCCCTGCCAGTCTTCCTCTCCGGTTCCTTCTCGCCTGGTCCACCTGCTCTCGCTTCAGCCTGCCCAGCCCAGCCCGTCCTCCCCTCTGGGTTTCCCCTTGCCAGCTCTAACTGCCTCCGCTTCATTTTAATAAACTGTGTTTTTTATTTGCATGCCAGTGTTTTGAGTTTCTGTTTTTGGGGTCCCGTTCTGACACGTCCGTAACATATACACACTGAAGTGACTAAACTACATCTACAGTCTTCTACAATAACCTACATTACATAATCACACTATACACCTCTTTCCATCCTTCTACTGTATCTATGCACCCATTTATTTCTGCTTATCATCATCACCATCTCTTCCATGTCACCCATCTCTCCATCCTTCCTTCAATCCTATTATCTGTTTTTTTATTTTTCCTAAAAAAGAAAAGTTGGATGAAAGTAACGCACTGACCGTCAGGAACTCCCCAGGACACGCGTAAGGGTGTCTGTAGTCATGGATGTAAGGAGAAATGGGCCCACACTCTTCCTTGCGTAAAGTGCTGAGGCTGTAGCAGTAGAGGCAGAAGGCAAACAGCGACCCCAGCAGGCCAACCACATTGCTGCATGCACAACCTCGAAGCTGTGGAGGGGAAGGTGGGGTGGTGGGGGGTGGGCAGTCACGATCCATCAGTGTGCACTTTGAAACACCCATACACTGGTTATATTGTAGTAAATTGTATTCATAGATTATTCAATCTAACACTTGAGTTTACATGAGATTTTATTGTTTAAGAAATATTTTCAGGAATGTGACATTAAAAACCTTTTCAGTTTTCAGCCCAAATGTTTGCTTTTAGAATGAAAATACAGTAGGTGGAAAATTTGTATGATATTTCAGATTTTGGTTAGATCCCATTAAACCTTTAAAATAGCTTGTTATGTGAATGTACCAGTAGTCTGCTGGGGTTCCTCTCATTGGCCATGGTGAATGATCCTCCTGCCACAATCTGCAACACACACACACACACACACACACACACACACACACACACTGATTTTGAGGCTGAGCTGTTCTTGCTTTCAGTCACCAGTGAGGGGAGCTCTAAAGTAAAACGCTTTTGAATGGGTCAGTGATGCTGATGATTCAGTACTCAGTGAGGAACGTGTACAGTCACCCTTACATTTAAGTGCTCTTATGGGTCTATATTGTGGTTAGATATTACCCACATTTTAGATACATTTTGATGCCTTTGCTTATTGTATTCTTGCCTAATGATGGTCTTATGAGTGAAATGTTGTATAAGGTTAGATGCAAATGCAGACAATCTGCAAGAGCTTGTCACCTTTTGGTATATTTGACCCTTTTTCCTCCATGTAACTATTTTAAGAGTGATAATGTTCTTTTCACAGTTATGCCATGATTTTCCTATTATGTGCTAAGTGCTTCATAAGATATATACATTTACTGGAGGATTACAGTTGAAGCTGCTGAAACTACAGATATACTAAGAATCAGAATAAGAGTCATGAGGAACATACCAACATTCCTAGAAAAAGTGGCAGTATGAAGAGTTTTGGCAGATTTTGGTCAGCGTAAGCGAGCGGGACAGACAGCAGCACCTGGAACAGCCCCAACAGGATGGTCACCACCTGCACAGACACAGATATTTGGAATTACACTCTGAATAATACATTATGGTAAGTTAAACTTTAAATTCAAATAAAGTCAACTCCACTCAGACTGAGTCGTGTCCTCATCTCACCGCAGCAGTTTCAGGGTCAAACCAGGCGGAGAGGCGATGTAACCTGGGTTCAACTGCTGGAACCACCCCCCCAGAGGACATGTTACTGCAAAACAGGAAACTGAAGTCAGATACAACAGTAGAACTGATCTGAAGTTAAGAGGTGTTTTCCACAAGTCCACTTTTGTTATAATCAAACCAAGTACATACCACTCTAGATTACCGTCAATATTAACACATAAACAATACATTACAAATTTCACTTGCTATCACCGGCCAAGTGAACGCTGCTGGACTCTAAGATTCCCTCAATCCTCAGCCCTGTGATTGCAAAACTCAGATTCTCAGAGATTGCGTGTGCAAACTCCTGTAGTAGTGTAGCTAGAGGACTACAATGCACATATACAGTATATATAGGATATAGATTACGGTCCATAAATTGCAGTGTAAATATTTCGCACATATGGGCTACCAGTGAAATAGCTACAGGGTATTTACTGGTAGGTAGAACGGAAGAAGCCCAGGGAATGAGTGGGTAACAAAATTGCCTTTAGGAAGGACCTAGAAATAAGTTACACTGTAAATACTTTGTTAACTACCCAGTACATATTAAATAATTACAGGGTAATTGACATGCAATTTGTTGAATTTATGAATAGCTTGCCACACTACTCTTTACACTAGAATTTGTCCAATAAACCTTGATAAAGTTTGTTTCTGAGTGTAAGAATATGTATTCTGCCCCTTCATTGCTGGATATGACAGGACAAAAGGTGATTCTTTGACATCCGTTTTGATCCTACAGGGGATCCCAAAACTACATTAGTCTTCCTTAGTATTTTATTATAGTACATACACATATGTTTTAGAGCCATAGTAATAGGGGTGCACCCTTCTTCTTGAGCTTAACATGATGTTTTGTTCCCCAGCAGCATTAATAAGAAACACCATATTAATAACAAGTAGTAAGTCATTTGTAAGCATATGATTTACATCACATTATATTTATTTGACAACAGGCGTACAGCAAGAGAGTGACCACAGCAGTGATTGCTTAAGTACACCACTATGATTAAAAGGGTGCGTTGGATAATGCTACATAGCCATCAGACATATAGATTTGACAGCAGAACCTCCTGTGTTGTGGCTCTCTACAGATATCCCTCCGCAATGTAAACAGTACAGTAGATGTAGCCAGACTGAGCACCTGTTTAAATGTGAAAGCCTTACATTAAACAGTTCAAGGTTATTTGTTCCCTCTGACTGTCCCCACTTTACAATATATAGGATAGATAAAATGAAAAGGTTGATTAAAACAAGTTTGACTTCAGGAAGAAAATCTTTTCCAGAGAATAAAAGTTGTCAATAGAGAATAATGTTTGAAAATTGAAAAACCATAATCAGAGAGAAAGAGGAGCAGACTGTACAAGAAAAGAAAAGACATGAATAGACCCAAAGAAGAGGCAGACCACATGATCATGAGACACACCACTGGAGAGGGCAAAGGACAGTGGGAAACCAATGAAACTAAGTAGCATGTGTGTTGTATTTGTGCAAGGCCATTCGTGTGTGTTTTCTGCTGCGTGCGTTTCTGTTTGGACAGGAAGGACGGGATTGAGAAATAGAGAACAAAATGAGGTAGTGAAAGAGAGAAAAAGGGAACAGAGAGAGGGAGTGTGTTTGTGTGTTAGTTCATCAAAACCATGTCAGAATCCTCTTAGGAAAGACAGGAATGCAGCAGGATGAGAAACAGATGTGGTGGGAGAAAGAGGAGAGACGGGGGGGCAGAGAGAGTAAGAAAAGAGTGGGGAATGGGGGGGTGAGGGGGGCAGGTTAATGATGAAATAAATTGATATGGCCCTGCGGAAGTGAGGGAAACATTTTGTCCATTACTATTCTAGAAACAAAGTAACTTATTTTTCTTCATGCACACATTTATCCATCTGTTGGTTCATTTAATGTATTTTCAGTTAACCACACGATTACCATAACAAACATAACTAACAACATGTTTATCCTCTTAAGTGAGAGTATACATACAAGGTGAGATGAGGTAACACACAACATTTTTGGTGTCCCAAAGCAGCAGGATTTGTGGGAAATGCAATTACAATTTTTCTGTATCGGCACAGAAAGGCTGCAGGTATAGACAGGGTGAATACGGGTACAGACAGTGTACATACAGGTACAGACAAAGTGCATACAAGGTACACGCAGGTACAGGGTGCATAGACAGGGTACATTCAGGTATAGACAGGGTACTTAGAAGTACAGTCAGGATACATAGGGATATACAGGGTACATGCAGGTATAAAAAGGATGTATACTGGAATAGACAGGCTGTAAATGGGTACAGACAGGGTGCATACAGGTATAGACAAAGTACATAGGCTACAGGGTACACACAGGTACAGAGTACAGACAGGGTGCATTGAGGTATAGACACAGATATAACAGGGTTCATATCATAATCAGGTTGCATGGTAAATGGCTGCATTTAGCGCTTCATTCACCCTTTCACACCATTCACACACCGATGGCAGCGAGCTACCATGCAGGGTGGAGCTGGGGATAGAACCGCTCCACTGTGTGAGCCACAGCTGCCATGCTGCATGGTAAAACTATAGTCATCAAATTTGATGAATACAGGGGGCAAACACTATGATACACAATGACACTGGAGGCAAAAAGTCCCCAAAACAAGCAAGACGTAAACCTGGCTGCAGTACAGGCCTGGCAGAGCATCACCAGCAAAGACACCGAGTGTCTGCTGATGTCTTCAGACTGTTACTGACGCAAAGGGTTTGACACCTAATATTTAATGTGACTACTTTATTACAGTTTAATGTTAATTTGTCTATTACATTTTTGTCACTTAAAATTGTGGTACTATATAAAATGGACATATTCCTTTATCTTCTCATCTGATGTTGATGTTAACACACTGATTAAAGGTGAACATTGGCACTTTAACTTCATAGTCCGTGTTCAAGTCCATTGTGCCAAAACAATAGAAATTGTGTCATTGTCCTACTGCATGGGACCACTTTCTGTTTAGCTTTAACACATCATTAACAACACATAACATTTAAATAACCATAATGGTGTTAAATAAACTGGTGGGTTACTTACCTCGACCTCGAAAAGTTTGCAAGTAGAGAAATGCCTGCGATGTCTTTAGATGGTACCAGTAGGCTTTGTATGTCACACCGAGAGAACAGTCTTGCCTTACTGTCCTTCAGATGAATTTTTAACGGTGAAAAATCCCGACAACAAAAAGATTTTTAGAATGCACGAAACCAGGAAAGAAAGGGAAGGAGGAGCTCTGCTGGATCTCATGCAGACAGAGAACAAGCTCTCTCTCTCTCTCTCTCTCTCTCTCTAACCACATCCCCGTACGCACCCGCTTGCAAAGAAGAGAAGTCAGGGAGGCTCATTAAAAATCAGGAGTGAGCGTAAGAAGCCTAAACTTATAAAGGAGGACAAATTTATCTCGGGAGAAAAAGGTAGGAATGAGACATTTTGTGCTTTCTAATAACTAGACAACAGCCTAAATGTATCTTGTTACCGTCAGAGTGAGAGGGCCTTGGTGATTAGACCGTGTTTAAAGTCTGCTACAATATGTAGAATGAATTGAGGATTAGGAGGATGATCTGTTGATAAACTAGTTCAGTGCACATGAGTTGACTTGGTCTTCAACAGCCCAAGTCAAATGAGCAACAAGCTTACGCAATACGCTCTTATCGATTTGTGCGTAACTTGTGTGTAAACGTAAACGATCATCTAGACTGATGGCAGCGCTCATCTTGTGTGTTGAGAGCATAATGATAGTAGCAGTAACGGTGCCGCGTAAGGCTCTGACTGGATGACTTGGACATTGGGTAAATAAACCGTTATCGCACCAGAAGGTGGAGAAAGCAACACTTTGGCAGCAGAAACAGAAAAGGAGACCATTTTTCCTCATGAAATTGTCCTTTGCTTGTATGAGAGACACAACACAAACCTGTTACCGCTAGGAGGGTAACAATATATCATGTGTTATGTTACAAAACTGTGACAATATGCTGTGAACACTGTGAGCTGTCAGAGGCCTCCAGATCATAGTCTTAAAGGACTATACCAATGTTTTTGCACCTTAATTCCAGATCATATATACTTAATTTTTCTGGCCAGTTTTGAATGCAAACTATTTACAGTTATTAGATTTTCTGAGGTCATGTCTAGATGGTAACCCTAGATTTGTGAAACTCGCAAGATTTTTAATGTAATACATTGTAATACATTTAATGTATTCAGGCTCATATTTCCTTACCATAGGCTTTGGAGCTCTTACTGGCACAGGGTTGTCTCCCACTTCAATTTTTCGTTTAAAAAAACTACATCTTTATGTGTCACTGCATGGGGAGGGAACGTTAGCTAGCTAACTGGCAAAACACATTTGTCTCTACCTGATGATGTGTCCTGATTGGCATGGTGATATGAAATTACTTTTTAATTTGACGTTTTTCATTTATGTGAATCCTTGAGCACATTTAGATATAAAAATAACTAGCATTGTAAATTACCAAAATATGTTTTTATTTTTTATTTTAATCTAACCATTTGGCACCATTGGGCCCACTGGTTGAGAATGGCTAATCTAGTCATGACCATTTTTGGCACATTTTGCCAGGGTGTTCCAGGCAGCCATTGGTTTCCACTAATTTCTGTATCACTTTGTTTCCTGTGTTGTGATTTGATTTTAATGTGACATGGTAAATTCATGTCACAATGAAAAACAATTCATTCAGTTATACCAGACAAAATGCTAAATAATTGTCCATTTAAGATATGTTTTTCACTGAATTATGACACCGTAAATGCAGACATATAAAGGAAATACATGTAACTATGTGTATTGTATTTCACTTTATTTCTTTGTGTGATTTGTTTTTATTTAGGCATTTACGTTTAGGCATTTAGGTTCTGACCCCCAGTAGTAAAGCACATGCGTAAAGAATAACATTATTAAGGTCTGAATGTAGGCCAACCAGTTCTAGGGCCTTACTGGGCCATTACAAAGGAACAGAAACTTCATTAAAGTTAGTTACACCTGCTATGACAAGTCATGTCTGATGTGGGAAAGCTCCACAGCTCCTCCAAATCTCCACAGCTACAACACACAGCTCTGTTGGTTTTGTGTGAACTGATCCATAAGATGATCCTGCAGTTTGGAAAGTGTGCTCTGCTGTCCTCTGCAGGTGATGGCGGTGGCAGTTTCCAGGGATCTGACAGTGCAGGTGCTGGAGGATGTGAACGTTGTCAAGCTGACTGACAGACAGCAGGCTCTGCGTGCTGCCGTCCAGAGAGGAGAGCCCAAATGTCTGGGGGTGAGTCTAGTGCTGGTTCTCAACTCGCGTACTCCCGTTAGTACACTTACACTGAACAAAAATATAAACACAACACTTTTGTTTTTGCTCCAATTTTTCATGAGCTGACCTCAAAGAGCTAAAACGTTTTCTATGTACACAAAAGGCCTATTTCTTTCAAACATTGTTCACAAAATTGTCTAAATTCGTGTTAGTGAGAACTTCTCCTTTGCCGAGATAATCCATCCACCTCACGGGTGTGGCATATCAAGATGCTGATTAGACAGCATGATTATTGCACAGGTGTGCCTTAGGCTGGCCACAATAAAAGGCCACTCTAAAATGTGCAGTTTTATCACACAGCACAATGCCACAGATGTTGCAAGTTTTGAGGGAGCGTGCAATTGGCATGCTGACTGCAGGAATGTCTGCCAGAGCTGTTGCCCGTGAATTGAATGATCATTTCTCTACCATAAGCCGTCTCCAAAGGCGTTTCAGAGAATTTGGCAGTACATCCAACCGGCCTCACAACCGCAGACCACGTGTAACCACACCAGCCCAGGACCTCCACATCCAGCATCTTCACCTCCAAGATCGTCTGAGACCAGCCACCCGGACAGCTTATGCAACAATCGGTTTGCATAACCAAAGAATTTCTGCACAAACTGTCATAAACCATCTCAGGGAAGCTCATCTGCATGCTCGTCGTCCTCATCTGGGTCTCGACCTGACTGCAGTTCGTCGTCGTAACCAACTTGAGTGGGCAAATGCTCACATTCGATGCCGTCTGGCACTTTGGAGAGGTGTCCGCTTCACGGATGAATCCCGGTTTTCACTGTACAGGGCAGATGGCTGACAGCGTGTATGGCATCGTGAGGGTGAGCGGTTTGCTGATGTCAACGTTGTGAATCAAGTGGCCCATGGTGGCGGTGGGGTTATGGTATGGGCAGGCGTATGCTATGGACAACGAACACAGGTGCATTTTATTGATGGCATTTTGAATGCACAGAGATACCGTGACGAGATCCTGAGGCCCATTGTTGTGCCATTCATCCATGACCATCTCCTCATGTTGCAGCATGATAATGCACGGCCCCATGTTGCAAGGATCTGTACACAACTCCTGGAAGATGAAAACATCCCAGTTCTCGCATGGCCAGCATACTCACCGGACATGTCACCCATTGAGCATGTTTGGGATGCTCTGGATCGGCGTATACGACAGCGTGTTCCAGTACCTGCCAATATCCAGCAACTTCGCACAGCCATTGAAGAGGAGTGGACCAACATTCCACAGGCCACAATCAACAACCTGATCGACTCTATGCGAAGGAGATGTGTTGCACTCCATGAGGCAAATGGTGGTCACACCAGATACTGACTGGTTTTCTGACCCCCCCGGACCCCCACAATACATTAAAACTGCACATTTTAGAGTGGCCTTTTATTGTGGCCAGCCTAAGGCACACCTGTGCAATAATCATGCTGAATAATCAGCATCTTGATATGCCACACCTGTGAGGTGGATGGATTATCTCGGCAAAGGAGAAGTTCTCACTAACATGAATTTAGACAATTTTGTGAACAATATTTGAAAGAAATAGGCCTTTTTGTGTACACAGAAAAAGTTTTAGCTCTTTGAGGTCAGCTCATGAAAAATTGGAGCAAAAACAAAAGTGTTGCGTTTATATTTTTGTTCAGTGTACATGCAGTATACTGTGTACACTATGTACTGACTTGTGTAGTGTGTTAATTTTGACAGGGTAGTCTCGTCTCAAATCGAATACTGCTGTTGTGCACTTACCGGAAATGACGATCACAACCTTTGACCACGTTGTCTTCTTCTTTTTAATGGCGGATTGCAACCGGGCGGAGCATTATCGCCAACATTTTATCACGATTGCCGCACACCGAAATATCTGCCAGCTTGTTTGCTCACTTGACTTCAATTCAGTTATATTAAAAATGAATGAAAAATTAACATGCTTTTACTTTTAGCCTTAACAATCGCAACTGTGGCCACCATTTTCATATGTTGGTGGTCCTCCCCTTCCGCTATGTGGCCAAGATGGGTGAGAAGTGTGCAGCGTTCCACACTCAACTTTCTGGCCGTTTTGTGTACAACATCCGGGTACTTACAGTACACTGCATTTTGCCATACTTACCAGTGTGAACGCACTTATGCACTCAAAATACTACGTTTGAGTACGCAGGTACGCGATTTGGGACACAGCATAGAAGTCTGTCTTTCTGTGTGGGTATAGTTACATAACCACACAGAAACCACCTCTAGAGATGATGAATGGATGTTTTGGGTAGGGTTAGATTTATAAAAAGAGCAAGACCTGCTCATATTTAAGGAAAAGTCCAACATTTTGAAAGATACACTTGTTTGGTGCAGAGATAGGTCCAGGATGAGTTTTGCCTAGCTTAGCACAAAGTGCAGAAGCAGGGGGAAACTGCTAGCCTAGCTCCATCAAAAGTGAACATGTTTTAACATGTATATAAATTGCTCTACTTTGAATAATAATTTGTATCTGATATGTTCTTTTCACACAAAAAGTTCAATTATCTTGTTAAAATCTTTAAAATGACATCTACTGCTTCATTAAAAATCCAGCATCTATAAATAGAAGTTGAACTGCTGAACAACAGTCCATTCTCAGTGTATGTACGCTGGAGGCTTCAAGTTCCTACATCACACATGTATAAGTTGCAAATTGGACAAGGATTGGATGGTCACACAGACATCATTCTATACAGTGAAGCTCAAACGGACAATAAAAAAAAGAAAAACTTTATAATGCTGATCTAAATACTTCATGTGCCAAATCTGGTGAAAATTGGATAATGATCATTGAAGGTGTGGTGTGGATCAGAAAGGTTCTGCTAAATATTTAAAGTGAAAAAACAATAGCTAAAAAAAAAAAAAAGAAAAACACAGAGTAAGACTGTGAGATGTGGTTGAAAGCTGCAGAAATTACTAGTAAGTGAAAAAGACATGTGATTTCCCTTCTTTATCTGAAGGTTCAGGTGTTATAGGCCAAAAGTGCTTCATAAACTGGATCTAAACTGGTGTTTCTTACTGTCTTGCAAATTTCACTCCAATTCACTGTTTTTGAGATATCCTGCTAACTGACAAACAAAAAAATGGGACTGAGAACAGAACCTCCTTGGCAGAGGTAAATCATCCTGGAGGTGGTTATAACAAGCTTTGCTTCAGTTCTCAGAGCCCAAAAGAGCAGCACTGCTCAAACACAGTACAGAGTGAATGTGTGTGTGTGTGTGTGTGTGTGTGTGTGTGTGTGTGTGTGTGTGTGTGTGTGCAGAGATGCTTAGATTTGTTTGAAACCTTTCATTATTCATAGAAGACAACGTGCCTCCCTCCATCAGGGCCACTGCAGCAGCTGTGTTTGGCTCAAGAGCAGCTTGATAGGCAGCTCGTCATTGTCATTCACTTTCTCCACCATGCCTGCTGTGTGGCGGTGGTGTGTTTGGTGTTTTGGCAAGCCACAAAGTTGGTTACTGGTAATGGATTTTGTGTGTGTGTGTGTGTGTGTGTGCCAGGTGAGTCAGGTGATGCTGGGGCTGATGGTCATGTCCTACTCCATTCCTCTGCACTTCACTAAGGTCACTGAGGTGGTCAGCCTGGGAGTTCCTTGGTGGAGCGGCCTGACGGTGAGTCTGTGTGTGTGTGTGTGTGTGTGTGTGTGTGTGTGTGTGTGTGTGTGAGAGAGAGAGAGTATTCTGTTTTTTCATCAGTTTTCATAGAGATTTCTACTGATATCATGTGTGCTGAGGGATCTTAACATTGTGATGTAATGTAATGTTCCTCTGTGCTGACTGTCTCCTGGGTGTGTGTGCTCCCAGTTCCTAACAGCAGGAGTGGTTTCTATCATCTTGGACAAACACTGCACCATGAAGACTGTGAGTCTATAGATAACACATACACACACACATGCAGCTAGACAGTGTGCGTACATACATGGTTGTATAAAAACACACTGTCTTTTACTACATTTTCAGGCGACCTTCAGGGTCAAAGTCAAATAAGTTTACTGTGTTACATTTAAACACAAAGTGACCATGGATTAATCAGCTGCAGCTACTTCTGATGTATTGTCCCATAGCAGCTGGTTAAGTAGAAGTAGGCAGCAGCCATCATACACTACGAGCTATGGGGCTGCTGGGGAAAGAAAGTAAGTCTTTTTTATGAAATAAGGCAGTTTGGTTCAGTATGAGTCTGGAATCAATTAACAACGACCTGCAAATTATTTAACACATCCAAAGATCTGTGACTGGCCAAAGAACTTTAAAGGTCAAAGTCCAGCTAAGTAACTGCTACAGTACATGTACTACTGCAGCTGCTGCTCATATTACTACTACTACTTTTCTGCCCCCTCTAATGTAAAAAGATGAAATGTTGTATGCGTTTCTGCAGCTGCAGGTGTGTTTGATTGCGAGTGTGGTGTCCACTGTGCTGTCAGTGGTGGCTGTGATCATCTACTCTGTGGACATGGAGAATAATCCAGATGTGCCCTGTGTCAAGACGCTGCATGCCAACTGCAATGGGAAACACTACGCCACGGTGGGTATCCACTTCATTTCATGTCACCATGCTGTCGTGCAAACAACACAGCTTACAGCTTAAAATACTTCCAATGTAAAGTGTGTCTTGTGGGTGGTGCTAGAGTGTTGGTCCAGTGTAATTGATGACTAATGATGGTGTTCTGAATGTCTATAGCACAGTCAGAAACAAGTAGGAAGATAAACTTCACACAGTGGTGCACTGATAACCTACTGAAGCTGAACATGGACAAAACAAAAGAACTGGTCATTAGCACATGAAACACACCCCACACTGGACTGAACCTTGAATTGACTTTCCCTGCCTGTTTTTGTTTTAAAAGCTTTTGTGCTACACATACTTTTTATATATTGACAGGTGCGTAAATATGCAGATCCCTGTGTTTTTATGCAATTTGCACTCACTTGCATATTTAATGATTCCTGAACATGATTGTTTAAAAGACCTACAATTTTAATGCTACCAAGACGAGTGATATGTCAGATCATGTAAAATTCTTTGTAGATGAGTGCTATAAGTACAACTCGATTCCAATTTCACAATGCTCAGTACTGCATAGTAATCAAATATTAATAGGTTTATGATGACATGCACTGTGTATAATACAGCACCAGTACACAGCACAAACTCCTTTAAAATGTTAAAATGCTCAGTATTGCACACTGATAGACTGTGAATAAGCTCATTACAATGACATATATAGTTTATGAGTTACATAATGTAATGCACTGAAGCCTAATGCTAGTGTTTTAAAGCCCCCACTTGCTCCCATTTGATCCACAGTATAACTCAGTAAATAAACATAATCGACTTTAATTCGATTATAAAGTCATCCAAAAGTGATGCCAATTGGTATTAACGCACACAGCAATCACATGTATTTTCTTTGGGAAATGACTGTGGAGTTAAAGGGAAACTCCTGTATTTTTAAACCTGGGCCCCTTTTTAAAAAAATTTTGGGGTCGAAAGGGCTAATACTTACCAAAAGTTGTGGAATTAGTCCAGTAGATCGGCTCAGCAGGCAGCCGTGAACAGGCTGCAATGGCTGTCCACAAAGTCTGTCCACTAAAAGTGCTTGTTTTTGCCACTGACAGGCTCAGACTGTTATTGTCTGACAACAGTGTCTGACAACAGACCTTTTGTTAAAGAGTAAGATCCTTTCGTCTTCCTGCAACAACTCAACCTCTTGTAAGATTTCAGGGCAATACTTCTCCTTGAGCGAGACTTCTGTTCCTGGTTAAACAAGAAGGATCTTACTCTTTAACAAAACAGTCTGTCTGATCCTTTCCATAATGTTGTCAGACACTTCCAATAACAGTCTGAGCCTGTGAGTGGCAAAAACAAGCACTTTTAGTCGATGGACTTTTCATGGGTGCAATTGCCCCAAAGCATTACTTGCAGCCATTGCAGCCTGTTCGCAGCTGCTGGTGGAGGCGATCTACAGGACCAATTCTAAAACCTTTGGTAACTATTAGTCATTTAGACCCCAAAATTTGTAAAAATAGAGCCCTGGTTTAAAAATACCGGAGTTTCCCTTTAATATTTAGTGTTAAAACAGTTCACTGCCTGTGTGAAGTCTTGGATCCACAGACTCCCTGCTGATGCTCTGACAGACCTGTACTGCAGAGCTGGAAACAGGTGTTTCCAGCTTGTTTCCCTGTTTTTTTGCCTTCAGTCTGGTCTGCAGCAGTAAAACACATGTTTAATTGTACTGAGGTCAGTTGACTAACTTGGCGAGTCAGGAACATTCCACAGCTTGGCTCTAAAAACTCCTTGGTTGCCTTGTCTATCACTGCCTGCTCCATTGTCCTAAACTGGGGGACTAGGAGTTCTACACTGTTCACCCAAAATGGATGTTCTCAAAAAACCTTGAAGCTGAAACCTTAAACCTCATAGTCATTGTTTCATTTTAAATCCAATGTGCTGGAGTACAGAGCTAAACAATCAAACATGCCACAATAGCCTGTTTGTCAACTTAAATAGAAGGGTTTCCCACTTACAATAGATGATGCATGCCATCCATTTGGCTGGATTTTTCACCATAAATATTCCAAACAATAATTCTTGTTCTTATTATTCATTTATTAGGTATAATGTAATATTTGTTTTCATGCCCAAGTATAGTGAAGTGAAAAAAATGTTGAATTTCTGTATTTGCTCACATGCTGTAGTGGACAATTAATTCTGGACTAGCTGGGCAGACCTGCCTGCTACCTTGACAATTTTATGTGTTGGCTGCAGGTAAAACTACAAGCACATTATGGAGTCAAGTGTGTGTCTTAAAGAGGCTCAAAACACTGAAGAGTTTTACACAGAGAGACCCCTGTCCATAGAGCAAAAGAAGTTTAGTACTTAGTAGTGCTTTGGTCCATTTATTTCAACATACATCCAGAAACATTAAGGTTAACATTAAAGTTACAAGTCCCACACTTTCCATTATTCGCCTCTTTATCAAGCAGTACATGATCACTGCCATTCACAAAGTGTGCTAGGGGATTGGTGTGACGTGAAGAGGAAGGAAGGAGAAGGGTTTCTACAGCCTATAACAAAAACAACACTTCCTTGAATTGGTGTGTAATTTCCTGCCCTGTGTTGAAACATTTTCAAGGATAATCATGGGGGTATGGGTGGGAAAATGTTTTATTTGGAATAACTTGTGTTAAAGTAGTAAAATGTTTGTCATGAGGTTTTAAGTAGAAGTAGAAAATAAACTTGACTCGTTAAAGAAAAGTATTAAAAACTGCCTGGGGTCTGGTGTAGATGTCAGTCGGCCACAACTCAGGATGGTCTGAGGCAAGTGTCTGTGTGGAGTGTGTGGTGTTATGCCGGGATAGCTTTATATATAAATGAAATAATATGTACCTCACTGGACACCACTGTGACAAACATGTACATGTAACTGGGGATCAGATAAATTAATTAAATTGATAAAAATCAATAAATAAATTCTCCCTCCTCTCTGCTGCCCCTCCCAGCTGCTGGAAGAATGGGCCTGCTGTCAAAGCTAATCAGTGTGTTGTGTGAGTTGCAATGACTCAAAGGTGATGTGAAGTAATGTGAGTGCTGTGTGTGCTTTACAACAGAGGCTGAGCAGAGGATTGAAGTCGTCCCTCCTTCTCTTCACCCTGGCCGAGATAGCCATCTCTGCCGTTCTCTGCTTCCTTCTCTTCAGGCAGAGACGCAGCTTCGGGCAGTACTCTGTAAGACTCTAACACTTTCTCTTAATTAGAAAAGGCTTGATTCATCTACTCAAAGTGCATCAAGTGCTGTAAGACAAGCAGTGCTGACATGTTGGCCTTTTATTCCTATAAAAGCTGATCAATCAGTGTGGTCCACGTCTGATTTGATAGAGGCTTCTTGCTGTATTCAGTTGGTCCGCATGTTGTTTTTATTCATAGTTTAACATGGTGTGACTTGACAAATACTCCCACTGAGGAAGGATTTTCTTTAAGTATCCAAACCCTGCAATAAAACCAGGTTCTGCTGGCCTTAAGGAGCTTCGACCCACCTGAAAACATGTCACCAGTTTGTGTGTCAGTGCTGAGTTGTGTTACCTTGAAATAGCTGTTGTGCTGTACCCCCTAGCCCCTCTATAGTGCCATGCCTGTCGGCAACATTGTCTATGGGAAAAAGGAATGGGACTTCCATGGGCCTATTCCCATTTCGTTCACACATAGAAACTCTTCAGGCTCTTCAGGATGATGTAATGATCTTATAGGTTTATGTTATGGCCACAAGTTTTAATTATTGCCCATCCAAGCAGTATAAGTGCTCCAACTGTGAGTCATGTAACGCTGTCTATGGGAAAAATGAATGGGACTTCCAGAACCATGGCCATCCGAAATCCAAAATCCTCCCACTTAGCAATGCTATAACAGTGGCAAACTTACCCATTGGTCCTTGATTTCAGACAGAAGCAGACAAAAGCAGCTTCTCATTTCTAGTCTGCAACCATTGATTTTGGGCTCAGCTGAGAAAAAAAATAGCCATGTGTAAATCTGTACTCTCGGTTTACAAATCCGTGCGCACGTTTTATAAACCGTTGAATGAATGTTATATTCTTCTAACATAACCATGTTTGATTATGTAACCCTTTTACTGAAAGGCATACAATATTTGAAAGGTTATAGAGAATACACTAGGTGTGATATTTACTAGGGCCAGGAAAATCAGAAGCCACTAAGAACGACTAGGAGCCAGAATGGACCAAACAATACACCAGAATCAATGCTGACACAATATTTCCTTTTGGAAGAACAACTTTTCTTTTTAATGAGAGGTTGTGAGCAAATGAGTAGAAAAATAAAAATGCATATAAGACACAATTATTACCTGGGTAATTAAAACCAAAAAACAATAGAATTAGTCTCTAAATTCAGAATTCAATTATATCAGGAATCAATTTCCTTCAGTCACTGATGTGAACTCAGTCCTTGTGTCAAATGCTAATCACAATTATCCAGGACTAAATGATAGTTCTTTTCCACTGTAGGAGTGGCAATTATTCGTCCTACCACACTTTAGAATGCGTTGGTTGTGTGTGTGTTGAGACAAAATCCTTGAAGTCTGGTTTCAATCTTCTGCATGCAATTGAATTTCTAGTTCCTCTCTGTTGGGTTGTAGCTCACCATCAAACATCCAACAGTATCCAGGCTCAAACTCCAGGTAGGTCCAAAAAACCTGACCAATAGTGGGCAAGGTCTGAACTCACATTCAAGCTTTCAATCTGGAATAGTGGACCATAATATAAAAGCTGGAACACAGCTGGAACACATCAAATTATCACATTGTATTCTATATTACCTAAAGAATAACAATAAAAACTAATGAAACAGTAGTAATTGTAAAATCCCATTATCAACAAGAACATAGTTCTAGAACTAAGTTTCAGGGAACTGTGGTTACTAAAATAACCTCTAACTCAAAATTGAAAAGAATACTAAAATATTCCTTCCTTCAAATGGTAACTGGCATAACATAGCTACATCAACATCAAAAACTCGTGCTTTGTACCCTGCGCCATGAAATGGCGGCCTACAGTCACATGCACAAAACATTTTAACAACTAGCAAATGTACCGTTTAGTGTGCTTAAAACGGCATAAATTAACATTCAGTATATAACAGATGTACAATGATTAAATACATCGACTAAATTTATAATTTGCATTGGACAAAATTATATTTCCACTTCGCAATAACACGGCTAACACTTTTAGCATAAGTGAATGACATTCGCCATTGCATTTGTTAGCATTAGCAGCTAGTATTTCAGTAGTCAGAAAACATCTCACCAATGCAGATATTCCTCGGCAACCAGCGATGACAGGGCCCCCTGGTTACACTCACACAGGTAATGTTTAAAGAGTTATAGTACAGAGCTGGTTTAGCTAACTTTAATCAACTTTAATAACCTTTTTCTTTCAAGGTTAGTGGTTAACGCTCGTCACGGTGACTACTCTCTTCCTCGCTGTGGCTCAAAAAGTGCGCACGGGTTTCGTCAGGTGACCAGATGGGAACTGATTACCTGATTGGCTGGCTGAGCTAGCCTCTCAAGTTCACATGTAAAAATTTATAAAACCACCGGAATTGAACACTAATAAAGGAAAATACATTTGTCTGTTTATTTTCCCTCAATGTTCAGATCAGATGTCTTTATGTCTTATTCGTTTTAATACTGACAGGTTATTTTCTGTATTCTCTTAATGTGATTTGAACAGATTTCTATGTAGCACTTTTTATATTCAGGTTAAATTCAACATGCATAAATTATTTAACTTGGGTTACAATTACTTGTAATACCTGGACAAGAAACAAAGTTTAGATTTATGATTTATTGTTTCACTTTTACAAGCGGAAATGCTTGTAGGATGAGGACTAACTAATGTGTTTGGCTAACGTAACACTATTTCGGGCAACGAGTTTGGCTGAGGTTGCTGGAGTGTAAACTTCACAAAATCCAATAAAGATCAGTCAGTCCATGTTTGATCATGTGACAGTTGGTGTTCTCGTGGGATTTGCGGGGTCGTCTACCTCCAGAGCTCCAGTGGTTTCTGACCAGTGGTTCAGTGTGTTGTCTGCTGGATTTACTGTCAAAGACTAAAACATCTGTGCAAGTTTTTGGAAACAATCTTTAGGTGTGGTTTGTCCAGTTTTGTAGCGTTCAGCTCATCTCCAGCTTTGTCCCAAGCTTTACATTTGAGCAGGCAAACACAGTCATTGCTTATACGTTTGCTTTTTTGGAAAGACTATAACAAAAAAGACACAAACCTTTGTATACAGAGTATCACTCTTACTACTGTTTAGCGAACAGTCATTTGATCAGTAAATATGTTATTGAACTATGTAATATGCTAATATGGGGAAAATAAAGACGATTTTCAATTGGTCCCCTTTAATTAATTCCAATTAACTGCAGTGTAATCTCCAATAATAATGAATAATGAATTAATATTTTTTAAATTCTTTCATTTCTTTCAAGGAACTTCCTATAATTAGTACCAAATTCCGTAATTTTTCCAGGAAACTTCTAGAAAATTATTAGGAAATTACAGACCCCACTTCTTTCCAAACCTACCAATTTGAAAATTCCTCATATCAACCAATATTAGCCTTCAGTCAGCCACTGAAGATGTGTCCCAGTTCAGAGGCCGCCTCCTCCAAAGTCCACATTTCAAGAATGAATGCAGTACATCATTATGAGCATTGTACATTAAGAAGAGTGAGAAGTCCAAAGTGCTGACATGAATGCTGATGCTCTCTGCTTTTTTTGTGTGTTTTTCTTACAGTCTCTCACTCAGGCTGCTCCATCAACCCCCACATCACTCATACCGCCCGACAAGAACTGATCAATAATTGGACCAGTAGTCATTGAGGTGATGGATCACTTCTCACCAGGTGACTGATCACCTGTTGTTCAGATTGAATTTGTCTATCTACTTGTATCTATGACTTATCCACTGTGCTGCCTGACATGTCACCAGCTGAGGAACACCTGCTTTCAAATTGTTTTTATGATGTCTGTCAAGACCTGAATATTAGATTATACACTTCAGATCAAATCAGTAATAACTCTTAAACACTGGCATAATGGTTCAAATATGACACATCAACAAATGCATTAAAGGAGATGGAGGAAAAATAGAACAAAGAAATTCTCATACATGAATAGAGATTGGTCTCTCCTGTGGTAAAACCATCACAAGACACTTTTGTGGCCATGGAATGTGACAATGTATCCTGATAATGCTAGCAAACTGTCTGTGTGGTACAGGACACAAAGCACTGCTATGTGTGCAGGAAGTGGTGGGCATTTTTGTGGCTGCAGGCTCAGAGTGCACCTGGGTCACAGCTGGAGATCAGGAAGAATCTGTCATATACACAAAATAATTGATTGCATAAGTATTCTCCTCAGTTTATGACATGCCTAAACCATCACCACATAAAGCTGCGTCAAGATCACCTGTGTGTAATCGAGGTGTTCAGGTTCAGGTTACTTTATTTGTACCCGTAGGTAGATTTGTTTTGCAGTTCAGAAAAATCAAGACAGACATCCATCTAAAGACAAAAAGACAATTAGGTGTGACAAGTGTTTTTAGGTTAAATACACCTGTATTTGGAAGGTCCAACATCTGGTTAGTCAATTTCCTCAGAAAGACTTTGTCAAGTTGCCAGGGTGCTTCACCGGTCACGACTGTTGAAAAAACTCACATGACATCTGGGCCAGAAGGCAGTCAATAGACTCTAAAATGTGCAAGATTGTTCTATGGTCTGCTGAGATAAAAAAAAAAGAGTATAATATTTTATCCAAATACCACAACCCACAGTGAAGCCAGGTTGTGGCAGCATAATGCTGAGGTGATGCGTCTCTACAGCATGCCTTATTAGGGTAGAGGGTCAAATGAATTCATCTAAATACAGAGAAGTCCTGGAGGAAAACCTGATGAAGCCTGTAAGAGACCTGCCGCTGTTTTCCAAAAAGACAGTGAACCCAATATAAAGCCATAAAGGTATACAGGAGTGCCTTCAAAACAGCAACATTCATTTGAAAAAACAATGCCAACTCAGGTTTCACTTACAAGCTTTATCACTGCTTTCAACCATATCACATGGTCTTCATCAGTGGATGTAGTTTACTCAGGATCTGTTGACATGCAAGCTCAGTAGTTCAGCTGTATCAGCTCCATCCACTGATGAAGATGTGTGATACGGTTAAAAGCACCTGAGGAAGCTAGTAAGTGGACTTTGTAATGTCCTGGCTTAACCAAGTCAGAGCCCAGACCTCCTCCATCCAGAATCTCACCATGAAAAAGGCGGTTCACTCACAGCCCCCATGAACATTTGAGCAGATGTGTAACGATGAATGAATAAAACAGCATGTCCACTTGTCCAAAGCTGATACAGACTTATCATCATAGAATGAAGACAGTAAACTGTCGCTAGTGGTGCCTCTTCTAAAGAGTCACCAAAACACCAAAGTAGTGCATGTGAGGAAGAAACCTCACTTCACTAGCAATGCCGCATTGCGCTCCATGTACCCACACAGACTTAGCCCCCCTCTGACTTCTCTCCTGTTTCTTGATTTTAAAATGTTTTCATGGTGTTATTGCAGTTGTCTGTTTTTCTGTCTCAGTTTTGGAATAGATGTGTGTATGGCACAAAGTATACATTATCATGTGCACTGTTTTTATTTTTCTAGACTGTTTACACATTGTTATAAAAATATATGTCCATCCATTTTATACTAACTCTTTGATATAGTTGTGTTTATTTTATACAAAATAAAATCATATGTACATGAATTAAACCCATGGTCCAGTGAGATACATTTGGTCAAATGCATTGTGTGTGAGTGTGACTGAAGAAATATGGGGTTAGAAAGACAACTGAAGGAGTGGGCTGTTAAAAAAGGTCCTTCAAATGTCCACTGTCCAAATACAAACACGCTGCTGTGATTCACATACAGCTCTGCTTTATTAATCCTATCAATTAGATAACAGCTAGTGTATGTTTCAACTAGTCATATGCAAATAACTCATCAAAAGACAGTCAAATGAAGGTATATAGAGTTCACAAACACTTTTGTGTACTTCATTTCTCTGTGTAAATTACCTTGCTACGTTGAACACTAATGGCAGATAGACTCGAGCTGAGTTGACACTAGAACTTTTTTTGCTTGTGTGGGTGAGGGAGTTTCAGGCAGTAATTTTTGAATTTGGGACAGCATTTTTTAAAACTTATTTAGCAAAAATGTGTACACTGCAAAAACAGCCCTACTAGAAAGAAGCCAAATATTCTTAAATGTAATCAAATTGTCTTGTATTGAGCAAAAACATCTGCCAATGGGGTAAGCAAATTTTGCTTGGCTATAATTCTTAAAACTAGCAAAACAGTCTAGCTACTGAAAGACATAATGGACCTTAAAACTAGACAAAATGCCAAAATTTAAGCAAATTGTGCTTGGGAAATGTGCTTAAATTTAGTGCTATTGTCTTAAAATAAGGCTATATAACCTAGAATTTACAGTGAAAAAAACAGTATATTGTGCTTAAAATAAGTAGCCAACTAGTGGATTCAAACCTGGAACCCTCTCTCTCTAAGGTAACAGTGCTAATCACTACACCACCATACTGCCTTCAACAGACAGACATTAATCTCACATTTCTTTTCACTTCTTTATTGTTGACTCAGTATATCCAGAGGCTGCACAGAATAAAGGATTCGAAAACAACATAAAGACCATTGGTGGTCAAGGTGAAAATGAAAATGTAAATGTAAGATCTATGGCAAGATAACAAATGTAACAGTGCTTTAAACCTTCTTATAATAAACAGGGTTCGTACAGCTTTACTGTAAAAGTCAAGCACTTTTCAAGCACTTTCAAGGTACCTAAACCAAAAATGTCCAGACTCTTGAAGACTTTGTCATCACATCTAAATTGTTAATACAGGTGACAGCAAACAAATATGGTGATGGGATCGTTTCATTTCAAACATTAAAAGATTTTAGATTTACATGAGTGATTGTAGATGAAACACCAGATGCTGAATATTGAAAATCAAGCATTTTTCAAGGAGTATATTCAAATTCAAGCATGTTCCTAACCTTGAAAACATAATGGTGAAAATTAAGCATTTTCCACACTTAATTCTGAGTTAGAGTTAATTCTGGTAATTCTAGTTTCCAGCATTAAGTTACTCAGAACCAGTAATAAAATCTCAGTAACAAGTTATAGTATCTTATTATGTACTTGAAGACTAAAAAGCTTGAAACACATGAAATGCTCTAACATAAAAACTGCCTGGTGAAGAAATATCAAAAAACAAGCATATATTGATTTAAGATATTTCATCTTACTTAGATTGTGGGGAAAATATTGCAAATTTTTGGTGGAGCTTGTTGGGGAATAAGCACTGCCTGAGAATAGATACAACATGTTTGCAGTCTTGCTGAGGTGGAGGAAAGATAGACTTGCTTTTGGAATGTATTCTTTTATGCAGAACATAGAGAAAATGGAAAAGTGTGCAAGTATTCGTCCAGTTTGACCAATTTCTGCTGAAACATCAAAGATTGGGCAAAGTTACAAATTCTCAAAAATAATGCAATCACTGGTTGCATTGCAGTAATTCTTATGATTGTACCACCACAAATTCCTGCAAGAACTGAGTTTAAGAGACTGTTCTTAAACTGTTGTCAGTAAGACAATCAGTTGTGTGACTGACACAACAACAAGCTGTTTGAGGATTTTCAGTCAGGATTTAGAGTGCATCATAGCACAGAGACAGCACTGGTGAAAGTTACAAATGACCTTCTAATTGCATCTGACAAAGGACTTGTCTCTGTACTTGTCTTACTAGATCTTAGTGCTGCATTCGATACCATTGACCATCACATTCTATTACAGAGACTAGAACATTTAATTGGCATTAAAGGCACCGCACTAAGCTGGTTAAAATCCTATTTATCAGATTGATATCAGTTTGTACATGTTAACGATGAATCCTCTATGCACACCAAAGTTAGTCACGGAGTTCCACAAGGTTCTGTGCTTGGACCAATTCTGTTTACCTTGTATATGCTTCCATTGGGCAATATTATTAGGAAGCACTCCATAAATTTTCATTGTTATGCAGATGATACCCAATTATATTTATCGATCAAGCCAGATGAAACTAATCAATTAGCTAAACTTCAAGCATGCCTGAAGGACATAAAAACCTGGATGACCTGCAATTTTCTGATGTTAAACTCAGACAAAACCGAAGTTATTGTACTTGGCCCCGAACACCTTCGAAACACATTATCTAAAGATATAGTTTCTCTAGATGGCATTGCCTTGGCCTCCAGCGACACCGTAAGGAATCTTGGAGTTATCTTTGATCAGGATATGTCCTTTAACTCCCACATAAAACAAACTTAAGGAATGTAACATTGCAAAAATCAGGCACATCCTGTCTCAAACAGATGCAGAAAAACTAGTCCATGCATTTGTTACATCTAGGCTGGATTATTGCAACTCTCTATTATCAGGCTGCCCCAATAAGTCCCTTAAGACTCTCCAGCTGATTCAGAATGCTGTGGCACGTTTACTGACAGGAACCAGGAAAAGAGATCATATTTCTCCAATATTAGCTTCTCTACACTGGCTCCCTGTAAAATCCAGAATAGAATTTAAAATCCTTCTCCTCACCTTCGAAGCCCTAAATGGTCAGGCACCATCATATCTTAAAGAGCTCATAGTACCCTATTACCCCACTAGAGCACTGCGCTCCCAGAATGCAGGGTTCCTTGTGGTTCCTAGAGTCTCTAAAAGAAGAATGGGAGCCAGAGCTTTCAGCTATCAAGCTCCTCTCCTGTGGAACCAGATCCCAGTTTGTGTACGGGAGGCGGACAACCTCCTCACATTTAAGAGTAGGCTTAAGACTTTCCTCTTTGATAAAAGCTTATAGTAGGGCTGACTCAGGTGAGCCCTGAGCCACCCCTTAGTTATGCTGCTATAGGCCTAGACTGCCGGGAGACTTCCTATGATGCACTGAGCTCCTCTCTCCTTCTCTTCCTCTCCATCTGTACGCCCTCATATCCCATCAATGCTTGTTATTAATTCAACTTCTTCCCGTAGTTGTGTGCTTTTTTTCCCCCATTTCTCTCTCTCTCTCCTTCTGTTGCTTTCTGCAGGTGTTTCTGCCTCCCGAGCTGTAGAGTCTGGATCTGTGGTTGCAGCCACCTGCTGCCCCCGTGTTTCTGCTCTGCACCCGCTGCTGCAGTTGCTGTTGCTCTTATTATTAGTATTGCTGTTATAATGTTGCTCTTAGTATTATTTCTGTTGGTGTTAACATCCATACCATTACCACAACCATTGCGTTACATCCCTGTGTGGAACTGTACTGTGCTGCTGTATGTTCTCTTTCCTCCTGCTCTCTCTCTCCCACTCCCCCCCTCCCCCTTCAACCCAACCGGTCGAGGCAGATGACCGCCCACCTAGAGCCTGGTTCTGCTCGAGGTTTCTACCTGTTAAAAGGGAGTTTTTCCTTGCCACTGTCGCATAGTGCTTGCTCATGGTGGGAACTGTTGGGTCTCTGTAAATATAAAGAGTTGGTCTAGACTTGCTCTACTCGAAAAAGTGCCCTGAGATAACTTTGTTATGATATGGCGCTATATAAATAAAACTGAATTGAATTGAATTGAATTGAATAAACTGATGACACAGCAACTGCCATGCCTATATTTTTAGCCATGCTAGCAGCGTGGCTCTATGGCAGTGTTTTGTACAGACATTTCATTGTTGCTCTAGAATTTTTCTATTTGCTCTCTCTCTCTCTCTCTCTGTATCTCTCTGTTGAGGGATCTGGTTCTGGTCTAGTCCCCCTGATGACCTCCTCTTCCTGTCTGTCCACAGAACTTTCTTTCTTTATCTCTCTCTTGCTGAGAAGGAAGTTGGGGTGTCTGCATGAAAATGGCTCAGTAGTCTGTTCTGTTGATTGTCCTCAGTCTGCTGGAAAAAAATAAGTTTCATTCTCAACAGTATGACATGACGCATTGTAACCAAAAATGGTCTGTAAGGATGTGTAGAGCTGTAGATTCCAGTGTTGGCTGCGTAGGACTGTTTCAGACAATTCTAATAACTCGGGAGCAATTGAAAGTCCAAAAGTAAAATATTTATTAAAAGAAAATAGATGCAATCACTTCCAAAATTCACAACATAGTTTTGTCAAATGAAAAACCCTCCTTTAAACCATATTTGTCTATCTATAACCTTTCAAACTAGTTTTTAACTAGTTACTATGTAACACACAGATTATGGAACCTTGTGAGTATTTTAGCGTCCAAATGTCTTTCTTTCCTCTAGGTTGCAAACAGGAACTGAAAAAGGTGCTTCTATGTGCGTGCATGTGTGTGTGTGTGTGTGTGTGTGTGTGTGTTTGCGTGGCAGAGGTTGCCAGCACGTCTCATCGTTGGAGCCCGTCTTTACCATTGGCCCATACTGAATGTCCATTTCAATTACTCTGTTGGCCTCTAAGAGCAGGCATAACTTTGTTATTGGCATGACCAATATGCTGGTGCTTGTTTTGATTTTCACCTGCCGTACCAGACCTTGTACTCAGGACACAACCCATAATCCAAGAGTTCCTTGGTGCCAAGTCATCAGAACAATGTCCCCTGGCTGGAAATTTCTTTGTCCAAGGGCCAATTTCTGTCTTTCTTAAAGGTCTGAAAGATATTCTTTC
The DNA here is from genome assembly GCA_008360985.2 of Macquaria ambigua. Lineage (NCBI taxonomy): Eukaryota > Metazoa > Chordata > Actinopteri > Centrarchiformes > Percichthyidae > Macquaria > Macquaria ambigua. The sequence continues at coordinate 187,722 of VMKM01000691.1, read as the reverse complement.
ATCCACAGCTTCCATAATAAATCAGCCATATATTGCACCTGACGCCACCTTCTGCAGGCGTAGCTGGCTTCCTTTTTAGAAAGAGTAGGGGCAGAGATGGCAGAGAGTATTTAATTGAAAGAGGTCATTAGGGTCATTTGATACCCTTGTAATGATGGGCTCTACTTCGCATAGTACAGTTTGTAATCCTTCATCATCAAAGGTTTGCTGTTGTATATAAATATAAAGAGTCGGTCTAGACCTGCTCTACTTGAAAAAGTGCCCTGAGATAACTTTGTTATGATATGGCGCTATATAAATAAAACTGAATTGAATTAAATTGAATTGTTGAATCAGGAAGCAACATATCTTGTGGTAGGTCTGCCATCATTTGGAAACCTCGAATGGCACTTTGTCTCTTACAAACAATGCATTTAATGATGATTTCTGCCTCTGTGGCCAACCTCCTCGTGTATGTGCCCAAGGGTAAGTTGTGTCACATGATGACTTTTAGGCTGAATAGCCGGATTTTTTGCTGCTGCTGGCATAGCTGTCTTCCACCAAATCTTAATACACCATGCTGAAATACTGGAGACAGTTTGTATAGGTGGCTCTTTCTTTTTACTGATCCATTCCTCCAGAAAACCTTTCCTTTGGCATAGACAAACAATCTCTTCTTCTGCTTAGTCAAGGTCATCTGTAGCCAGTGAAGAGGAAGTGTTAGGGCTCCTGGACAGTTCTATTTTCACTTCCTTTACGTGATGTTCTTGCTTATGAACAGACACAGACCACAGAGTCTAGACCACATGTTGGTCAATTGGGTCTTCTGTACCAGTCACAACTGCAACTAATGTACTTGTTTTTCTTGCAGGATCCCCAGCATCCACTTGACTGATGTCCTCTGACATTTTAGGCCATTCTGTTTTTGACTGCCTGAGAAAAGCCGGCCCAGAAATCCAGTTGATGCTCTTCAGGAAGTCACTTACTGAAACGCCTCTTGATGCCTGATCTGCCGGATTTAGTGTTGAGCTTACACATCTCCATTGCAAGACGTCATAACCTTCTCTAATGGCAGTGACCCTATTGGTGACAAAGGTTTGAATAAGTGCAGTTCATTTATGGATGTTGTCAGGCTCACAAAACGAAGGACCCACAATGCACACGGAGGAAAAGTCCAGATACTTTTAATGGAAACAGTTCGGTACACGGGAAGTCAGTCAATCAGGCAGAAGTATCCAAAAAACACAAGACACACAAGACTACCAAAATAAAACAGGAACCCCCCATCGACCTAGGAAGTCTCAGTCTCATAGCAACAGGATTAATAACCTTTGACACTGGGAATGGACCAATAAAACGAGGTGCCAACTTACAAGATTCCACCCGCAGAGGAAGATCCCTTGTGGACAACCACACCCCTTGTCCAGCGACGTACACTGGAGCTGGCCTCCTCTTACGGTCTGCTGCCTTCTTGTAGGCCTCTGAACTTCACAGCAGAGCCCGTCGGGCCCTCGTCCAGGCTTGGCGACAGCGCCGAACCATCGCGAGTGCGGAGGGAACCTCCACCTCTTGCTCCAGTGCTGGGAACAGAGGGGGCTGATAGCCAAAAACACACTGGAACGGTGACATCCCAGTGGAAGCGCTGGGCAAGGTATTGTGCGCGTACTCCACCCACCCTAGCACCTTACTCCATGACATGGGATTCTGGGAGGTTAAGCAACGCAACCCAGTCTCGAGGACCTGGTTCAGATGCTCTGTCTGACCATTGGTTTGAGGATGGTGGCCCAAGGTGAGGCTGACAGAGGCTCCCAGAAGCTGGCAGAAGGCCCTCCAGAACCGCGCCACGAACTGAGGCCCCCGGTCGGACAACACACTCCTAGGAAAACCATGCACTCGACAGACATGAGACAGCAAGACCTCTGCCGTCTCCTTGGCCGTCTCCTCCAGTTTAGGCAAGGGAATGAATCGAACCATCTTGGGGAATCTGTCCACCACCATGAGCACAGTGGTATTACCTTCTGAAGGTGGCATTCCCGTGACAAAATCCAAGGAGATGTCCGACCAGGGGCATTGCAGCACTGGTAAGGGGCGCAGGAGGCCGGAACTGGGGCCAGAGGAGGTCTTATTCTGAGAACAGACCGTGTAGGCCGCAACGTACTCCGTCACGTCCCTCCTCATAGCAGGCCACCAAAACCTCTCTCAAGTCCTAGAAAGGGTCCTGCGAATACCAGGATGACAAGACATGAGAAGCACGAGCCCAAGTAATAACTTGACCCCTTAACTTGGGGGGTACAAACAGTCTGTTAGGCGGTACTCCCTTCGGTACTGGAATCTCCCGGATGGCCTCCAGCACCTTGTCCTCCACCTCCCACGTGATGGCTCCCACAAAACAAGAGCTGGGCAGGATGGGCGCACTAGATCTGACGTCCCTCTCTGCAGAGAACAGTCTCGAAAGGGAGTCAGGTTTCAGATTCTTGGACCCAGGGCGATAGGAAAGGGAGAAATTAAAACGAAAAAAGAACAGAGCCCACCTGGCCTGGCGAGGATTCAAACGCTTGGCGGCCTTGATGTACTCCAGGTTCTTGTGGTCTGTCCAGACCAGGAAGGGATGCTCTGCTCCCTCCAGCCAGTGCCTCCACTCCTCCAATGCCACTTTAATGGCTAGCAACTGCCGGTCCCCCACGTCGTAGTTCTGCTCTGCCGAAGAAAACTTCTTGGACAAAAAAGCACACGGATGCAACTTATCGTCCTTCACTGACCTCTGCAACAGAACTGCTCCCATCCCCAGGTCCGAAGCATCCACTTCGACCACAAACTGCCGAGACGAGTCTGGGAGTGTTAACACGGGTGCAGATGTGAAGCAGTCCTTCAATCGTTGAAAAGCGGCCTCGGCACGGGGGAACCAGGAGAACGGCAACTTGGAAGAGGTTAAGACATGCAATGGGACAGCAATAGTGCTAAAACTCCAAATGAACCTCCTATAGAAGTTAGTGAACCCCAGAAACCGTTGGACATCCTTCCGAGAGGATGGAGTGGGCCAGTCCTTAACTGCCTGGACCTTCTCCAGATCCATCCTCATCTCTCCCTCCGAAACAACAAATCCCAGGAACGAGACAGAAGGAGCATGAAACTCACACTTCTCTGCCTTAACGTAAAGCTGGTGTTCTAACAGTCCTTGAAGAACCTGCTTCACATGAGACACGTGGGAGTCCAAATCAGGAGAAAAAACGAAGATGTCGTCCAAATACACAAAAATGAATCTATTTAGCATGTCCCGAAGGACGTCATTCACCAGAGCCTGGAAAACAGCGGGTACATTGGTCAATCCAAAAGGCATGACCAGATACTCATAATGACCACTAGGGGTGTTAAACGCAGTCTTCCACTCATCCCCCTCCCTGATTCTGACCAAATGGTAAGCATTGCGCAAGTCCAGCTTCGTAAACACCTTTGACCCTTGTAACAGTTCAAAACAAGGAAATCAACAGCAGGGGGTACCTGTTCTTATGGATGTATCAGGGAAGGTTAGGGTAACCGGGGAGGTGTAATGGGTTACCGTACACAGGAGACGTCCATCTAGGGCAGTGGCGGTGATGTGCTGGGCAAGTGGCAGATTGGAAATCCCAAGTTCTGCTGCTAGAGTGTAGTCCATAAAATTGGCATCAGCGCCTGAATCCACTAGGGCCGGGTGACTGCGAGGAGAAGAGAGAGAGGGAGAGAGCAGTTCAACCATAGAGAGCTGACGATTGGACCTGGGCACCGTGGTTGCTGAACTCACCAAAGTGGTAGTCTGACGGGGACCACCGCTCCTCCTCACTGGACAATTGGCCAGGAAATTACCCATCTGAGCGCAGTAGATGCATCTTCCCTCGTTCATCCGCCATTGTCGTTCCTCCAGTGTAAGCTGAGTGCGGCCGATCTGCATGGGTTCCTCAGGAACACGAGGAGGAGGAGCAGGAGCAGGAGCAGGCAAAAAGGCACTGGGATAACTAGCCGGACCAGCGCTTTGTCTCCTAGCCAGGAAAGCCGGTGTGGTGTTGGAGCGAAAATGAGATCCCTTTCGTTCGTGCAGTCTCTTATCAATCCTGGAGGCTAGAGCGATAAGGGCATCCAGTTCAGAGGGAAGATCCAGGGGAATTAGGTAGTCCTTTACAGACTCAGAGAGTCCATTAAAAAACGCATCCACCAGAGCTAGTTGATTCAGTTCAGTTCAGTTCAGTTTTATTTATATAGCGCCATATCATAACAAAGTTATCTCATGGCACTTTTTCATATAGAGCAGGTCTAGACCGACTCTTTATATTTACAGAGACCCAACAGTTCCCACCATGAGCAAGCACATGAAACAGACTACTTGACTTGGCGGACCCTGACAGATGTATTTCAACAGTGTTGTGCTGTCAGTCAAGAAAATGGTGTCTCCAAGTGGAAACTCAGTTTCAGCTCTAAGCATCTTGTTGATGCGGCAGCAACCAGAGCATCATAACATTGACGTGGAGAAATATCTTGTCAGACAAAAAACAAGTATATATTGCCTTGATTTAAGATATTTCATCTTACTTAGATTTTGCTTCTTAAATTGAGAAGTTGTGCACGAGGTCTTATTCTTAAAATAAATAAAACAATCTTGTTCCTCTGCTGGAATATTATGGAAACCATTGTTGTAGCTAGTTACTGGTTAAATCTAGCTCAATATTAGCTGAAATATCTTAAGACAAAGCTAGATATATTTTCTAAAACATATTCTTTTTGTAAAACATGCTTGACAAGATTATTTTTCTTTTAGACAAAAAATAAGACAAATTTACCAGAAACAAGGAATTTTTACTTTCTTGAAATTCCTTTTTTTGCAGTGTGATAGCTTGTGGGGACAGATTTGAGGAAGTCAACCACATAAAAATTTCTCTCAACGCAGCTGGGTGAGGGGGTAGCGCCAAAGAGATGGACTGCCATCTTGTACTCTTTCAGCTGTTGTTGAGTGACACCATTTGGACACTCCAGACAGGTCAGAGTCTTTGTCAGGAACTCTTACCTGATGAAACATGGCCTCTATATCTGCCATGAGGGTGACTGGCTCATCTCTGAATCTGGTCAGGGTTCCCATGAGACTGTTGGTTAAGTCAAGACCCTGCAACAACTGGTCATTCAGTGATGTGCCCTGATAAGTAGCATCACAGTCAAACACCACACATATTTTGTTTTTCTGTGGATGGTACACACCATGATGTGAGATGTACCAAACCCATTTCTCTGGTGCCTGTGTGGAGTGGGACAGCTTCACTGCAAAGCCTTTGTCCGTCAGTTCTTGCATGAAGTCATAATGGAAGTGTCTGTTCCTCATCAATTTCCTTTTGATGCCAAGTGCTCGTTGCTGTGCTACTTACTGGCTTTCTGGAAATGAGCATTCTTTATTTTTTAAAGGGAGTCCAATGCAATAATGTCCATCAATCAGTTTTGCTGACTGCTTGACATGGTCCATAAACTGTTGATACTCAATGGACATTTCCTTTGTTCCTCATACTGTTTTTCAGGAAAGTCATACTCAAGTTGCAGCTGTTTGATTACATCCAGCAGTACAACAGCAATCCTGTTGGACATGAAATGGGGTGGCCCATTTTGTTTGGTGGTACCTCCTCCCTTCAAGTGGCCGTTAACAGTCCAACCTAACATGGTTTTAATTGCAGACGGCCCATCTCCTTGACTTGGGGACATTGGTTCCAATGAGTAAACTGTCTGTTTTCGATTTCAGGGATGTGGACGTCCTTTAAATACAGCCATTTGTCTACATCACCTTGCAGTGGAATGTTTTCAGTACTGACTGGGATTTCTTTTTGGCTAAAGACATGAGGAAGGTCTATGAATACATTCTCATACAGGCCGCTGATCTCTATACCAGAGACGATATTGAAACCAACATGCCTTAGTTGTCTCAACGTTCGCAGCAGAATGCCAGTTCTCCTTCCATTTCTCCTTCCAGACACCTTTAACTCTGTCATCAGGGTCAAAAAGTTGCACTTCTGCCTTGGTCGAGGAAAACATATGTTGTAATTGTTTTATTACCTTTCTTCAATTTGACCAGAACAGAACAATAGGAAGAATGCAGTCTGTCTCACCAGCCCCATTCTGCCCACTGATTAGATTATCCATTGTTACCAGTGCACTGGTGACAGGTTGCTGGTTGCCTTGCTCTCCTTTCATTGAGCCCTTTTCTCCTGTGATGTGCAGCAGGGTAGGATGTCTCCCCTTGCAGATTTGACAGGTTAAGTGTCGCTAAAGCCATGTTTCCAACAAAAACTTTAAGGATATAGTATCTTTGAAACCCGTACCTACATGTACCCTAGATCTGTTTTGCCTTTCCACTGCTATGTTATCGGATAGTAATAGCCTTGTCATCCACGTAAGTAGCATGACATCATATCTAACGCGACACAGTAAACAAATTAACACAATGGAGGACACTGAATGTTTCGTATTCTTTCTTCTCAGTATATGGCTGTTTATTACAATAAGGAGACAAGCTTTGTTTGAGAAAAGGCTGCAGGCAGCAAGGAAAAATACTGCCGAAAAAAAAACAAGAGAGTAGTACTACTATAGAGCTCAGACCTGTAAGAAGTGACAATTCTGTAGACCAATCAATGGACTGCAGTGTTTCTAGCTACACCTTTAAGTCCAGGGTCAGAGTGTGTTCTAATGTGAACGGAACTGAGCTGAACTGGACTGCTTGTTGGAAATGCGGCTTGACATTCCTTGCTTAAATTATCTTTCTTCAAACACCCAAAGTCCTTGTCTTTTTATGAACTCAACTTTGCTGTTGTGTGGCTGTACTCCAATGTTGTGGCACTCCATAAGATCATGTTTCCCTTTGCAAAATATGCATGTGGAACCAGGATCATTGTTTTAGGTTGTCATTACAGGGCTATTGTCTTTTGTGAAGCTTTTATTGTCAGTATCAGATACTACAGCCACTGCACTGGAAAAGCTGCTTCTACTGCTCTTTGATTGCTGTTTGAGGTCTGCGAATTTGGGTTTCAAAAGCTTCTTTTCAGACATGGGATCCTGAATGTCACCAAAAAGCGGATCTAAAAATATTTTAGCCTGCCTGTACCGGAACTCCACTAGGTCCCAGAATCTAGCCCTATATCCTGTTCTCTCCAAGATGTCACAGGCGGTGGTTCTGAATCTTTCACAAAGCTTATAGGGAATCTTTAACATGATAATTTTCAGGTTTGATGTACTATCAAGCTCTGCCATGTATAGCAAATCTTGCATGGTGTTACAACAGCCTCTGAGGTATAATACATAGACATGCAGTGCTTTTCCGTCATCTGATCTGATGTTCTTTTAGAAGCAAAACTCAATCCCTTCGAACTGAAGAAATCACTGTTCATATAATGCTTCAGATTGATCAAGTTTTTTGACAATGTAGAATTTAGATTCCAGTGGTGGCTGCATAGGATTGTTTTCCACTCGCATGATCCAAACAATATTTATAACTCCAGAGTGCTTGAAAGTCCAAAAGTAAAACATTTATTGAAAGAAAATAGATGACAGAAAATACCTATCCTGTTGTTGTTATAGAATTCAAGCATTCAAAAATTTAACAAAATAAACGATAATTAGATAATTTGACCCATGTAATGTCTTTTCATGCAAACAATAAAACTAAATTAAATTACATTTACACATTTACATAACCACAATAACCAAAAATCCATTTCAGCTCTAACAGGGTGAGTGTCAGGTCTCAGTGGAACTGCTAGGATACATGTCATCATAGGCAGGTTACACAGTCTGTATATCTACAGTCCATGTTTTTTAAACCCTAAAGTCTAATTAGACTTAGAATGTATATACTGACACAGTGTGTGTGTGTGTGTGTGTGTGTGTGTGTGTGTGTGTGTGTGTGTATGTGTGTGTACTTGTTTGTTGGATTAGTCAGTGAAACATTGTTGAGTAAAATGCAAACATTGCTGCAACTGAGCAAATAGAGTCTGTCCAAAGAAACACACACAGGGAACTTTGTTCTAAACAGGCTGTAACTTTGGAAGATATGCACTTTATTTGTTTACTCAGATGGCTAAATTTTTATATTAACTTCAGCTGAACTTTTAAATTTTTTTTACTGTGGATTTCTTATTGTGTAGTCGTGTTAGGAAGGGATCACTCCACAGCCAGCATAGAGAGGAGGAATGTGTTGCTGCAGTGTCTTGGTGTCTTAGTGACAATGTTAAGCAAACAAGGCGGCAGCGCATGTAGATGTAGTGGCAAGTAGTTCCACTTTTATTACCGAAGCATGTACTACCTATGACAGAAAAACACTTATCAACATTGCAAAAGGAAGCGCAGGGAAGCGCAGAAGACTGTGCGCCAACCAACAGAAAGAATCACCACATCAATCTCGAGGAATATACCTCATCAGTGACATCATACATCAGCAAATGTGTTGATGATGTGGTGATTACAAAGACAATAAAATCATTCACCAACCAGAAAGCCCTATCCAGAGCCAAAAATTCTGCTTTTCGGTCAGGTGACAAGAAAGCTTACAGCACCGCCAGATCGAGACTGAAAGCTGGCATCAAGGAGGCAAAGTGGAGGCATCAGGAGAGACTGAAGAGAGACTTCAACACCAACAACACCAAAGACATGTGGCAGGCGAATCCAGACCATCACAGGCTACAAAAGCAGGACCACCCGCATTATGTGTGAGGCCACGTTGCCAGATGAGCTTAACACCTTTTATGCTCACTTTGATCTCCTCAACAAAGAGTCAGCTGCAAAGTCTACTCCACCTCCAGAAGACCGACCACTGTCAGTATCCACAGCGGATGTGAAAAGAATCCTGCTGAGAGAAAATGTGAGTAAAGCTGCTGCGCCTGATAACATCCCTGGTCATGTACTAAGAACATGTATCAATCAGCTAGTTGATGTCATTACTGACATTTTCAACATATCACTGTCACAGGAGAGTGTTCCCAACTGCTTCAAGACAGCCACCATCGTCCCTGTACTAAAAAGGTCTGCAGTGTCTAGTCTAAACAACTACTGCCCTGTGGCACTCACCTCCATTCTTATGAAGTGCTTTGAGAAACTGGTTCTCCAGCACATCAAAAACAACATCCCAGCTAGCCTGGACCCTCACCAGTTTGCATTCAGAGCCAACAGATCCACGGAGGATGCCATCTCCACTGCCCTCTACTCAACCCTCACACTTCTTAAAAATAACAACACCTACATCAGAATGCTGTTTGTTGAGTTCAGCTCAGCATTCAACACAATCTCCCCCATAAGGGTGTAACCATGGTATAGACATTGGGGGGGTCCAAATTTTTTAAAAGTGTATTTCCCACAATTCAATGATATTTATATATGAAAATTCGCACACACAACATAGTTTTGAGGACTACATTGATCATTTGAATTCACATTTAAAGGAATAGTCTGTGATTTCTCTGAGACAGTGGCTGCCTCTCCACATCATTTGTTTTCATCAGTTGCTAACTGTTCACTGTTTTACAAGCTAAAACAAGCAACTTCTTCCAAACCTGCTTTTGTGTCAACAAGACACTTTGCTTTTTAGGTAATGTTACTTCCTCCATTTGCTCACCTCCACTGACTGACCAAACTAAAAAACCCGTCAGATTACCATCACAGCACAGAACGTCTTTAGGAGATCTGATTCTGAGCTTCATTAGCGAACATTGATAGCAACAACAACATGCTAAAGGGAGGGGGAGGTCACACACTTATGTTTTCCTTAACAAACAAAAATAAATTGAAAACAAATAGAAAATACCAAGAAACAGATCTGTTGGCAGGTTTCATAAAAGGAGGACATATTTAACATATTTTCTACTGTATACTGGGGGGACACGACCCCCCCAAAGAATGCATGGTTACGCCCTAGCTCCCCAATTAGTACTCTGGGCTTGAGTACAACATTCCGCAACTGGATATTGGACTTCCTCACAAGCAGATCTCAGACAGTTTGGATTGGTGGGCCACTGTTTAAAGAAATTGTGTTATTTGAATAATCAATTCATAACCTAGATGTGTTTATTTTAATCAAAGCAAACATATTACTTGCATAACCAATGTGTGTTAAGTTTAATCATAAGAAAATATGAAGCACTGATGATCGGAAAGCAAGTATAGTCGAGCACACGAACATTAAAAAGTGATAGGTCACTCTGCCCTGAAGATGCTAGAACACTTAAATAACCAGGGATGTTTTTGTGAGAAAGAGGATGAGAGTATCAATACAGGGAGTCGCCCCGATGCCAAAAAAGTAGGGTAAAGTTTCGGCAGACAGGTGTTCCACTTAGCAACAGTGTAATGACACACAACCCACGTCTCAACAGCTTACCAATGAGAACGTTCCGTGTGTGAATGATTGAATTATTGACCAACCAGAAACATCACATCTCATCAGAAGGAGCTTAGTGTTGGATAATTGTTGTTCTGCATTCTGTTCTTTGGTGCATAGGTATAATATATGTATTATAGGAACTGTATATATTGTTTTTATTTTTATTCTATTCTTATTTTAAATATTTGTATTTATGTCCTGTGTGTATGTAGCATGAAGGGGGCTACAACTTTAATTTCATTGTGCAAGCCTGTATTGTAAAATGACAAATCAATTAACCTTGAACATTCCTACAATCCCTGTTTTTAGTCTATTACTCAACTGTAACTGATTGAAACTCCAGTCCTCTCTGGAATGTTTTTCTTTCTTTTTATAGTAATCATACTGAGTATTCATCAATCTGTACTAATTTCTAAGAAGGATCAATAAATGAGGGGCATGGACATGGAAAATGCACATGGTGAGAGTCCCACTGAAACAGACTAGTACTGTACCTGACTGGCCAATGTTGCCACCTACTGGATCTTTTTTTCAGTCCTTTCACATGTATAACAAAGTGAGCCCTCAGATGTCAGATGTTAAAGTTACATTATTATCCATGATCTATTTCACTGGACTAAACAAACATTTGATTCCACTAATGTGCAATAGGGGAGAAACGACTTCAGCACTATCAAAACAAACTCATAGATGGCTGAATGAACCTGCTCGATGGCCCTCTATAAGACAAGGCTTCGAAAGGACTTGCCTTTAAGGAATAGTTCTACATTTTGGGAAATATGCTTATTTACTTTCTTGCAGAGAGTGAGATTGATACCACGCTCATATCTGAACGGTACATAGGAAGCTACTGCCAGCAGTCGGTTAGCTTAGCTTAGTACAAAGACTGGAAGCAGATGGAAACAGCTAACAAAATCCACCTACCAGCACCCCTAAAGACTTCACATGTTGTATTTCTTAAGGAAACTTAAGTAGGTATAATTCCTGTGTCAAGTTCTTGTTAACTTTTACAGAGGATCAATAGAAAGCATTCTGACTGGAAACATTACAAATTGGCATGGGACGTGCACGGCCCAGGACCAGAGGGCTCTGCAGCGGGTGATTAAAACCTCCCAGAACATTATTGGTACCCATCTACCTAGCACAGAGGTGAAGGAACTATTCAGATCCTTTACTGAACTAATACCACACTGTAAAAATACTCTGATACAGTAAAAGTCCTGCATGGAAAATTTTACTTAAGTAAAAGTATATAAGTATAGTCAGGAAAATGTACTTAAAGTATTAAAAGTAAAAGTACTCAAAGCAGAAAAATTTCCCTGTGCCTGTTATACTATTATATGTGATATCATTAGATTATTATGAATCATGTATTAATGTAAAAGCGGGATTTTACTGTTGCATTTGGTTGAGGTGGAGCTCATTTTGAACTATTTTGTATGGGACTACAACTAAGGATTATTTTCATTATGGATTCATCTGCTGATAATTTTCTCCATTAATCAATCGATTGATTGTTAGGTTTGTAAAGATTCTGAAAATAGTGAGAAATGGCGTCACAATGACCCAGGGCTCAAAGTGACACCTTCACAATGCTTGTTGTGTCCAACAGTCCAAACCTTAACATTATTAAAGATAAATTAAAATTATTAAAATAATTAAGGGAAAGCAGAAAATCTTCACATTTGAGAAGCTGGAACCATGAAATGTTTTTACATGAAAAATGAAAAAATAGTTGGCAATTACTTTTCTGTCAGTCGACTAATGGATTAATCGACTAATTGTTTCAGCTGTACTTGTATAAACTGTTGGGTAGTTTAATTTATAACCAAACTTCATATTTTATTAACCCTTTATATGTTTTGTAGCAAAAATCTTAATTTTAAAGTAACTTGTAACTAAAGCTGTCAGATAAATGTAGTGAAGTAAAAAGTACATTATTTCCCTCTGAGCTGTAGTGGAGTAGAAGTAGAAAGTGGCATGAAAAGAAAAGACTCAAGTAAACTACAAGTACCTCAAATTTGTAGTTAAGGACAGTACTTGAGTAAATGTACTTAGTTACATTCCACGGAGCATCAGTGATACCAGTGAGGTGAGGTGCCTGCTCAGAGCCCAAAGGAAACTAAAAGACAATAGCCACCCCAGCCACAGCCTTTTCACCCTGCTGGCGTCTGGCAAGTGATACACAAATGACATGGAACTTTATGTTATGCTGGTTTTGCACATTACTATACCACTACCTTTGTATAATATATATGTACTGTATATAAGTAACTGCATTAACTATTTAAGTAACTATTGTTTTTATTTTTATTCTATTCTAATTTCAAATATTTGTACATACATGTATGTTCTGTGTGTGTGTGTAGTGTGAAGGGGGCTACAACTTTAATTTCATTGTGTGTGTTTAATCTGTACAAAAAACCAATGTGTAAAAAGACAATTTTACCGTTTTAGGTGGGGGTTAGGGTGGTGTGCCGGACTATTTCTTGGCAGCATGACACACAATGACAATGCTAACTTGCTGATGTTTAGCAGGTATAACGTTTACCATGTTCACCATCTTATTTTAGCATGTTGGCATGCTAACATTTGCTAGCAGTAAAAACAACATGCAGCTGAGGCTAATGGGAATGTTATTAGTTCTGCAGGTATTTGGTCACAAACCAAAGTGGTGGACACATTAAAATGTTGACCTGATGATGGCGCTAGATGAGAAGTCAGGGGATCATCAAAGTTACTACAATTCATCCTGAGAAAAACATGAATGTCTGAACCATATTTCATCACAGTCCATCCAATAGTTGGTCAGATGTCAACCTCATGGTGGAGCTAGAGGAAAAGTCAGAGGATCACCAAAGTCAGTAGGATTCATCCTACTCTGCTAGGATGGTTAAAAACAAGACTAAGCTTAAAACTAATTACACACTGAACAATCAGTGCATGCAGTATGCTGCAATAGGACCCAACCCAACAGACCCTGAACTGTGACTGTTCCAGTAGAACATCTATGTAAACTAGTTTACCTGTCATTTTCTGTGTCACAGATATTGTACTGTCCTTTGTCACCTCAGTCTTTGCAGGCAAACAATGGATGGTATGTACTGAACAGAGTCAAAAAGTGTGTCTTAATTATGAATCCAGACTTTCCCATCTGTGTCTCTGTCTTTCAGTGCAGTAATGTCACATTGATGCTACAGAGAGTGCTGCAATGTGGCACTGCACCTCTGCACTGCACCACCTACATCTGATTATATTTAGTGTGAACCTGACATGTGCATGATCACAGCTCACCAGTAACCGATGAGAGAGATCCCAGTTTACTCTGAGATGAGACTGTTGTTTTGATTGGTGTCACGTGAGAGATAAAGAGCCCCAGATATCAGCACACTGACACTCAGTTAAATGGCTGTGTACTGACCATGGTATCCATTTGTGTAAGTCACTCTTGGGCTGACTGAAGTTAATAGATGCTTGTGTTTGCTTGGGAAAAATGGAATGTAGAGATGCAATTCAAAATAAAGGATATTTGTTTATTCGCTCCTTGCTTTTACAATGGTTGCATAAAGAAAATGAAAATATAAACTAAATGGTATTACTACTGAACTATTATGGTAAACAAAAGATGCAAAAAAAGCAATCAAGCAAGATTTAGACATAACATGGGGCCAATATATAAATTAAGGAATAGGAGCGAATACAGAGTATCTAAGGAATTGATCCTACAGGCTGATAAATGTGAAATGACTGAGTGTGACATATAGTCTATACAAATCAGTGATCTGATGATTGAATGAAAAAGACTGAACACAGCTCTTCTTAAGGAACAAATTGGAAAGAAAGATCTACCAGATCCCCTACTTGTCGACATGTCCTTGAGCAACACACTGAACTCCAAACTGCTCCCAGTTGTTGTGTGTGTGGAGGAAAATTTAAGTTGCTTTGGACAAAAGAGTCTGCCAAATGAATGTAATGAATGCAAGACTGTTGCTGATTTAGAAATCCCAGATTCTGGGCTTCCAGCACATGAATGCAGCATAACAGTTCCAGAGTGAACAAAATCTACCCAATCTATCAATGGGAAGAGGGCTGTCTGTCTAGCAAATATCAGACATATCCGTTTGTAACTTTTTGTGAGTTAGACAATGTGAAACATACCTCACTGGTGGAGGTTAAAAGAGACAAACTTTCACTTCAGTCAGATGCCTTTCTAATACAGTCTATAGTCACTTCACAGTCAATGGTCCGTACAGCTCTGTGCTTGTGTCCATAGTGCCTGACAGTGATTTAAGTGAAACAGTTTCAGATTCATTTCAAAGATGATGATGATGATGACAGCTATCAACTGCTTTCAACTGACATCACTCATCAGTTTAACTGTAAAGTTTTTTCTTGGACTTTCTTTTAGCTGTTTTTCTTTATTCTGTTGTCATTCTTTGCTGTTTTTAACATTCAAACTTGTGGTGACCTCATGTTTACTTGTTCACATATGATTCATGAGTTTGGAGACTGATTGCTTTTATTCAATGAAATATGAACGCTGTTGTTTGAAAAGTTGAATATATTTATATATTTATATATATTTATTTATAACAGTTTTTTTCTTATATAACATTTATGACAATATATAAACAAATGTTCTTATGTTTTACTTATCAGTAGGGTATTATTAACCTATTGTCATTGTACATTTTCTACATGTTTAACAGGGCTCTGATGGGAATAAAAAAAAGAAAATTTAACACCACCCAACAATTCTATTTTGTAATGATAAACTTTATTGAGTTGAGTATGATATGATATCATAGTGTTTTTGAAATCATAATTTCCTTTACAACATACCATCATTTTTTATTATGGCGTACGTACATCCGGAAGTTTATATTAGTTTGTAGTTCGCCCTCTGTTTACATTTTTACAAAATGGCACGTAAATGCGACCAATTCAATGGCTGGAGAACGGACTTTCCAACCGGCACTTGAACGCAGCACTTTAAATGCTGCTGAAAAGGCTCGTCAGCAGAAAAATGTAACTGATTCTTGATCTGACAGCTGCCAGTCCATGTAATGTCTATTAATATCAGACAGAGCCCTTTATAACTGTCTGTAAGAACAAAAGCTAGACTGTAGGCTATAGAAAGACTTTACAGAGGGAAGGAAGGTAGAGCCGTTATGGAAACTTGTTGCACACTCAGACCAGTGGGTGGCAGACATCTCTTTTCATTCCGACTTCTAAGTTTTTCCACATCCCGAAGCCTACCGTCGCTGCTTACCTGTAGATGTAGGCTAACTTTTTATGGCTCATAGGTGTCTTTTAATTATAGGTTGCCATTAATACTGCCACTTTCAGTATGCTTTCTCATTCAAACCCAAGAGCTTTCAGCGGATTGTGTGTGCTTAGCGCCTTGTTGCTGTCTGTTTCGGGGGAGAAAGTGTTCGAGAGTCGGTCCGGGATGATCCATGAGATTAGGACAGCCCTGGCTGATCTGGCCGGGGAGGGAAGGGCCTACCTGGGCAGGCTGGCAGGGGAGCAGACGGTGCTGTCGGTACAGAAGGTGAGAGATAGAAATAACATAAAAATATATAAAAAAGAGTTTAACGTCAGTAGAAGAGTGCCACAGTGTGTGGCTTACTGAAGAAGGCGAATACGCAAAATATGCGTTTGCATATATTTAAGGTCTGACAAGGGAACAGAAATAGCCTATGTATTTTACAAACCTAACAACAAAGGCGGCTAAGAAAAAGGCAACATCAACGCGCTTTATTTACACACGTCACGTGACAGCCCGGGATAACTTTATTGGAAAGTAGGCTGAGTTTAGCACGGTAGCCTATTTGTGTGCGTTGTAAAAAATAAAATCTGTCATACTACTGTAGCCGAGAGTTATAAGTGCGCCTGTGTTTATGAAGATTATAAAATAACAACGCGGAGGCTCTGTAGTCTGAACCAAAATGGCAAAACTTTTTACAGAATCCCACATTGAAAAGGCAGCGCTTAACAGAACCACACCTTCCGTTATACCTTTCACAATAACAGCCTACCAGAGGGAACCACTCAGAGCATTTCGCTAAAAGGCAACTCGATAAAATAGCTTACACTATTGTTCAGACATACGTTTTGACATGTGGCTTTGAGCTTTATTGCCTAACTTGGTCACATACGTAGTTCACAAGAGGGGAAAGTTGACCTCTGTCATGCTGTGAGATGTAAGGAGTGTCAATGGAAAGTGAAACGTGAGTAACATGTAGGGTTACTTCCTGGTTCAATTTTTTTCTCCCTTGCTGGCTGATCCCATTGTCTTAACCATGTCTCCCGTCTTAACCCTTTGTTATCTAACCATGAATTAACTCCCCCACCCCCACCCCCTCTCTTCCAGGCTTTCTGTCAGGTTCTGGGTGTTGTGGCAGAAAGTGTGGCCGGGGGTCTGAACGTGCTCCTACAGTATGTCTCACACTTCCTGCAGGCTGCTGGAATCCAAGGTGATCATCACACACCAAAAACTGTACTGTCCATCACAGAGATGGACCAGCCTCATCAGTCCCTGCTTCTATCAACAGAGCAGTTCAACCTTCAGTCTCATTCCAGTTTCATACAACTTGGGTCTTATTGTCTACTTTTTTCCATCATTGGTATCAGTAATAATACTATTTTAATTGTACCCACCAAATTAATTATTGAGATCCTGTGAACACAGCTCTGCTCTCCTGCGGCCGCAGACACACCAGCAGCTTCTTCTCTGATGCAGCTGCTGATGTGGCTCCTTTTCTTTAGTTCCATTCTCACACAGTTTATCAGAACTTTTAGTTTTTACTCTGTAACAGATGCGACTTAAATAGCCAAATATAATACTTGTGATAAAAAGTACTTAAGTAAAAGTAAAATTACTGATTTTTAAAAATAATTTCAATTAAAATCAATTAAGATAGAATAAATTACATTTTAAAATAAAATAAACATGAAATTTGTAATTAATTTAAATGTGAGCTTGACTCCACATGTCATGGTGATCTGCTCAGATTTATGGTTGCCAGTGGCAACAACATACCCTCTGTCTTTGAGATATAATCTGAACCAACTGAGGACTGTGCCAGATAAGCCCACCCACTGTTCCACTCTGTCAAGAGGTATATTTCATGGTCCACAGTATCAAAGGCTGCACTCAGATCAAGCAGCACCAAAACTGATGTTTTACCTGAATCAGTATTCAGACGAATATAATTTAACACCTTTATCAGTGCGGTTTTCGTGCTGTGACTTTGTCTGAAGCCGGATTGAAATCTGTCCAAAAAGTTATTGACTTAAACCAAAACAGCTTTCTCAATAATTTGGACTGGAAGATTACAGATGGGTCTGTATTATTTAATATTGAAGGATCCAGGTTGCCTTTCTTTAGAAGGGGCTTAACAACTGCAGTTTTCTGTGATTTGTGAGCCGTTGACAATTTTCAGCCCATCCATTTGCAAGCAAATTAAATATTTTTTGAAAAAGCTGGATGGCAGGGTGTCAAAACAGCAGGTGGATGAATTAAGATGCTTCACTATATCCTCCAGAGTTCTCGTACTGATAGCATTGAATGTTGACAATCTAGCCAACGTGTCTCTGTGTGCTTGCAGCAGTTATCTTGTTCCATTATTTGACATGGAAGAATTCATGGCCACTTTGATAGTTTCACAAAAAAAAAAAAAGATGCAAACTCTTACCTGTTGGGGACGGTCATCCTGAAGATTCTCAGTCAGGCTGCTGAAGATCCTGCCATGAGTGGTCTCATCCAGAAAGGGCAGAGATTTAAAACATGGGTCAAGTGCACTGCTCACATGTGACGGACAGTAAAGGAGCTGTCTTATGTGTTAGAACAGGAGAAATGACTCTTTCCTTTAAATAACTTGATAACTTTATAGGGAACTTATCACCCTATAAAATAGATATCACCTAGCAGTCAAATAGCATACGGTGTGTCTGCATTAATGTTCTTACTACTCCCTCCCCTGCACAAGGTGAGAGAGCTGTCGATATGGGACAGTATGTATTTGGGAGGATTCATTATTGATCTGACCCATGTTACAATTTATTTTAAGATAAAAAAGAATAAAAGATTAATCACAAACAAGAAAGCATTGGCCAGAAGAAAAACACGAACAAAGATTTTGTTATTTATAATTCAGTAGAGTTTAAGTGTTGATAATCAATTCATTGTTTAAATCATTTATCAAGCAAAATGCCCAAAGCTTGCTGGTTCCAGCTGCTCAAATGGGAAGATTTTCTGTTTTGCTTTGTCTTATGTAATAATAAATGAACCTTTGGGGTTTTGACAGTTTTTTGGCCAAAATAATTACCACCTTGTCACTTCGGACTTGATGATTTTTCATAAACCAAACAATTAATCAAGAAAGTAATGGTCCTATTGATCGATAATGAAAATACTAGTTAGTTGCAGCCCTATATACAGTATTTGTTTATTGTTTACACAGAATGACATAATGACCAAATTGAGACAAACATTCTCATCTGGTTTGAGTCTGAAAGGAGTTGGAAGTCAAAGCTGACCCAAATCTGTGTGGCATCTGAAATAATTAAGATCTTTACTTACTGTAAGTTACCTTTTCTTTTTTGAATATGAAGGACACTGGTTTAGATAAACACTATGTAACAGTTTGACTGAATTAACATTTAGATTTCTTTGTAATCCTCAATGAATTCAAATGAGATATTGCAGTATAACATTACTAAACTGTTCTCTTTGCTCTTTCTTGCTGTCCTTGTATTCCTGTTTTCCACAGTTGGCTTTCCCATCAACAAAGTGACCCCAGAGGGGCTGATTTTTGTTGCCCAATGGGTTCTCGTGGCTCTCATTGGCTACTGGCTGCTCTCCCTCACCTTCCGATTGGTTGCCTCCACTCTGAGGCAGACTCTGTGGCTGCTGAAAGTGGCCATGGCTTTGGCTTGTTTTGAACTTATTCTGAGCGACCACAGCGTTGGCACAGACACCATGGCCATCCGATTGGCTGTCCTGGTGTGCGTCTGCGTCCTATTGGGCGTCGGGACTTGGAGGAGCTCTAATGCGGCTGATAAAACCGCTCACCTGGAGGAGCAGGTGAAGATCCTGGAGAGACGGCTGAGAGAGATGGAGAAGTGGAGGAGGATGGAGGAGTGAAGGAGGGATCGAGAGAAGTCAAATGTTTGTCTGCTGTCTTTCCTGCCTGACACCACATGTACGGATGATGGAGCACTGCTGTCCTTTTAGGTCTTCTGGAAGTTTTTACACTTTTGATGTTTTCTATAATGTGTTCAAAAAGTAATTCATTACTCATGATTCGTTTTTTGCAATATGTTAGTCTACATGTTCTGTTTTTTTACAGTTAATCAAGCATGACTGCCAGACCAATTCGCAGATGCAAATTAGTCTGGAACATCTCAGTTCATTTTGGATTTCCAAGGGACGTTATCAACGGACGCAGACCAAAATGCCTCTGGAGGCAGTTGGATAGACCTACAACCATTAATGCAGTGTGCCTTTGGATATAGTTTGTATTCAGCATATATCTGTTTAAGCTGTTTTGGGGTAAAATAACTTTTTAGAGCCTTTTAGAGGTATACAAAGCCAAAGACTGGTACTGGTACTTTTTGGATTTTCTGAGATGAATGTCTACTTCTATACATGCTTTTTTGATGTCATAATAAATAAAATAAAACATTTCAAGTCAAGTCAACTTTATTTACAAAACCAATATCACAAATCACAATTTGTCTCAAGGGGCTTTACAATCTGTACAGCATACAACAATGTCCTTAGACCCTCGATTTGAATGAAGAATGAGGAAAATGACTGGTTAAGTGGCTACCCGCTTGTCACAAAAGCAAAACCTAAACCTGGACGATATTGTGTTGCTGGGGTGGCCCCCTCAGAAAACACTCGCATAAACTGGAAAAAACATTCTGTTCCCATTGTGTAATTTATCTGATGAAGATGAGCATGTCATTGCTGAAGTCTACGAGAGCAATTTTGAGGGGAAAGGTGTTCACCGCATGGAAAATTATGGAAAAGGACATGGTTGAATTGGTGTGATAAAATCAACTGTTGATATCACAAAAAAAACAAAGAAAATAATCCACTGTTTCAAATTCAGCTATTTCATACTGAGATTGCCAGATTTGCCTCTGTACCACTGTCACATATCAAGACCGAAAAACAAATAGCTGTCAAGCCTTGTGATATAGTCCGAAAGGTTGTTTACATGAGACAATGCAACAGAAAAGTGCTATGTGTTGCTGCAACCAAACAGCATTGAGCTAGATTAGTTTCATTTAACTAACCGATTAGGCAAATCCATGTTAGCCTACTTATGATACAGCTACATTGCATATATTTTAGTATCTAAGTGACATGCCCTCTGGTTCTGTAGGTCAAATAGAAAATCTTTGTCTTTCTACATTTGGATTTTTTTTTTCAAATTTAATTGTTTTATTTTTTACTTGTTTTTTTTTAGCGTGCTGAAATTGTAATTGTATTTTATTGCAATCTGATTGTGAAAAAAGTTGTAAGATTGGTAAGAACCAAACATTTTCTCTTATAAAGGGGGATAGAAGTCTATGATTTTTAGAAATGTATAGGAATCCTAAGGGATTCCATTGGAAAAGATGAAAATCCTGTAAGACATTTTGACTCGGGATGCCAGAGGACGAGAGGACCGGTTCAGGAAGAGTGACGTTCTATCCTTAGTATGCAGATTATATGTCAATCACGCTCTCCTTGCCCCTCCCCTCAAGCCCCTGCTCTCCACACCAAAACGGTGACAGAAAGTTGAAACTGAAAACTACTGACACTGAAAAAAGAGTGACTTGAAGAAAAAATCATTGACATTATCATTGAAAAACACATCAGAATGTAAAAAATATCAAAATAAAATGAAAGCATTTTTAATACCTTTTATTTTTCAGTTAAGTTTTTTTTTAGTCCAAATACTTGTTTCAGTGCCAATACAACTTTTACCAATACAAATATTTCAGTGCCAATGTTCCCTTTTTTCCATTCAGGTTTTGTTTTCAATGCCACATTTTAAAGTCACTGTCCTGGCTCCATATCTCATCTACTTCCACTTCAGCCATATTTTCCATATTAAAGTCCAAAAACCCACCGAAAATGGGCGTGGGCTGTTTCTGTTTAGATGTGGGTTAGCATAATGTTAGGTAATCAGTTGATGCTTTCTCAAATATAGAACCTGTAGTTATAAAATGTTTCCACCAGTATTTTTAACTTTCAGAAACTGACAATCCTGCCCATTCACATAGTAATTGGTCAGCTGTGTGGAGCTGGCAGTGTTGAACTCTCTCTCAAGTGCTCTATTTTCATTTTTTGCACATCTACTTCTGTCACTTTTCATAATGGACAAATGAGAACACCATCAATACCATCAGGGAGAGACATTTGTACAATTCATACCCTACAAAGAAACACTTAAGACACATAGCCATTCAGAACAGATATAAACACTTTTGCCTTTAGATGTAGTCATATCATACAAACTACTTCGTTTGAAGCATACTGACACCTTTACTCAAACCACAACATGTAAGTAAGTAACTTTATTTATATAGCACCTTTCAAGAGCAGAACATCACAAAGTGCTCCACAAAAGTTTATGTCTTGCTATTACACTGCATTCTGGTCTATTGAAGCTACTGTAAAAATGGGGATTCTTCTCCTCGAAGGATGAGGAGGAGACACTTGGTTGTCCACACATAAAGTGACACAAATAGTTGTGCAAAGAGCGTAAAAAGAAAGATGTTTAAGCCCTGCCTACTTTCTCACCTCTGTACACCTGACCAATTACTGTGTAAAATGGGTGTGATTGTCAGCTGTCAAAAGATGCACACATTTTCAGAACACCCCCATTTCCATCACAAGAAAGGTGTTTTAAAGAGGTGGTTTCAGACACTGTCTGACAATCTGACAAGCACTTCAGTTGAAGCATGTATCTGCTGGAGGAATTGAGACCAAAAACACAGTGCCGATACAATGTGGGATGGGCCAGGAGAACAGGAGAGTGCTTTTGAAGTCTACTTTCCCAATCCAATTACATACAAAGTTATCAGCTGTCTCGTGTGAAAGAGTTTCTTGAGCAGCCAACTTCAGCTCTGAATTGAAAATGAAACATACTCCAGAATGTCACTTTATTCATGCATAGTTTCATTGACACAGAGTTGCACATACATGTACAGTATGAAGAGGTATAAAATGAGAGGTAGGAAACCAATGCCAGAGTTTACTGCCGTACAATCCAGAGGTGGATGTGGAACTGGAGAGACCAAAATACCACAAAAATGGAGGCAATTAGAACACCCATAACCATCAACTACAACTACACTCAGTGAATATCATTGGTTACATTTACACAAAAACAATAAAAATCACATATTCAACCTAGTGTGAACCACAGTTCATCTCACCATTGGTACATGTAAGGAACATCAGATCCGGGACACAAAGGTAAAAAAAGAAAACACAGACACTATTTTGTTGTTAATGTGACAGTCTACCCAAAGACACAAAGATTGAGGAGAAAAGAGAGCAAAGTCACCTTCACATTGAGAGATGAAAAGGCACTGACTGTGTTCTGTGTTTTTAGGTGAACTGCTGACAAGAGAGCAGTCCAGAACTTGTTTGTCCCAGTTTAAGGTGTGACTCCAAAAATCCAGTTGCCTTTACACCATATGCAGGACATCAACTGAATCCAGCCAACCTAAGACAATGAAATAGTGACTGGTCTACAACATGTGGTCTGCACACTCTGTGGAGATGGCAGTATTAAGGTTCACTGTATTTACTCACCTCAACAAACAAAATAAAATACTAAGATACTGTAAATAAAACCATACTTTGACAGAGAAAGGCATTTGTGATGCTATTTACAGTTCAATGACAGTGGTTTTAAGGTGAACGTCCTAGATAAAAAGGATGGTTTCTGACCTCCATCCTAGATATCAGGAGGGACACAGGAACACTCAACAGGCTACTGTAGATCTATTTGTGCATTCCCTTTTGTAATTTTATGCATACAGCTGCATCGTCCAGTTGAGCAAATCAATTCACATAACATAACAATTGCTAACAAAGAATAAAAAAGCACCACAGCTCAAAAAGGTGTAGTGGAACTTAATCTAGAATTAATCATTTGTGTGTATTCCTGTATGTTTATGACAGAAGTTAATGTTTATTATGGCAAAACTACATTTCCCTGACGGCCAGTCCAGGGTAATAACTGACAAACATGAAGTTGCTACACTGTCTGACTCACTGGTTTGCTCTATGTGAATGCTGCTACTTCCTGCTTTCTGCTACCTGCTTGACTGTGATTGTGATATATGGCTGGGACACAGGCATCAAAGGCTCTGAAAGGATAATGAGTGATATGTTTTTTGCTGTAATAGTAAGGAGGCTTGAGGCCACCCTGAAAGGCAGTCAACATGGTTCTTCTGGTGGAATTCTTATAGTTCAGTTGTTAGCATTTACGACAGCCAGACTTCCCACCCAATCCAGGTCTTTTGGATGGAATTATCACTATCAGAGGATTCAGGGGGTTTGTGGCGAGTTCAATTTGACTTTGTTGACCTATGAAGAGGCATTGAATCCAAAAATGAGGTAGCTATTGTTTTAGCAATTCTGTTTCATACAGCTCGTCTCATAACAAAATCTGTCATGATTAGAGTTCTGCTGATACCTGGGCCGTACCTGATTCTTTAAGACCCGACCCAGCTGAACCCAACTGGTAGTGCCAAATTTGAGACCCCAACCTGACTCCTGACCCAGGGGATTACGAACTGGGCAAAGCAGGAAACCTCAGGGGCACCAAAAGCCGAAGGTTCACTACTTGTCTGTTGGATTGTGACTTATCATTTGTGAATATGCACCACTGAAGCACAACATCACCTGACATACTAAGGACCTTAAGGTGGGTTCTGTGTTATCTAGGGCCTGTACTCATAGAGGTGCCAAAACAGAGTCGTATAAAAACGTTTTGGACATTTGTGTCTGTGAAGATTCTCAGTCATCCAGGTGAAGGTATATCCAGAGGCACTAAGCCAAAGGCAACTGGACAGCAAGCCCAGGGCCTAGTCAGATGTGTCTGGGGCGGGAGCAAGAAAGTAAATACAGGAAAGAGGTCCGGTGTTCTGGACGAATGCATATTTTTGTGAGAGAAACATGCTGGTTCATTCTCCGGCTAGCTGATGCTACTAGAAACAGTTTGGGTGCTCTGCCACATCCCAGAATGCAAAGCACACCTGGCTACAGGAGCTGTTTAGTTCAAACTTGTACACCTGGTAGTTGGGTCTGATCGAGGTTGGATCACGTTCTTACCACAAACGAACCACTCCAGAGTTCATTTGGAACCGGACCGAGACCACCTCCTCTAAAGGGTCTTGGTGTGGTTGTTTTGGTCCGCACCCGAGTGCAACCCGGAAGCAAGGACCCGGGACTGTGGGTAGCAGAACTCTAGTCATGATACAGTATTGAGTGAATGGTGTATAACTCCAGTTCAGGAATTTATGGGGACAACAGGAGAAAAAAAAGAAAAGGTACAGAGGTAAATAATGACTGGAGCTGCTTCTAAATTTGAAATCACTCTGAGACGTCTTACACACATATACACAAACAGTCAGTTAGATAGCTACAAACTTCTGTCAGGTCCATTGGCTGTTTATAGCTAGTAAATAGACTGCAAAAAACACTTCACTGGTCAAATTCGTTGCATTGAAATGAGAACATTTCATTCATGTTGAACACTGAAGTCAAACAGGGCTATAATCAGAACAATGTAGATAGAAACCACAATTATGCACTGATAACATCTCTTATACTTTTGGTAAACTGAACCCAGCCCTGTTTTTAAGATTTCCTCATCCGATGTTGATATTAAATTTCTATTCCACATGCTAACACAAGAAAATACCTCCTTTCTTTGTCTCCTCGCCTCTGGAAATTTGATCCCCAAATAACTGACTACATGCTGACTGCAAAAACACATCTGGCTGATCCAGTAGATTTTATACCACAGATAATTGCTCATTTAGCCTGATTACACATTGCTGTTAGTCAGATAGGGGATTAAATACTGATCAAGGCAAGGAGGCAAAGAATAGAATATACTGTCCAAATACGGTTAATTTTTTTCACCTGTGCCATTGTGTGTCCCTGATTTGAATGCTTCAAGAGAGGAATGCAAAATGGTCACAGAGGGGCACTGTAACATCAAAGTGAGGAAGAACTGGGAGGGAGCTGTTTCAGGAGTCAGCGTCCCTACAGGAAGTTGGTGGAGTTTTTCACTCCGTCAATCTGGAACTGGTAGGCACCATCAGAGGAGGGGGGCACAGGAGCCACAGGAGAGGATACAGCTTCAGCCTGGGAGGTGAAAACAGAACAGAATTATTATTAGATAAGTCACAGTGGAGATAAAAAAAAAATGCAACAAAGGTCCCTTACTGGAATTGAACCAGGGACATCACAGTATATGGTATTAACCACTAGACCACCAGATGCCCCTCTTTTTTGCTCTTTAATCAAAGACTAAGCTAGAATTTTCCTGCCCTGAAGCCAGCTTTCTGGAAGCTCTCCAGAATCAATTTGAAACACATGCATCGTGCTGAGCCAATGAAGAAAATGCTGACACATGACTGTCAACCATCATTCATTTCATTCATACTGATCATGGTTAAGTTACTTCACACATGCAACTCAACAATTTCGGTTAGCCTTTATGAACTGTGATCAGCAATCATCTGACAACAGAAATATAACAGATATACTGTATATCAGTGATAGTTAGCTAAGTTCTCTGCATCATTCTGACACTCCATGATTGCTTATTTAGTGATTCACAATGGAAGACTCTCTGTGGTAGCCAAGCTAGCACTAATGCTAGAGAGCTAATCTACTACCACTACGCCGTGTGAGCTGAAGGGACAGGCCCATTTAGAATTTTGTAAGTCATCAGAAGCACCCTGACATGAATAGGGAGCCAATGAAGGTAATTTGAAATTGGTGTGATATGATCATACCTTCTAGTTTTAGTTAAGATTACAGCTGCAGCATTCTGAACCTTTGAAGCCTTTTAGTACTAGAATGTGGCAGACCTGACAACAAAACATTACAATAATCAAGTCTGGATGAAACAAAGGTGTGAATTAGGATCTCTATATCAGCCATGGACAGAAATGGAGCCAATGCAGTGCAGCTAAAATAGGCCGTTGCAGAAGTCTAAATTTCCAATTAGGAGGTTGGTGGTCTGTTTCCTACACAGGGTGTTTATTACTAATTTATTCAAAAAGCAGATCAAAATATCTTTCACGAAGACTGTCAATACACCACGTCTGCACTGTGATAAATAGCCTATAATAGTGAAAACTAGCTGATGATGATGATGCTGTCGTCTATGTGTGTGTCTACCTGTGGTGTGGCAGTCAGCAGGGGGTCAACAGGTGAGGAAGCCATATTCTCCATCTTGACCTCCTCTTTAACAGGTTCACTGGCTGCTGCTGGTGGAGGTGAGCTATACATGACTGGAGCTGGAGCATAGCCCTACACACACACACATACACACATTTTGATTAGATCTGGGCATTTCATTTTTCTCTTTTAAGATGAAGCTCTAGCAATGACATGATGTACATACAGTGTATTGGCTGGTTACCTGCTGAATGGCCTTCAGAGAGCAAAACACCATTGTATGTGACCTGACTCATCCCCATATTTTTCTTGATCACATTTTCCACCATTTATCATGGAACAACAGAGCCTGTAGGCTACGGAGTCATTTCAACACAAAGCTGCATTGCACATTTATATGATTCACACCTAGCTGACATTGTCCCCCTGGTTTATGCTGCTTTTAGACGGAATCAGGTGTTGTGGCGATTCGGTGCAGGGTTGTGCGGCGGTGTGGGAGTGTCACATACTATCCAGCAATCCCAGCCTGAATAGCGATACAATGCCAAGAAACTACACGGCGTTAACATCTTTGTACTCCCTCATGGCAGGGTTGAACAGTTGATGTACAGTAATCATGGCAGCAATCGATCGGTCTCTCTTCCATCTTCACAGTTCTTCTTCTTCTTTTTTTCGTTTTATGGCTAGTGGCAACCAGCGTAAAGGTGCATTACCGCCACCTACTATATTGGAGTGTGGACCACAGTTATCTATTCCGATTCTCGATATCTCGATTATTTTCAGCACCCGTGGCCCACATCGACGCAGCCTGAACGCAGTACCCACGTTCAAATGAATGGGAAAATCTGCATTTTCGCCGCAGCGCCTGATTGTATCTGAATATGGCCTCCCTGCCTCCTGCTGGCGAAAGACAGCCTCACAAAGCTCACAGGCCTTTCTACCCTGACCTGAATCCTTTGACAAAATTCTCAAAGGAACAATGGAAAGTTAGAATGAACAGGGACACAAATAAGTCAAAATTATAGATAGTAAATATTGCCACAAAATGACTGCTATAATCTGCAGCTCATTTTGAAACACGCCGGTGTGCAACCACATAATTGCTGGTTGTATAACCTATGTAATTATTACCCTTATGTGAAACAGTAATATTGACCAGACAAAATGTTGGACACAATTAGCCTTTTAGAGCAAGACTAATGCAGCACTGCAGATCTAGTTGAAAATAACAGATTCAGTTATGTCAGTGTATAGTCAAAATGTATTACACTACAATTACTAAAGTCAATTTGTGCACACTGTCAACATTTATGGTCCATTACTTAATAAAAGGCTAGAGTATGTTTCAGAAATTGAGGTTTGTAAACGTCTACAGTTTAAGGTCAGAACAATAGTTTCTTCTGTCAGTACTATGTGGGTCAGGCAGCTCTTTGTCAGGGAATGTAGACAGTTTTCAAAAGCCCTGTTTACACCTGACATTAACATGCATCTTGTGTGATCCGATCACAAGCGGACAGCTCTAAGTACATCAGTTCACACCTGGCATTAACAAGCGTCTCCGCATGCATCTCGAGTGACCACTTGTGATTGGATCTAACTTCTCGCTCTATATGCAAACAAACACGTACATCATTTCAGTTTGCAAAGACCAAATGTGTTGTTGTTTTTAACCAGCGGGAGGCAGCAATGTATTTCCTGTGCCTAGTCTGCCGGAAATTAAAAGAAGAAGACATTTGCAAAGACCTTGGTGCACGGGCAAAATCAAAACATTACAGACTGGGTCTAATCCTTGGTGTGTTCCAGGCAAACCAAGATGTTTGACACACTTGTAATATATCTTTATTTCTTGTTATTTCGTACTTCAATATGACGCCGTTGGCGTGCGAATGAGTACATACTTCAGCTTACACAGAGGACATCAGTTGAGTAGGCAGTCGTTCATTGTGGCCCAGAACACATTCACGTACACACTGCTAAAAGAATGTGGCCATATGCAGCCCAGACCACCTCCAAATGCGGTCTGAGCGATCGGCTCTCAATGCGTCCTCAATGCGTCTTGGGTGCATTCACACCTGTACTTAGAGCATACCATTGGAGCTACAGGTCCGGGGGTGTATTGGCCTGGTGGTGGACCGTTCCATTGTGGAGGCTGGGCAGGAGGGATCATAGTTGGACCAACAGGAGGGTAGACAGGGTTCTGGGGTGGGTAGGCTGGGTTAAAACCCTGCAGAAGGAGACAATCAGGAGTTAGATCAGTAAATACTGAGGGAAGAAGCAGGAAAACAGGAAATCTGCAAAGTCTCGGAAAGCACAAAGTACTAGCTAAAAAATCAGCAGTTGGAGTCAGAATGAAAAGTGACTCCAACTAAGAGCATATTAGGCTGGGTTAATCAGGTGTATCTATATTTAAGAAAGCAGGCTTGTAGTGTGATACTAACTGGGGAGGGTGGGGGGCCGTTCCACTGTCCTGGGCCAGTGGTCGGAGGGGGAGGATGGACTACAGGACCCTATATAGGAACACATACACAAATAGACATGTACACAAGAAAAAAACCCTTGTCTTAGATTAGCATTACACAATCCATTCACCAATAATTCTCCATTCATTAGAAAAATCCAGTAAATACAGTGATAAGTTGAATAATTATCGTATAAATAGATATATACTCTAGTTATGTAATAAATGTGTGTCATGTAATGTCTTATGTACCATGTTAGGGTCGGGGCCATGGTAGTACACCTGCAAACACAAAAAAACAGTCACATTCTTTAATTTAGTAAGTAAACATCAAATCAATACCAAATTCACTTTGAGACATTAATATTAACACTCATATATATAAAGACACGTTAGTTTAACATGATCAGTATTAGCATAATCTCACCACTCCTGGTTGTCCAGGAGTGTTGTAGGGAGGAGCAGGTCCAACAGGACCACCGGGAGGAGGATGGACTACATCTGGGGTAGCCTGGAGAGAGAGAGAGAGAGAGAGAGAGAGTGACTGTATGTCACAAACTCAGGGACACATAATAAAGCATCACTGAATATGACAAATAAGTATCTTGACGTAGGCTATCACACACACACACACACACACACACACACCAACATCAACACCCCCCGACACACACACACACACTAAACATATGTGTATATAAGTTTTCTGCTATTTTCTTGATTTTATAAATTGCCTTTTTATGTTTATTTTTAATCTCAATATTACCTGATGCTTTGGCAATATTGTCTTTGCTACACCAACATCAACGCACACACTAAACTTCAACACACACTTCCACAGTCTCACATGCGTGTATTTAAGTTTTTTGCTATTTTCCTGATTTTTATGAATTGTACCTTTTTATTATTTGTATTATTTTTATTATTATCCTTATTATTCTTATTCGTATTATTTTAATATCATTATTACCTGATGCTTTGGCAATATTGTCGTTACATTCATGCCAATACAACAAATTGAATTGAATTTAATTTAATTAAGAGAGAGAGAGAGAGAGAGAGAGAGAGAGAGAGAATTCATTGTTTTGGGCTGTAACTAATAATCATTTCATTATTGATTAAAAGTCTACAGCCGTTGGCTGTACACTAACTGTGTACAACTGACTGTGTTTCACAGGGAAACATGGTATTGTATTTGTTCATTTTACCATAATTCAGTGCTTGGTTGAATTATGGTTAATACCTGTATTGTTTTTGGGGTAAAGGTAATTAATTTAGTACACAGATGCCAAACAAGCAGGACACCGTGTTTATAAGGACAGAAGAAGAACAGAAGTGAGAGCCCCAGATACAGAGGAGAGAGTGATCACATTCTTGGAGCACGACGTGAGGAGGGCAGCAGGACTGGACGGCATCTCCAGATGCGTACTCAAAGCCTGCACATTGTCTCCGTGCCCAAAATTGCTGGACTAGCCTGCCTGAATGACTACCATCCAGTGGCACTCACCTCCATGGTCCTAAGGTACTTCGAGTGGCAGGTGAAGGACCCCATCTGGTCATCACTACCCAGCACCCTAAACCCTCTTCAGTTTGCCTACCAATCCAACTGGACCCGCCTGGACAACAGGAAGGGGAACTACACCTTAACACTACTTTGTGCAAATGTGTCCTGGACTTCCTGATGGGCAGACGACAGGCAGTGAAGGTGGACAGCTACACCTCATCCACCATTACCCTCAGCACAGGAGCACCGCAAGGGGACTGTGTGGCCAGTTTTGACTCCAACACCATCAAAACATTTGCTGACAACACAGCTGTGGTAGGCCAGACGGGAGGAGGTGGAGAATCTGTCACTGGGGAGTCAGGACAACTGCCTCTCACTGCAGCAAAACTAAGAAGACTGATTGTAGACGTATGGAAGAAGCAGGGGAGGAACTATACCTGCCTCAAGATCAATGGGACCACAGTGGAGAGACTGAACCACTTCAAGTACCTCAGGGTTCACATCACCGAGGACCTGACGTGGTGTGTCCACACAAACATGCTGGTCAAAAAGGCAAAGTAGTGCCTTTATCACCTCCGGCGGCTGCGGAATAAAGGATTCCCTTACAGACACTTAAGACATCCTACACCTGTACCGTGGAGAGTATATTGTCAGAGAACATCACCATCTGGTATGGCAGCAGCACTCAGCAGGACCGCAAGGCCCTGCAGAGAGTGGTACAGTCAGCCGAATGTACCACGGGGGGGTGCACTCCCAGGCATTTACTCCAGGCACCAAGGCCGGTAGAACCATAAAGGATTCGAGGATCCAAACAATGTTCCCTGTTCACAAAAATCTCCACCCTTCCCCTGCGTCCCTTTTATTTGCACCATATTTGAACATTTTACACAAATGTCTGTATCTATTTATTTATCCATCTTTTGCTTTTGCACAATTGTATCTATCTATCTTTTGTTGTTTATATTTCATTTGATCTATCAATCTTTTGCTGAATATATTGCATTTTTGATATTTTGTTATTTATGTCGAGCATTTCATTGCACAATTTAGAGATATGTTGAGTATGTGACAAATAAACTTGAAACTTGAGATGGAGTCATACTTCTGTGCCTGTTAGTACCTGTAGCGTCGCAGCGGTGGTGGCTTTCTTCTTGAAAATCTTCTTCCGACAGCAGCAGCAAATCCCAGCCGGGATTCCCAGCAGTAAGAGCAGAGCCATGAGAGGGTTTCCTTCTGAGTATTCATGATGGTCTGCAGAGGGGAAAAAAAGGGGGAGGGATACAAGTGGTTAGCCTTATATCTTTAAGGGGCACAAAAAGGAGAAAAAGAACAGAATTGCCATTAAAATAAAGATTCTGTCAAGTGTGATTAGGATTGTACCTGTGACATTGCAGTTATAGGACATTCTTGTAACCTGTAAGCCAACCTTAGTAAAGGCAATATCAATTAAAGCTGCAAGCAGCGATGAACGGGCCAGAAGCACATCTGCGCACGTCAGGGCGTGCAGCATCCGCCACTTCATGACCAGATGCTGGGCACGGAGAAGTTAACCGGGAGAAACGGGAAGATTCCCGGCGGGCTGGGCTGGTTGATGGGCTGTGAGGGCCGGATACGGGGTCGGCAAACACAATCATTTTATAAATAGATCATTCATCTCAGTGCCCGTAGAAAATAAAATAATCAGGGTTTTCCCTAACACTTCCAACAACACTTTGGTGCACTGCCCAAGTGAGAGTTCTCTATCGTTTTGCTGTTATCTATGTTCGCGCTGGTTTCTCAGTCCTCTGAAAAATATTTAAGAGGACAGAGGACAGCGTGTGTGTGTGTGTGTGTGTGTGTGTGTAGCTCCTACGCAGAGAGATTTTTTTCATATTCATATTTCATATATATGTCCTAGAAAAATACACATTGTGAATAATAAGGTCGTAGCAGATTTACATAGTAAAGCTATAACTATACATTTCCAGCATAATGGATTGTGAACTAAAGTGGGCTGGTCTGAAGCATGAAACTCCTTGGCTGAAAATGAGTCCCACTCCGGGCCTGCTGGACAATATTAACCACAGAGATCACAAACTATAAACATTGTATGAAAGCGACACAGCCGTTTGTAGTCTGATAGTGTTTTAATCTACTTAACATCATGATAAAACATGCTAGAATGGGGCTGGAGAGAGATCACACTGAAACAGGAAACGCACGCTTGAAGTCATCCGTTGTTCGGGCTTCAATAGAAGTGAATGGAAAAGTGTAATGTGACCATGCGTTAAGATTTCAATGTCCTGTTTCTATACTGATTTACTCTCAGGAACTCTACTGGAAGAGCAGTGTATTTGTGCCCTCCAGCAGGTTGCCACTGTAGCAGCTTGATTGGGTCTCAGCTGAGCAGAACTTCAGGATCAAATCTTGTTCTGTGCTTCTAAACTGTCAAATTCACTGCTTGCAGACACACTCAGATATTGTGGACCCCAGGAAGACTAGTGAGCACTTTGTGGAAGCTAATGGGGATCCACATAAAGAATAAATAAAGACATCTATATGGGGACCCACCTGTCAGATCCATTCTGGTAACAGACACCCATCGGTCCCTGTGGTCTCTCAGGGTGTAACGTCCCTCATCACTGTAGTTGACATTCCTGATTTCGATGTTCAACGAGTGGGTCTGAACGCGGTCCCAGTAATTCGGAAGATCCTGGGACACCCGAGCACCATCACGCACCTGAGGGAGACAAACTCCTGTCAGAGCATCAGTCAGGATCACCAGCTGCATTTCCATCTGAATCACAGGGAATTTCTTACAAGCTTTTAAAATGTTACTAAAAGCCAAAATGGCATCCATGAGTTGTCCAACAACTACAAAACTTTAAAGAAGTAATTAGTGTTTAGGAAATCATTATTCCAGAGGGTCAGCTAAAGCACCTCAACACTTAACCACAACATGTTTGGCTCTTGATTTCCTTTGTGATCAAAAAATAAATTCCACTTCCTGCAGGCAAGAAAACTTCCACATTCCACTCAGCTGTTCTACTTAGATATATACAAATACCTAAATACTAACATTTGTGATATTCCAGTACACAGAAATACTGAAAGATGGAAACACAGGTACTGAAAGAAATTTCACCCCCTACGTCTGCATGTTTAACAATCCATTCCCAAATCCATACTGAATCCCTCTATCCCTCTGCTCATTTCTATCCAAACTATCCTTCCATCCATTCATCCATCCATCCATCTCACCAGTGTAACGTTGGCAGCCTCCCCAGAGAAGGAGAGGACAGCGTCAGCCAGGTCAAGGCCCTCCAGTGAGATGTAGAGACTCTCTCCTGCTACACACTTGACGTAGTTATGTCTGGCTGGAAGAGAGAGGAGAAGAAGAAAGCAACTGAGAGATGGAGAAACAATGTCACAGTATGGAGTTATATTTGTGCCTATCTCCTGAGACATTCTGAGCAGAGAAAAAGCTTTTTTCAAGCACAGAATTTAAATTCTGTAGAAAGATTATTATCACACAAAGAGTAATTCACTTTGAGCAAACAAAAACCTATTCTGTGCACAATGATAGTGTGTTTGCTATTATCCACATAAGCGCACAATGCGCTCAAACTCTCTGCTCTGTTCCCTCTCAGCTTTGCCTGACGCTCAACCTGACAGAGTGTTCCAGTGTGCCACAATTCCAGCCAATCAGAAAATTGGAGTAAGTAAAATCTAATTGGCTGTTTTGACTCCAATACAATTGTTAGTAGGATTATCAGTTACTAATGAAATATGGAATCACTGGGAGAATAGTAAGTAGGCACACCATACCCACACTAAGTAGTTTATACAGTTTAGTTACTTACCTACTTTTATGGACCTCTATGAAATTCCGTTTGTAAGTTAGTCTGTTCTATATTAGCTTGCTATCTTGGTTGGTAGCTAGCTAATTTCTGCTATAAAAGCATTATCTTACTAAGCTAGTGGCTAACTGGATAATTGCTAACTACAAAGCTAAGGCGTTATAATCACTAATGTAGTTCCTTTAAAAAAAAGAACTTTAACTGTGCCCCTAACTTTTTTAAGTGAGTAGCAGTGTTATATTTGTGTTATATTTATATAGCTAGCTGACTATCCTACTATTAACCACCTTTTAGCATGCTTTCATAATGAGATGTAGCACACAGTGTCTAACAAAATCATAACTTAGATTTAGAATTATTTAAATGTTTTTTGTTAACTTAAATGTTATTGAAAATTATTCTTTGCTATTACTTAATAATTTAATAACTTAATAATGTTTGATAGAAAAAAAGTCTGAAAACCTTTATGGCTGAACATATTTTAGCATCACTGTAGACTGGGATTAGGGGATGTTTGAGTGAGTGAAAATCCATTTGGGACAAGGGATATCTGAGATCATATGGTTGTCAGCAGGCTGTATGTCATTTGAGGAGCCATGAAAGAGCCTGGTTAACACAAATTATACCCTGGGTGGTTTCATACAAGGACGGAATAAAAGGTCAGTTCAGACAAGTTAGAAAAAACTAATTTTCTCACTGACTTCTCATGGTATCTAACGATGCAGATAGTTTTGGTTTTCTTTACCCAGGTTTTCAGATATCTGTCTCAATTTCTGCTTCCACCCAAATACAATGAATGTAATTGAATTTTCCTTTGGGGTTCTCACTAGGGTTCCAAATTAGAACCTAAACAACTAAAAAACAAAAGCTACATACCTGCAAGGACGTGGCTTTCTGCCAGGACCAATCTATCTCATGCATCAACGCAACAGAGTGTCAATTTGTTTAGATACGAGCATGCATGGCTAACAGTAGTGAAAGATGGGCCGCGGTACACGTTCAAAAGTGTGGCCAGTAGAACCAGGGATACCAAGCTGCGACACACCGTTCTCTTTGGCAATAAACGGAAAGATGACCAAAGAGAAAACTGAGAAGTGTTAAATACCTAAATAAGAAACTGTGTGTACTGACTGTGGATCATATGTTTTTATTGTATGTATTTACTTTGTAAATGTTCAGTTAAAAAGACTTTGAATTTATTTATTTTAATGAAACAATAAAAGTCATAACAAAACCCTAAAAGAATAAAGATATTTTTGTTATCTAAACATTTGACCTCTTTTTTTTTTTTTTTACCATATTGGAATTGAAACTGGGAATCGATGAGAACCAGAATCGAATCAATAAAATTCAAAAGATACCCAACTCTAGTGCTCACATCATTAAAATGTTATATCTAAAATGTATAATTAGAAACTACAGGTGATAAATTAAGATATAGTGGGGGGGGTTTTCGCATTTTTAGGACCATTATGCTGACCTAAGTTTGATATATTGTTTTCGGCTGATGAGGCCTTCCATGTATCATTGTCTCTTGTTTAAAGTGTTATGTGCCTCATTGTTTATTCAAGTTAGATTGGTACTGGTCTCAGTTTTGAGAGAAAGAGGAGAAAGGAAATAGGCCTTTACAGTACATGATATTACCATTATCAGCACTATTTTCTTATGATGACATAATGAGAAAGTTGTTTGTGAGAGAGTGAAATAAACTGGTGTTCAAAATATAAAGTTTTGATATGCCAAGATAACCGAACTGAACATTTTTGAGATAATTAAGTATAAGATATCGGAGCACTGTAAAATATAATTTGTTATCTCTAGTCCCCTGGGGGTCTGCTGAGCATGGAAGCCATGGTAGATCCTTCCCGAAGCCTGTCCTATACCACAGCCGTCGTCCTGCTCTACCATTCCCATCTGCCAGTCACAACTCATACGCTTTTTTTCTTCATGATATGAACAGTTAGCCTACTAATCATATCAGCAACAGTTGTTAAGTGAATATTAAAGTTGAAATGTAGAAATTGGTTTAGCAAGAAAATCAAACAACAGAACCCTCGACTAACTCACGTGTGACAGCCACTTTGACAGTGGAGATCTCCTTATTCCAGAAGTCTCTCTGAGTGTACGTCCCCTGGTCCTCATAAGTCACCTGACAAAAACATACAGACCACATAAATACAGTGAAGGTCTAGAATCTCTGGCCACACTACGAGCAGGTGTTGCGCCACTGCCTAAATCCAGCAATTAATTGTATTTGACTTTAAACAAGTGACTTAGTTACCTTGTCGATATACCAGCGGCGGTCGCTGCCTGTGCCAGACACCCTGCCTTTAGTCAACCTGTAGAAGACAGAACCACATGGAATACAGCAACTGCAACAACTCTGGAAGCAACCCACAGCTTCCCTCCATGACCGTCCTGTCCACAACCAGAGCATTGGGTATCCCTGAGGGTTTCTGACCTGAGTCTGCCCTTCTCCCAGTACAGAAAGGTCTTGCTGGGATCATCAGCTGGAGTGAACTCCAGCTTCTCCGCACTCTTGGGCAGGAAGATCTTCAGCTGGCGACCATGGGCCAAA
Source organism: Macquaria ambigua (assembly GCA_008360985.2). Lineage (NCBI taxonomy): Eukaryota > Metazoa > Chordata > Actinopteri > Centrarchiformes > Percichthyidae > Macquaria > Macquaria ambigua. The sequence continues at coordinate 150,557 of VMKM01000691.1, read as the reverse complement.
CGCTCATGGAGGTCATGGACCGCGTAGGACTCTGAGAAAAAGGCAGGAGGAGAAGGAAAATGAGGCAGAGTGTCCGCTACAAACATCATTTTAAAAACAACTGGCGAAAAATAAGGAAAACTTTCCATTCCAAGTGTGGTATGCATTTAGTTTGTCCTCCAGGTTTGTACTTCATAATTATAAGACGCCACAATATCAAATAGACAATCCTGGTGAAAACTGACTTTTCTTATTCTACCAGTGGTCAAATACTACACATAGTGGCTTAAATAGACCTTTTTCATGGCAGACATTTTTGACTTGTCATAGCAAGAGAAGCACAGGTGTAATTAATCACAATAATGATAGCACCATTCAATTTAAAGTAACATAACATCAACATAATATCCAACCCTATCACCAGATAAGAACGTCAATATTGGACGATTCTGCAAACCCCAGATTATGTTCAATACCAAAAATTTTTTAGCAACATGGTCATTCATTTGGAGTGGTGTTTGTGTCACCTGATGAATGTATATCCAATATTCACTCTCTTTTAGCTCTGTTTTGGTCTCTACCAACCCCTGAGGGAAATATCTGTCTTTTTAGCTGCTAAATGTTCTTCTATGTCCACCACCTAGTCTCTAACTGTGTCTGTCTGCTGTTTGCTGCTGAGCAGGTAGTGTACAGTGGCTTTTTACAGCTTTTTCTCTGAAAACGACACTATGGGAGCGCTGAGAGGGAACCAAAACAGTAAAGTTGTGGTCCGGACAGATAAACAATGAGCTGAAACTCACTATAAAGCTCCGTAAAGCTGAGAGGAGCTGCAGATTCACCTGATAATTTTGAGTAGGTTCGTCACTATGAGCAACCCCTTTCACATTGTCATTCGATACATTGTTATTATAAAAAAATAGATTATAGACACTTTAAGGTATGGTTATGGTTAGGCCGCTAAAACATTTAGTTAAAGTTAGGGAAAGATCATGATCACAGTTAATAAACAGAAGTGAAACCACTGCATTCAGCAAAAACAAGATTTTCAGAATAAAGTTGGTACTTCAATAACCAGTCTCTGAGTCCACGTGCTCAGTACTATAGGGCCTTAGACCTAGTTAACCTAGATGGAATGAGGTGATTACTGATGTTAATGCTCTTCCTGCAGGTAACTTGACTGTTCAAATTGCCAGATAACAATATTAATACAGGATGATTCTATTACTAAACCCTAGATTATGTTCTATGACAATCTTTTGTTTTTTTAACACCCAATGACAACATTTCTAAAATTCTCACTTTGTATAACATCTGCACATGGCAACTACTGTATGTTTAAAGTTAGGGAAAGATTATGGTTATGGGACCTAAACTATGGTTAAGGGGGGTTAGTGTTAGGCAACTGAAACACTTCAAGGTTAGGGAAAGGTCGTGGTTACAGTTAATAAAAAGGTGAATTTGAACTGCAATGGACCGTGAAATGCAACCTACTGCATGAAAGTTAATCTCACGCCTATCCACTGCCCTTATTTTTTGCCTCACTACATACAGTATAGGGCTACAACTTGTGTCGGAACTTTAAGTCTAGCAGATATCTCAAGTCAGTACCTCACACTTTCTCAGTTTACCAGCCAACCAGAAGGGTTCAAAGAAGGACAAAAGTCCATTAAATCACAGTAGAAGAAGCAATGGGTGACTTGGTGTAAGAGATGCAAATGAACCTGTTTGGCTTTATACTGATTTTGTAACTTCAAATCCAAGGAGTAAAACTGGGCATAACTCCAAGTATGCCACAGATTCATATAACTACATTCCTCACATTCATACCATCACTGTCCTTGTTCATAAGTGCTGCTCAGTAGCTGAGCGTGAGCTTTGACTTTCCTGTGTACCTTCATTAAATCTAGATCACCTTCAAGTAATCTGTCACATTTCATATACAGTAATGTACTAGTTGCTCCTGTCTAGAACACAGCTGCTAAACAAAGAAGTTTGACTGAGATCACGTCTTTCATAGACATCTGGTGGGAAAAAAGTGTTGGAGAAATAAGAATGAAATACTCACCCACACTGAGGGAAGCCGCCAGCAGGATCACAACACTCCACAACATCTGCACACAAGACACAGAAGATATTTCATTCAAGCTAAATCCACAATGTTATCACTTTAGACAGAGGGTCAAAGTCCTCAGTTTAGTTTATGTTCACATTTACAGAATGTGTCCGTAACTGGACAATCCGATCATCTCCTTCAGAATAACAACCCACTCCAATGAACAGTCAGGGGATCCCCGAAGTTATGGCATATCATCCAGAGAGAAACATAGATGACTGTAATTGGCAATTCATCCAAACGTTGTTGAGATATTTCAATAAAAAACACAAATGTCAACCTCATGATGGCAGTAGAGGAAAAGTCAGGTTAAAAAAAGTTATGATGATACATTCTCTGGTAAACATGAATGTCTGTACAACATTTCATGGCAATCCATTTAATAGTTGTTGAGATATTTTTCTTTACCAATATGGTGGACTGACTGACAGACCGTCTTTTTGGCTAAACACGCAGCTTCCTTATGTTTAACACACACAAATACGTTTGCTTCTGCTTTGGGTGAAGTATCACTCTAACTTCACTGCGGGTGCCTTGCTCAACAGCACAGGAACAGTATGTTTTAACCATTACCAGTTATTTAGACATGTAGCCTTCCACTCTAACCTTTAGCTGCCATCACTCAGAACCCACTCAAAAGCGCACACACACATACCAATGGTATGTAACCCTGGTTACCATTGTCTGAGTGCTAACGATCCCCCATCACCGTGGTCAGACACTTTATGGCCTCTCCTCAGTGTTCTTCCTGCTTACATGCATCATGCATCATGTGTGCGTGAATGTGCCGCCCCTCAAAAAAACAGGCACAGAGAAAGTGAAATCAAACACACCCACATGATATCATGCTGGGTTTCACATGAACATAATTGTTAATGGCGGGGCCTGAGGATGGTGCCTGGTCCATCCCTTAGTCCGTGCAACAAGGAGCCAGACTGACAAGAAATTTTCTGTGAACATTTATATCCCTGAGGGGATGAACCAGAGGTTTAGCACTGTTAAACACTATACTCATTTGTGTTTGCATATACTGACTTCTACCCCTGTGTTTATGTAGGCACTGGTATATTCAGTACTTCAAGTCACATCAGGCAGTGAGGTCTTCTTACATGAGTCCATGTTCCAGATATGTTATCCAGATAACTCAGTACAACTGGTTGGTGAGCATTCATTTCATTTAAACATAATACCTGCTGTGAATTAGTATGTAGTCTGGAATTTGGACAACGTATTAGTCTTCATGGAAACATACTGTACATATTTCTTTTTCACATTGTATTCTGACATAAGTGTAAAAATCCTTACTTGTTTTTGTCACACTGCTACTACTGAGAAAACCAGTGAAAGCTACTTATCGCTGTGCAAACCACTCCAACTCCACCTCTTCTCCGACAGGTCGCCAATCAACTACTGTGTTCAAACAATGACATGCGACACTCAGACAAGTGATAAGAGAACCTATGTGAACTGCTGTGAAAACAAAGCTTCAGAAGATGCCTCTTTTCCTCTCCACTCATTTGATTCATGTAGCTCTTTAATCATAACGGCTGGCCCTGTTGACTTGTAAATTCGCGAAAGTAAATGGTATAATTCATCCAGTGCAGTAGGTCCACAATGAACTACAAGAGGCTTCAAAGCTCCACAGAGCTGGTTGGTGATCATTCTCTGTGGGTTCATCACTATAATTGACCTCATTATTTGACAAGACTAAAAGTCCACAGCAATGGTAGCAGCTCTATTTAGACACAGTGGTGCTTTGAACTAAATGCTAACATGCTCACAATCACAATGGTCACAATGGTTTCATGCTCATTTTTAGCAGCTGTAATTTTTACCATGTTCACATCTTAGTTTCGTGTGTTAGCATGCTAACATTTGCAACAATTAGCAATAGACAGAAAGTACAACTGAGAGTGATGGGAATGTCATGTTTTGCAGGTATTTGGTCATAAGGTATTGGGCAAATTGAAATTTTGACCTGATGATGGCGCTAGTTGAGAAGCCAAGTACCACCAAAGTTACTGTTAATCATCCAGAGAGGGACATGGATGACTGTAATCAGCAATTCGTCAAAAATGTTATTGAGATATTTCAATAAAAACCACAAATGTCAATGTTGGCAGTAGAGGAAAAGTGGGATCATTAAAGTCATGAGGATACATCCTCTGGGGAACATGAATGTCTGTACAACATTTCATGGCAATCCATTAAATAGTTGCTGAGATATTTTTCTATACCAAAGTGGTGGACTGACTGACCCTCATGCCCCACCACTAGCATGGCTAAAAAGTACTAATTAATTAAGTAGGCTAGATATAATGACTCTCCTCCTCTGCAATCAGTCTAGATAACTGAGGAAGCTATAGTGTATATAGTCTGTTTAAATATGATCTAAAGGCAAGTTACCAGACCAAAACACATCAGTAGCACTTTGTTAAAAGCCTGGTGGTTTCAAACATACAGATACATAAAGACCAGGCTGAGTAATGCTTGTCATTTTCTGATATGTGACCAGTACCGATACCAAAATGACTGGGGATGCACCAACCAAATATTCTGGCTCATTAGAAGCGCCAATACTGACCCTGGTTCTGGAGTGGTTCTGGTATCGGCCATGACACGACTAATCTACATTAAAAATGTTTCTTTGTCAGTGTCATTATAAAATCCAGTGCTTCTGCAGGAAGTTACCTTCATTCACAGCAGACCGCTGATGTTTTTAATGTCACAGCAATACCGGGCCTCATTTTACGCCACATTAAAATGATTCCAATAAGTCGCAGACAGTGAGGGAATACGGATTTTAAATGTGAAAAACGAAAGCACTGGTATTGGATCAGTACTTGGTACAGCAGATACCCTGGGTTGAGACTCAGACTTCAGTGTGAAAACCTCACACTGAAGAATACAGTGTAAACGTGTTTTTCTGTTAAACGATAGAAGCCAGACCTCTAAAAAGCATCACTGTTCAATTTTGTCTTAATGCAATGCAGCTGTAAAATAACTTTTCCTAAATAAAATACAGTCTGAAGTTATAAAAATTAGGATTTGAATCAGGAGCTATCTTATCAAAAAATAAGTAAACAAGAGGCTGAATCATGAAAAGACAATCAGTGCCAGCTTTTGTTATTAACAGTTTTCAATACTTTGCATTTTGGTGCCAGAAAAGTGTTGAAGTTCGATAATTAAGGCCTGAGGGACATTTGTCCCCCCTGTGTGTGTCTCAGATTGAATTCAGAGCCAAAAAAGGTTCAGTCCCGTCAGGCTGTGTGCACTCAGTCTGTGCTGGGTCTTAATTTAGCAGAATGGCACCAACAATATTCCTCAAACTGTGCTGCTCTGTATAGAACTCTTTCATCTGTTGTAAAAAAAGGAACGTTTTTAGCCGGGAATGACGTAAAATACAAAATGAACAACAGGTGAGCCACAGGCTCGAAGAAATAGCGATTGCTATTGTATTGAAAGTTTCAATAAATTCAATGCTCAGTTAATGTTCAATGTTTCCATTTCAGTGGATGTTTGATGACTCAATAAACTGACGCATGCAAAATTATAAAGAATATCAGTGGAGTGTAGTTTGACACATCAGCCAGACTTATTATATCATTTGATACATATTGTGCTGCTGCATTATTAATATTCTCCACCTCTAAATGAAATCATGAATTATGAATAACAGCAAAAGATATGAAAGCCTATGAATTAGAGACAGATTTCTAGCAGTAAAACTTTGGACAGATGTAATGACATATTATAAGTGGTGAAAATGTGAGACTATCACCTGTCTGAGAGGCAATTAGGGCTTAATGTGTCTCAAACAAATGTAATGTTAATGAGAAAATAACTCTCTCCTCAACTTAAAATTGGTGGGAGATCATGTGGAAACTTGTCCAGTTCTGCCTGACTTCAGTCACTGTGATAGAAGCATGGATGTATAAAGAGAACTGGATACAGTGTCGGAGGCGGGGCCCTTATGATTCCTATGAAGATTGCTCAGTGGCGCCTGAAGCCAAAAAAGTTCGACTTAAGACGCATAGCTTCCACATTGTGTTGCTCATAGAGACAGAGCACAATTAAGCTGCGCCCACACCAAAGAGGGAAAACAATTAATTGCTCTCCATTGACTTTGTATTGTGTGAAAGTGTCTCCTTGTCAATTTGGTCTGCTAGCAAACAACAGAAACATGTCTAAAAGCTGTTGTGTGGTGGGATACACTACCAACAGGGTAAAGAACCTGAAACCAAAATTAAGTTTTTATAAGCTGCCAAACCCAAAAACTGAACTTTTAAGAAGACAAAAGAGGATAAAGACGTGATACATTCTTCTGCAGGAAGAATGGGAAAACTGTGGGATCCTGACACTGAGTATGCCTACATGTGCAGAAAACATTTTTTCACTGGTCAGTCAAATATCCAAATGTCAGTTTTAGGCTAACTATATTGCTGTAAGTTAAGCTAACGCATTTTGACAGTATGAAACCTGTGTAGTGGAATGTGGCTAAATCAGAAAGCTATACAGCATTATGTTTGCAAGTGCCTTAGCTATTGTCCTTAGTTAATTTTACAACTTTTAGGACATAATGATTTAAATGTCTAAAGCACTAGGGTTTCCTTTAACCCCGCCTCCCAACTGCTCGGACTCACTCACATGAATGGCAATGACTCTATAACTCTGGATTCGGCAAAGTGAATTTTACAATGTTTAGGACAATAAGAGGTATTTAAGGGGCTATTTAAGTGTCCATAATGTGAAGTTGATGTTGATGAAATTGGCTTCAAAGCCCGGCGCACTTCCTGGGGGTTTGGTTAGAAGGAGGTACCCACTCACTATTGATATTTTCGACATCACCTGAAAGCCTCACGGGCTCCCAGGCATTAGTAGGGGGCGCGGAGTCCCCTCCCTGTGAGACCTGAAGGTATGTCAGATAAACATGATAAAACAAAGGAGGGAGGCATTCGGCTTCGTTCTCTGTTGTCTCTGCACAGCCAAACGTTTCGAAGGGTGTAACGTTAAGGTGCTCGTGTGACTCTGACCTATCTACTACGACGGACAGCACGGAGGACAGGTGTGGCCGCGCTCACAAATAAAACCTCCAACCCGCGAGGATGTATAGGTCAGATCCCTCCACTACCTAAACCATTACCTAAAGTCTTCCCGTCTGAATGTGCCTTTAACACGAGCTGAACCCGTAGCCTATTTAACAAACCCTCCCAGAACTTTACCGGCTTTTTTTGAAAACTCGTGAGTGTAGCCTAGAAAATAAAAACGCATAGCAGCAGCCTCTGGGGACAAACGCCAGCAGACATGCAGGGCAGCAGGAAGGCGTCTCCACTCACTGTAGACATTCAGGCTCATACAAAAACCTCAACAAACAAACATCACCATACCGACAGAAAAATAGGCTACCGGATGGTTCACTTTGTTTCCGATGCAGTTTAACATGTTTCTTTGCTTGCTTTGAATGTGCTATTCCAGATTCCTGGAGTAATTCGTTATTCTTTGTTGTTGAAAATTTTTTGTCGAGATGCCTCACCCAGAAGAGCTGCTAGTTTGAAAGCGAGTCGCGAGTTTGAAAGCGTGTGATTCCAGGCGCTTTATTATGGTGGACGTTTCGTAACAAAATGTATCTTTGTCGAATTCAGCTAGTTGCAAACGCCTCGCCGTTCAATAGCCTAATCAGACCTACCTTCAGGTGTAGATAGTCCATTCTATTCAGAGCTCATAACACCGTTATAGGTTAGTATGTCAGTAACAGACACACCGCTGAATCCAGCCAAGCCTCTCAGACTGGAGTGGAGATGGCTGGAGGAGCGGCCAAGGCGTGCTGCCTTCAGGATGCTGTCGGAAATAAGACGGTAAATCACATCGGAAAACACAATGATGTGACACAACCTGTAGGCTTAACACAAAGAGAGCATATCACTTTCACAGTACTTTCATCATCCATTGATTTAGATTTATTTTTATTGTGGCAAAAATATCACACGAAATACATGTGGAACCGGTGCTGATAAAGATGTCATGTGTTTTAAAATGAGGTCCACCATCATTTTAACAGGTCAGTCCTGATACCAGCAGCTGTAGTAGCAAAAGATGGTCGTGTCTAGATGCTAACTCTAGATTAGCGAAACTCTCATACGTGCACTTGAACTAAGTCTTGTGTAATAAAGCCTTTCTGCCAGAAAGCCTAACCAAGTAGTTTTGGTGCCCAACTAATCAAACTGCAACTGTTTCAAAAATCTTGCAAGTTTCGCAAATCTAGTGTTACCATCTAGACACAACTGTAAAAGATGTCCAGGGGCAGGTGGAGGGGTTCAGGTGAAGTTTTATGGTACAGTAATAAAGGCTGGAATATCATGATGTAGCCTGAGCCAAACGTAACTATGGTTACAGATACATTCATTAATAAACACAGCAGTGTCCAAGCGATGAACATTACAAGCGCTTTTTTTTTTACTAAAATGGATAAAAAATGATCTGCTAGTCCTGCTAAGAAGGGAGTACACTGTGATACCAAGGGTACAATAAAAATAAAAAGAATAACCACTACAAACAAAATACTACATGACTCACCCAACCTTTAGGTGACCATACCCAAGCTACCACCACACACCAATCCGGGTGCCACACCAAATGAAAACTGTCCCCAGTGCACCCACTGGCTGCCAGCAGCAGGAAACCCTACAGAGAGACAGAAGGACCAGCATTAGTATTAATTAATATTATTAAAAAGACAAAGAGAGACAATTCAATTACAGCACCACAACATCAATGTAAAATAATTTTATTGGTGTGAATGCTGGAAGCATTCACAATTCTTCATACATCATTTCACACCAGGATGTAGACAAACTTGTCCTGGTTCAGATCATGTAATTATTTAAGCCATAGGACATACAGTTTTTGAACTGTCTACCTCAAAGCATCAGAAAATCCTTCAACTGTCTCATTGACTGTAATGATATTTTGGCTCCTATGGTCTTGAACAAAACACAAATTTGAGGACTTTTGAAACTGTGATTTCTCTGTCATTTCTTAACTTTATCCACACAAATTATACATCTACATGTTCACCAACACCTTCTGGTGCTGACAGTGCTCATTTTACCGATACGACCTACGGTTTTTGAATGATGGTGTCTTTTCTGAGTGAAACTTTTACAAGTTTCTCTCTCTCTCTCTGACTCAATGACTCAGCACGTTCAGGCACCAGATAGTTACACACAAAGCTGATGTTGATTAGCTGATTAAACCTCCATCAGTTTGTTCCTCTGATTGGTGGATTGATGTTGAGCTACTTTTGGTAGTGTGACCTCTGTCCTTTATAACTGTTAATAAATTAAAACCTACCGCTGTCACTCTCACACACACACACTCACACACACACAGTAATACACTACACACACAAACACAGACACACATTCAACATCATTCATACTTTTTCAGTTTCATTCAACATTTCAGTGCCTGAAGTGCAGTAGCATCAGTTACTATTCCTTATTCCTACTTATTAGTGTGAATGCTGACTCAGCATTCGCACTATTGTTATTCAAATCTTTATTATTATTCTTCCGTACGTTTTTCGCTTTGCTACTACTTCTGCATACTTTCAGCTACAGAAACCATTCAACTATCAAAATCTTCAGCTTTTTTAAGGACATTTATGCTATTTTCTCTTTTATACATTTTATACTTTTTAAAATATTAAGCTTTTTTCAAAATTATTGGTGTGAATGCTGGAAGCAATCTATGTTCTTCTACAAAGAAATTCTTTATTATTATTCTTCTGCCTCTTTTTTTGGCACTTAACTAGTTCCACAGTTTTCAACGTAGAAACTTCATTCAAACATCAAAATATTCAGCTCAATTAGGAATCAAACGTTATTACTTTTCTCAGTCATAACATTCATACTTTCCAAGATATTCAAGGTTTTCCAGGAAATTTTCTCCATTCAAATGAATGGACGGAATGTTCAAAATTGACACATTTTCAACATTTTTCAAGGTTTTTCAAATCTTTTCTACTCATTCATACTTTCAGATAGAAAATTCATTCAAACATCAAAATGTTCCACATCTTTCACACATTCTGGGTATTTTTAAACTTTTCAAATCCCATTATAAATATTCAACTTTCCTTGAAACTTTGTCATAATGGGAGTCAATTAGAAAATCATTCAAACCCACTCATCTTCAACCTCTTCCCACTCATTCATACATTCATGTAGAAACTCCCTTCAAACTTTAAAACGTTCACAACCCTTGGGACTTTCTCACATTAATTCAACTTTTTCATATCATTCATATTTTTTTTTACAGTCGCAATTTAAGTTTCATGAAATGTTCAGCCTTTCTGAGAGTTTTACATGTGTGTGTATGGGGTGGAATGTTCAGTGCTAGAGTGGGGGACTCAACTGTCAGAGTGGAAAGGAGATTTAAAATCTTTCATTTTTCTTCAAATTGCTCGTTCCCACAATTTTCACTCTTCATGCATAATTTTCACTTCAGACGTAGGAAAATTCATGCTCTTTCATACAATGTAACTATGGAAGAAATCAGTCTTACACATTTGGCTCTGTGAGCTTCCAAGTGAAGGCATTGCTCACCAAGTGCCACATAGACTCTCATATTAACTGAGTCCAGAAATTTCAGGAGTTTTTAGTCTGACCTGTCTAAGTTGCAGTCTGCCACTCCCCCCTCCACTCCACCAGGTTGCCACAGTCACCATAGCAACCTGTGTGTGTGTGTCTGTGTGCCTGTAACCTCAAACACAGAGATGATAGGAGTTTTTAACTTGTGACAGCTCCTACAGTAAACATTATATATCAGTGTCTTCACTGAAGCCTACTGCTGCTTCCCATGGCAACCTTTGACTGCATCTGAGGACACACAGCTGACTGAGATGACACACTCATTTACAGTAGGAAATCCCAGTGCTCAAATCATGGCCCTTTTAACCATACAGTATAGGAGAAATGCATACATGTGTTCCAGCACACACACACACAACCTTTGACTGCAACTAGGCATACACAGCTGATTGAGATGAGCTAATTAGGTCACACACACACAGGTCTTAGACATTTTCAAACTTTTTCAAGTATTTTATTTAGGTTTATCTACTTATTCACACTTTCAACAAATTCCATTCAGACCTTAAAATGCTCCACATATTTCATACATTATGGGCATTATTCAACTTTTAAATCCCATTCATACTAATTGGACCATTTCCCACTTTTCCAACTCTTCATACTCCTTTTCTGCACTTTTCCAACTCACATCTAGTCATTCATACTTTCAGCTAGGAACTCCATTCAAACCATAACATGTTCCATCTTTCTTACATTATGACTTTTATTCAACTTTTAAAACCCACTGTACCCATAATGGAAGTGAAAGGGGAAAATCATCAAACCCACTCATCTTCAACCTCTTCCAATTCATTCATGCATGTAGAAACTTCATTTGAACCTGAAACTCTTTCATACCTTCTGGGTATTATTCAACTGTTAAATCCGATTAAAACATTTCAAAATATTCAATTTTCAACTTTCTTTAAAGTTGATGTTTTTAAATGTTCTACATCTTTCATGCAATATTGTAATGAACATATTAATTTAGGAATTAAACCCTTTGAGTAATGACCTAGAGTTTGAGTGGAGCCTTTTAGCTGTATTAAATGACCAATCTGACCCAGGATTGAGTTGGATTCTTAACTGATGTTACTGTGCATTCACTTGTAGTAGGAAAGTCCAACTCTCAAATCATTATGGACTTTTAAACAATATAATTATTTTAATACACTTAAGGAGAAATGCCTGTATGGATACATGTTTGTCCTAGCAGGCACGTACACATGCACATATAGTACATACAGTACATATACAGTACATATATGATACAGTCAGTGTGCGAAATACTCTATAACATGGCATGGCCAGTGAAAATATATATATATTTATATTTATTTATATATATATATATATATGTGTATGTGTGTGTGTGTATGTATGTATACACATACACATCAGCCAGTGCGTAATATTACGCACAGCTGGCACAGCGTGGATACCTTCATGAACTCACCGGGATTTAACTGTTAACTGACCTTGTGAGCTTTTCTGACTCTGTGAGCTGTTCTGAAAGCTTCACAGTTTATACAGTGACATCATGAATAGCAGTGGAACCGTGGAGTCAGAATGTATTATTCTGCCGCAGAATTACAACCGGCACCGGTAACCACGTCAGCAGCTGCTGGCTACATCACTGTCACTGTTCACTGTCATCAGTCACATTTTCTGTGTTGCTCCTAACCTTTCAATATTTAAACATGAAAACACATTTTACAATAAATAATAAATAATTATTAATTATAAAATTTGATTTTGCCGTCATCAGGGGTCCTAGTTGTTAATTAGGGGGTCTGCACACTGGATACAGAAAGTTACAGGTACAGGCCGACTCACTGTAGGCCAATATCAATCTCTCTCACACATAATGCGCGCATATGCGCTTACACACACACACACAACAGTCGGGACTGAGTACCACACAAAGTCGAGCTTTTTTTTTCTCCCTGTGATTTTTTTCCCCCGATCCTCGTGGGCCCTTTCACTTCATCGGGCCGCGGGGTTTGAGCCCTGGTAAGCCTGTGCATTAAAACGACGGTGGTTATGTGTAAAGAAACATAAATGCGTATTGAGTTTCTCCGGTCTTCTTCTCCATGAGTTCAAAACACCCTCTCTCGTTAACTGACTGCGGATGTTGCCAAGCTGTCACTCCGATCGAGACTGGCCAATAGAAACATGTCTTGCGTCTTTCAGCGTAGATCCCGCCACGGAATTCAGCTGAACTGGAAGCAAAACTTTGGATTCGCAAGCAAAACTTTGGATTCGCAAGCAAAGGTTTGGATTCGAGAGCAAAACTAAACCATTTTTTGATTGCAGTGTCAATAATTTTGCTCTCAAACCTATTTTTTGATTACAGTGTGGAAAGTTTTGCTCTCAAACCTATTCTGTTTGATTGCATAAAGACACAAAATTTACTCCATATGTGTGTGTGTGTGTGTGCATTCAACTGTACAGAATTAAAATATTTACAGAGTTTATGTCAGGGTGGGAAATTAACTTTTTAAAATGTGAACATCTATCAGCCGCTGACAGATAAATGTTCAAATTCACCAGCCAGTCAATAGTAAATAATTATTTTATGTCTGAAATCTACCAGCCACTTTCATATTTTACCAGCATTTGGCTGGTGGCTGGTGCTAATTTCCCACCCTGGTTTATGTACATTCTTTGATACTTATGGGTAAAACCAATGATACTTTGCACAGCTTAGAGTGAGCAAAATTTTGCCAGCTGTCTAACACACACAGACATAGAGAGAAATAAGATGAGACTAACATTTTGTTTCTTCTCCTAGACAAAGAGAAGAATACCCACAAGCTGCGCTTGATTGGTGAGTAAATAAAAAATCTGAACTGAAACTGACAACAGAGTACATCACTTGACTATGGATAACTGTTAAGCTCCCTTAGATTTAAAAATCCCTTCCCTAAATTGATTTCAAAGTAAGAGATATATTGTTCTGTGCAAAAAAATGCATCCCAAATTTTAACCAAGGCTAATATGAGGGTTCAGCAGTATTCAGCAATATTGTACAATTATGCAATTTTATGAATACTGTGCTCCACAACATTCATTCATTGTTAGCTAAATTCTGTTAAAATATTACATTTAAATATTAATTCATGCAAATACCATGAGGAATGATTTTAATTAAATTAATGATTGTTTTCTTCTTTGTGGTTCACACTTCGTCTTAGGCACAGGAACGAGGCAGGACGTCTTCCACATCACGGGGACCCTTTGAAGATTCAGGCTCATATTGAAGACCTTCTGAAGTACTCCACCAAGCTGGAGGGCGCAGGTCTTGAGCACCCCGGGGCTGACACCATCAGGGCCTGCAGCCTTTCCTGAGTGAAGTCTCCTCAGCTGTCTGCTCACCTGGTCAGCTGTGAAGCTCATCGTGGAAGTTTCCAATGGGGGAGGAGTGGAGCCATCGTGCTGCAGAGGGCAGCTGGTGGGGGAGCCAGTGGGGGGAGGAGTAGGACCCTCACCAGAGGGTGGGGAGCAGCAAGGAGGGGGAGGAGGGGGTAGTGGAGGTGAGGGTGCTGCATGGCAGATAACAGAAGAGTCAGGTGGGGGCAGGGCAGAGGCCCCTGTATCAAATCTGTTGAAAAACAGATTGAGTTCATTGGCCCTGTCCACACCACCGTCAGTCCCTCTGCTGACCGGCCTGAAGCCAGTGAAGCCAGGTCCTCATGCCACTCCAGACCTCTCTCATGTTGTTTTGCTGGAGTTTCCCCTCCAGCTTCCTCCTGTACTTCTCCTTGGCCTCTCTGATCTTCACCCTCAGGTCCATCTGAATGGTCCTCAGCTCCTCCTGTCTGAGCTGTATGCATCCTTCACATTAGCATACAGCAAGTCCAGGGTCCTCTCCTCTCTGGTTGGTCAGTTAACATACTGTGTGCAGTTGGGCAAAGTTTTGTCTATGGTGACGTGGTTGAAGTCCCCCGAGATTATGATGAGGGCGCTCGGGTGTCTTGTTTGTAGTTTGGCTACGACTCCATGAGTGACGTCACAAGCCGCCGTCGGGTTAGCAGAAGGGGGGATGTAGACCGCTACCACAATAACATGTGGGATTTCCCTGGGCAGATAATATGGCAGCAGACTCGTTCTTTGATTGTAATGTGGCCAGGGTTACACCATCTGTCATTAACTAGAACAGCAAGCCCACCTCCTTTCCGCTTACCACTCTCGTTGCAGTCCCTGTCCGCCCGAACGGTCTGAAAGCCGGTGATAGTAACATTCTGGTCAGGGATGTCCCGGTGCAGCCATGTCTCAGTGAAATACATGATGCTGCACTCGCGAAAATCCTGTTGGCTCCTGGCTAATGCCGTTAGCTCGTCCATCTTATAAGCCAGCGATCTAACATTCCCCATGACGAGAGAGGGTAGATACGGCTTGAATCTCCTTCTCTCCCTCCGTTCTTCTGCCTTCCGCTGTCTCGACCTCCTTCCTCTACCTCTACTTCCTCGAGGCTTCCTCCGGAGCTCCTCAGGGATCTGGAGGTTAGAGTTCACAGCGGCCGGACGGAGCAGCATCAGCTGATCCCGGCTGTAAACAATGGCGGCGTGCTTTTGTTGTTGTCCTCCGGCGACACGGCACCCCAGAAGTAGTCCAATGACCAGAGAACTCATTAAAACTACTCTAAACTCCATCATTGTAGAGGGGCACCACTTAGAAGTCTATAAAAGTTACTTTTTAAGCTAAGAGAAAAATAAGAAAGCAGCTATTTACAAAGAGCAGAAAAACTAGCGAGAGTGACTGCAGCAGCGTCCGTCCAGGTCGGCGTATGCACATTTTCCTCCTTTCAGAGATATTACGTTTTAGTGAGGGAATCTACTCTGTTGCCCCTGCTAAATGAAACAAACCTGTAAGCTTTTTCAAAACACCTAAACTTGAGGCGATGGCTTTCCCAGTGGTCAAAACACCTTGGATGAAAACAGGTCTATTAAATTAACACCCTGCAGTTATTTCAAAAGTAGGCTTTGCTGTGTTGATGACCGTTTTGCTAAAGATACAAACTACTTGTTCTTTGCACAGTTTGTAACAGAAATACATCTGGCCACTTCCAGCATGAGAATACAGTTGCGTAAAGGTAGACCTTTTATTCAAGATGGCCACAGAATAAACACTTCTATGTTACAAGACAAACGAGAGGTTGAAAGACTACACTGTAAAAAGGTTACTGTAAAGGTGTTTACAGTATTATTACTCTATTTTCATTTACAGTATTACTGTATTTTCATGTACAGTATTACTACTGTAATTTCATGTATAATATTACTGTATTTTCATTTGCAGTATTACTGTATTTTCATGTACAGTATTACTACTGTAATTTCATTTACAGTATTATTACTGTATTTTCATGTACAGTATTACTACTGTAATTTCATGTATAGTATTACTGTATTTTCATTTGCAGTATTACTGTATTTTCATGTACAGTATTACTACTGTAATTTCATTTACAGTATTACTACTGTAATTCCATGTATAGTATTACTGTATTTTCATTACAGTATTATTACATTAGTACTTTAAACACATTTACAGTACATAACCGCAATCACAATTTTTACTTAACTTTCTAGCATTATGTTCCCATAAAAAAAATTCAATTGCAGTACAGCACTGTAAACCATAAATTATTATTTTGCTCAAAAAAATTACAATTACTCATAAACATTTGTCCTTCAAATATGCTTTTTAATTATTGGACATTTACTTAAAATGTCACAGGATCACTAAAATTACTACAATTAATCCTGAGGGAAACATGAATGTCTGAACCACATTTCATCACAATCCATCAAATAGTTGTTGAGACATTTCAGTCTGGACAAAAGTGGTGGACCGACCAATTTCTAAAATGTGAATTGAATGCTTCCAGCATTCACACCAATAATAATAATACATTTTTGTAACAGAAGAACATAGGTTGTGAATGCTTCCAGCATAAAACAAAAAATCTGTTTGTGTTGTTGTTATTGCTGTTGTGTTCCATTTCAGTAGTTTTGCCAATCAAAGTCCACAAGCTCTCTGATGAGAGATGCCACGAGGGGATTCAGGCTGGTGCTTTTTCTTTGGACCCTCCTGCCAGATTTCCGGCTGACCTGTGACTTTGATTGGCATTTGGAGCCATCAGGGTTGATTCTCAGAATGAACCTGTGAGCACAAGAAAAAATACATTATTTCTCAAACTTTCCCTGTAGCTGTAGCTTTCCCCAACTGTCATCACTTGGTGCTGTATGCACTTTAATGTTTAGCACATCAAGTTTAACTGTAATAAAATGTGCTACATAGAATTGCCTTGCCTATAAAAGTATCATGTACTATACATACACATCTGAATACACCTACAGGGAAAAAAACAAGGATGGATAAACTCCTTGTGCCTGTTATACTGTATATGTGCATGCCCACTAAGCATGATGTACATTTCCATTACTTTAATAAATTCAACAATATAATCTATTTTAATATAATCTAATATAAGCTATTTTCAACACCTTGTTGTTCTGGATTACTCATCTAAAGTTATTGTCCTATTTCAGTCACTGTGGGTGTTTGTGTGTTAATGTCTCAGCCAAACTGTATTTTGTAGTAACATACAAGCACCACAAGATGGCAACAGCTACATTTGAAGCACCATATGGGAGTGCAAGTGACTTAATTTCCTCCTGCAAATGTTTCATAATAAAAGCCTTAGGAAATGAAGGGATTCTATCCACTGAAACGCTACAGGGCTTTTAATTTGTAAAGGATACAGGAAGTGTTGAGTTTGTATTAGCAGGATAATGCAGCAACAAAAATTTAACCGGTCAAACGGGAGCAGATTGAACAACATGCTAACATATGACCAAATATATTTATCAAACATAGGGAATTAGAAATCAAGGCAGCCATAGTAAGCCTGCTTCAAATAAAGGCCTCTTATCCTCTGCAGTTGAGGTAATTAAAGGCCCCAGCCACTATTTCAGAATTTATGGTAATGTTTACCATCCCCCAGCTGGACGAAAAAGAAGTACAGTGCTCCAAACAGTACTGAAACAAACTAAAACCAATGGCTACCTGGAAGGTATGAAATCAATCTAAAAATGTCAGCCGAAATATAAATTATGCACAATTCGTAGTTATGGACTTATTTTATTATGTACAAACCTCTGAATGAACTCCAGCGTACTGGCTGCCTCTTCCTGGTACTGCACATTAAAGACAGAGCAGCCAAACAGGACAGCTAATGCTGACGAAAAATCTGTCAGCTCTTCTGGCTGGATGATATCTCTTCCCTCCATAGTCAGCATCCATGCTTTGGATTGGAGAACAGAATCCCCTGTAACATCAACAGACACAGCAACTTGTTAGTGTTATCATAGCCTATCCACCTATGGGTAAAAACTACCATACTATAATGGGACTTATAACTAACAATGACAGGTGACAACAATGTGAGAGAGCTTAAAGATGGTATTGTACTGACTACATTACACTAAGAGGTGTTTTTAATTTTCAAAAAAAAAAAAACATTTATGATATTAGTTAGCAAAACTTGCTAATCGTTTTCTCTATTTCAAGCTACAATCCGCTCTGTTTAGCTGAGTGATTTGTGAATTTTTTGAAAGTCACCAGGGCCAGAGTGAAAATCTCACTTAAAGTATACCGCAACCATAGATGTACTGTTTGTGTATTCTGGGGCAACATGCTCTCTCTGAAACATTGTGCTGCTACAACAGCTGTGGTCTAGTAATAGTTGAAACCAACAGCCTTCCAGCAGTGAGGATGAATGCAGAATGGTAATGAGGAGACCTCAGACGCTATATGACATTAAAGCAAACCCTCCAGCTGATCATAGTCTCAGCCATAGTATCAATTAATCAAAACATTTTGATAGCCTTACCGAGTGCGATCAACCTTGGCGTGCTGGGCACAGAGAGGCTGCCATCTACATCTGCTGGAGTTGCAGTGACCAAAGTGCAGCAAATGACAAAAAGTCTTTCTTTACAATACTTCCTAATGGGCTCTCCTATAAAGGTTATGCTTATAAGTCACTTTTTCTTGTGATACAACCCCCTGACCAGCTCAAGAAGCTGTGTGCAGTATGTCTTCCTATCTTCTAAGTCATGGTTAAATTCTGAGGCAGGCCCATTAACTGTAAAAGTTAGATTTTTGGATGAGGATGAAAATGAAATTGACCCTCAACTACATAATACATATATACAAAAACAGGAATAGTTTTTAGAAATGTCAAACTATGACCCTAATCAAAATAAACATGCTCTAGTAACAGCTGTTCAAATTAGCAGTAATACTTACATCAACCAGAAGAAAGACTGAATCCTCCCACTCTCTGAAGTAGGCCATTGTGGTGAGCATAGATGCAACACCATAGTCGATGTCTCCACTGCCAGCACTGTCTATGTCTTTCAGGACTGTCCTGACATCCTTTTTCCACCTTGGAAGTTGACTTTCAAAAAAGTGTAGCACCTTCTTCCTTTTTCTGCCGAGAGAATCTATGAGTCTGGTGTTAACAGCAATCCCAGTCAGTGTGTTGAAGTGAGCACACAGAAATCTCTTCATGAACAGAAATGGCCACTGTTCTTTGAGTTCATCAATGCTGGGTGGGGGGTTGGCATTGATGGCATAGCGCTGAGAAGCGTATGTGATCTTCATCAATTCTTCCACCTGGCCAGGGCACCCAGGGACCCAGGGCAGCAGACCGTGGTCCGTGGTCTGCTGCCCTGGGTCCCTCTTCTGAAAATAACGTAACCATTTCCTTTCTTTTTTCCTCTACTGATTCTGGAGTCTGATCTTCAGGGAGGTCTTTGAACATTTGGATGCTGTGGTCTCGCTGCTGGACGTAGATTCCCTGTCATCGCTATGACGCTTTGGTTTTCTAACTCTCACCAGTGTGTTGTCACGATTGACATGTTCAACCCTTGTTTTTATCTGATTTAACAAGAAGCCATAACCACAGCCAATCAGCTCTCCTTCCATCGTTACATCTGCAAAGCGTTTTGGGTACTTTTCAGTGATTCCTCTTGCGATTTCTGAACACTGGCTTCTAGTAGGATTCAAGCATAAATCTCAGATCGAATCTGCAATGATTCTCACCATGGCTAAATGCTCCTGCTTCCTGGGTCGCTGGCCTTGTGCGACACATTGTCGCAAATTTGGTGGCATTTTCTCCCATGGGACTTCATATGATGACACCCAGTTAGGGGTTTGAATAGATACATTGGTTGGTATGCTTGAAGATGGAGAGCCTGCTGGAGAGTTGCCTAGCTGGCAAGATGTAAGGTCTTCACAGCCTGTATGAGGAATTAAAACATTTTTACTATATTATTGCATGTAGTGTTTGAGCACTTTTCTTAAGCACATGTCACATTATCTCATCTTTAGAAACCCAAAGCTGAAAAACTATCCAATATCCACTACATATCTTCACAAAAAATAGGCACTATTACTACACTATAAACTACAGACGTTTCACAAGCACACAGAAGCAGTCTGAGTGCGAGAGCAGGGCTGAATCTGGAGCGCAGGAAATCTGCACAAGCAACTATATATCTGAGTGCAAACAAACAGTTTGAACAGAACCAGAGCAAATCCAAGCGCAAGCAGGGGCTATTTGGGTGTGAGAGATGGGTTTTGAGAGAGAGTATTACAAAATGTGAACATAAAATCAATAAATCATGCTCTCAAACTGAAAGACCATGATCTTGATTAAAGATAGGAAAAAAGCCCCATATAGTACCCTCTCATCAACACCAACACATCGCATTCCATCATGTTTAACACTATTCATTCTGTAAAAGTGGATGTTGATGATGTTAAATGTCCTTTTCAGACTGAATATTGGAATATGTATATGCCAGGGTCCAACCCATTGCAAACAAACTATATACAAATATACAATATGTAGACACTAACAGAACCGCCAGGCGCGGACCTCTGTTTCTCCACACCAAGGTGTCAGATGCAAACCTTACAAGTTCCACAAGACACAAACAACAGATGTTAAACAGTGTAAAGGCTACCACAGCACTAAAGTCAATACACCCCATGCTAAATTGATTGAAAAAGAGAGAGTCGCACCTGAACGGGCCTTATAGTCCTCAGAAGCAAAGACAGAGAGGACAACGTCTCTTGTGATGACAGAGGCATAATAATACATCCTAATTTGTGACTAACACAGAAAAGACAGCATCAAGATATGGTTACTAGAACAGTTATCAGCAACTCACTCAATATAGTAAACATGAAAAAAAAGATAAAGAGTTGAGTGCTCAAACATATTGATTTGCAAATGAACTTTCCTGACAGATTGTATGCATAACTATTGGTAACATTAATGATTAATGACCTGTCAGGTACAACATTTTGTGGTTATTGGCCTTTGACCAGTTAACAGCAGAGCGTTTCTAGTCTTAAAGAAATATGACAGCATTTTTCAGTGTTCAATATTATAAATGCAGGAATTTTGCCCTGGTAACTAGGGACACCACTAATATTTCTTACCTCTGTTCTTGAGGTAGTGTATGAGTGGGATAATATCTTTCACATCTTCTAAGGCAACAAACTGGAGATCACAGTCCATCTTCACACCAATACCAGCCAAATGTGTTATCAGATTGTGATAATCACTCTCTGGTGTGGGGAGGGCCTTCCTGATGACGTCCTCCATTGACTCCATCTCTTTTCATTTACCTTAGACAGACAGAATGATGCAAAGGCACAAGATTAACATCAAATCTTTTATACAAAGACAGTGGGTAGTAGTCAGCCAGGACCTCCACACTGACACACACATAAGAAATACCTGAGTCAAGGAGGCAGTGCACACCTAGGTCTACTAATGGCACCGATTGGTATTTTTCAATGACAAAATAAACATTTGATGAGTTTGTCAATATCAGTGCAATTTTTCCAAAGGTGTATCCCATGTCACTGTCCTCCATAACTACAACCATAGATTTCTGGTATTTAGTGCCCTTGTAAGTAACAGCTGGTGTCACTAATGTGGCCTCATGGATGCCTCTCGACCTAGCAGCTTCCTGGATGCCAGGGTTGTATAAGTGGCTATCAAATTCATCAGCTTGCTGCATTTGAAGAATTGGTGTGAAGAGACTGCCAGCCTGAAGATAGGCTTGCAGAAGCTGGTGTCTCTCTGCCAGAGTACTGTTCAGGTTTTTGAAGTTATGCAGCTTCCTCACACACTGCTTGAAAAATGTGTGCTTGCTTTCAAAATGTCCACAATCGAATTAGTGGACCAAAAGGAAGCATGAGTTCTGGATAGCGCAGTAAGAAATGGTGCTTTGGTTTCAGTGGTGTAGCTGGAAACAGTGAGGCTCTAGAGTCAACATACTGCTCAGTGAGAACCCTCAAATATGCTACCTGGTTAGCATGTACTTTTGGGGCTGTCACCATATTGACTATCTCTCGTAGCTGCAGGCACAACTGCCAAATCTCATCTTCCAGTGGATTTTTAATGCGATCACCTATAAGCAGTGGGAATAACCGGAGCAAACACCAGTTCTGAGCTGCATTACCCCCAAACTTTTCACTGTCCGCCCGCACTTCACATGGTTTATTGTTGACATCAGTCCCGGCATACTTAAAAGTAGATATGTTCTTGTTCAACTGGCTGTAAGTGAAATGCTTCCCCACAGTGACAAGCTGCTTGATGTAGAGAGACAGATCTGTTGAAACGACACCTTCAAAACAGAGTTCTTGTAATTGTGCTTTGTGCGTGGGAGGCCTAATTCTGTTGGAGCATTTTGAAAAGTATCTCTGTCTATAACACAGTAGTGACAGAAATATCTACTTCTACT
The DNA here is from genome assembly GCA_008360985.2 of Macquaria ambigua. NCBI lineage: Eukaryota > Metazoa > Chordata > Actinopteri > Centrarchiformes > Percichthyidae > Macquaria > Macquaria ambigua. The sequence continues at coordinate 127,998 of VMKM01000691.1, read as the reverse complement.
GAAATTCTCTGTGAAGCCACCAATCATGTGTGACCCAAGGTTATCTCCAACTATTGCAAGCACTGCCCCTTGTATTATCTGACCACTTTCCAGCTCAACCCCTGCCTCTTCAAGATCCCTCAAATTTCTTACAAGAGGACCAAACACTTTCTCTTGCCCAAAAAACTTTAAAACTTCCTCCTTACAAAGCATAACCAGCTGTATGGGTTCTATAGAGGACCTATTATGCGGAGAGATTTCTGACAGGGACATGTAAACAGCAAGTTGCTTGTGCTTTTTTCTTCCTGAGCCAAGGGGATTTACCACTTCAAAGGAATCCTGGTACAAGATAATAGACACTGAGGACATATGCTGCTGAAAAATATCCTTGTCTTTAAAATTTCTGCCATCCCTTACATCCTACAGCAAATGTGGATCATCTGATCTGTGCGCCTTTGCTTCAGTGTACTGTGCTTTGACTGACTCATGGCTCAAAAGCACTTTCAGGGTCTCGCTTACCAGAACATACTGCAAGAAGCAGTCCTTTCCTTTGGTATTTTTACCCAGATACACTTGTTTAGGCGCCACATAGTTAAAGTTCCTCTTGAAATATGTCTTCCAGGTTTCATCAGACCTAAATACTCCCTCATTATACAACTTCAGAAGATTGCTCTTGTTTAGACCAGCTATGATGTTATCAATATCACTCACTGACATATTCAGCTTTGTTAATTCATCTCTCAGTTTTGAAAATACATGTTCCACGCTGCTGTCGTGCACCACCTGGAATTCCTCTATTAAAATTTGGATAGTGGTGGCTGGTAGCAGCATTTTACCTTGCAACCTCAAGTAGAACAGTGCCAAATTTGTCATAAACGTGTCTTCTACATCATTGCCATCAACATCTTCGTCATTCTCAAAATGCATATGACTCATTATGGATGTCACTTTCATGCCCAGAGCTTGATGCATCACTATGCACTTGTGCAGGATTCTCCACACAGTCTTTGTGTTTCCTGCTGATGTGGGATGTGAAAGATGATTTCACATGAAAATGTTTTTTACAGTTGGGAAAGGTGCATGTAACCTTCTTCCCATCTCTTACATGCCATTTTAAATGGTCACACAAACTGATCAAATTGGGAGATGTGTGCTCGCATCCTTCAACCTGACAAATCATTGCATCCATTTGACCAGGTGTCTGAAAACTGCAAGGACAAGTCGGCAAACCACAACCGAACTCAGAATTAGGTATAGGAACCCAGGTTCCTATGCATCTTTATATGGTGGTAAAATCTGGAAAGCGTTCTCACAGATACATTACATTGTTTGCACACAAATGGCACGTCCATCTTGATAGCTAGCGCGAGCTAATTGCTCGACAAATATTAAGCTAACCATCAAGTTGCCACCAGCGCGGCGTCAACTATTTAACGTAGATAGTCCAAAATGATTCACGCATTCACTCACTATCTAGGGAGTTCAATGTAGAGATATAGTGAGCCCACCAGCAAAATGAAAAAACATTTTCGTGCTGCTTTCTCTCCTCTCGTCCGTCTGACATTTTTCTTTCAGCACAACGCATGATGATGGTCGTACACTACTTTTCATGATGCATTGTGGGATACTTTGAGACCGCTAATAATTCTCACTGTACATTCGGACAGCACTACAAAATGGCGAACTCACTATATAGTGGACTTTGTAGTGAGTAGTGAATGATTTCAGACAGTCAAATAACTTAAGTTAAATCACCAGTTTGTTTAACTGTTGTTTGTCTGCTTAGCTAAAGTTAACTTCGGCTAACTTAAGGTTGATGTTAACTTACTCACCAGTTGATTCACCACAACCACCGACCACTGGGCCAACAGCCAGAAAAAAGGCTCCAAAAGAGACCTCCCGTCGCCAATCACACAGCCAGAACACAAACCTGACAATACGAATGTTATAAAAACTCAGCGTTTTACTGACTTATCTTCAAACACAGGAACCTTAGAAACAACTGTAAAACCTGATGTACATTTAGACTGCTTTTCTCCCATCAACCTTAATCAGCTAACTTCCATGATTTCCTCATCTAAGCCATCAACGTGTCTCTTAGACCCCGCCCCAACTAGGCTGCTTAAAGAAATTTTACCCTTAGTTAGCATTTCTTTACTAGATATGATCAATCTGTCCTATGTCCTATGTCCTATGTGCCACTGTCCTTTAAAGTAGCTGTAATTAAACCTCTTCTTAAAAAGCCCACTCTTGATCCAGGGGTTCTGTCAAATTATAGACCTATATCTAACCCTCCTTTTCTCTCTAAGATCCTTGAGAAAGCAGTCGCCAATCAGTTGTGTGACTTTCTACACAACAATAAGCTGGTTGAGGATTTTCAGTCAGGATTTAGAGTGCATCATAGCACAGAGACAGCACTAGTGAAAGTTACAAATGACCTTCTAATTGCATCCGACAAAGGACTTGTCTCTGTACTTGTCTTACTAGATCTTAGTGCCGCATTTGATACCATTGACCATCACATTCTATTACAGAGACTAGAACATTTAATTGGCATTAAAGGCACCGGACTAAGCTGGTTTAAATCCTATTTATCAGATCGATATCAGTTTGTACATGTTAATGGTGAATCCTCTATGCACACCAAAGTTAGTCACGGAGTTCCACAAGGTTCTGTGCTTGGACCAATTCTGTTTACCTTGTATATGCTTCCTTTGGGCAATATTATTAGGAAGCACTCCATAAATTTTCATTGTTATGCAGATGATACCCAATTATATTTATCGATCAAGTCAGATGAAACTAATCAATTAGCTAAACTTCAAGCATGCCTGAAGGACATAAAAACCTGGATGACCTGCAATTTTCTGATGTTAAACTCAGACAAAACCTAAGTTATTGTACTTGGCCCCGAACACCTTCGAAACACATTATCTAAAGATATAGTTTCTCTAGATGGCATTGCCCTGGCCTCCAGCGACACCGTAAGGAATCTTGGAGTTATCTTTGATCAGGATATGTCCTTTAACTCCCACATAAAACAAACTTCAAGAACTGCCTTTTTTCACTTACGTAACATTGCAAAAATCAGGCACATCCTGTCTCAAACAGATGCAGAAAAACTAGTCCATGCATTTGTTACGTCTAGGCTGGACTATTGCAACTCTCTACTATCAGGCTGCCCCAATAAGTCCCTTAAGACTCTCCAGCTGATCCAGAATGCTGCGGCATGTTTACTGACAAGAACCAGGAAAAGAGATCATATTTCTCCAATATTAGCTTCTCTACACTGGCTCCCTGTAAAATCCAGAATAGAATTTAAAATCCTTCTCCTCATCTTCAAAGCCCTAAATGGTCAGGCACCATCATATCTTAAAGAGCTCATAGTACCCTATTACCCCACTAGAGCACTGCGCTCCCAGAATGCAGGGGTCTTGTGGTTCCTAGAGTCTCTAAAAGTAGAATGGGAGCCAGAGCCTTCAACTATCAAGCTCCTCTTCTGTGGAACCAGCTCCCAGTTTGTGTACAGGAGGCAGACACCCTCCTCACATTTAAGAGTAGGCTTAAGACTTTCCTCTTTGATAAAGCTTATAGTAGGGCTGACTCAGGTGAGCCCTGAGCCACCCCTTAGTTATGCTGCTATAGGCCTAGACTGCCGGGAGACTTCCTATGATGCACTGAGGTCCTCTCTCCTCCTCTTCCTCTTCCTCTCCATCTGTACGCCCTCATATCCCATCAATGCTTGTTACTAATTCAACTTCTTCCCGTAGTTGTGTGCTTTCTCTCCCCTTTCTCTCTTCTTCTGTTGCTTTCTGCAGGTGTTTCTGCCTCCGGAGCTGTAGAGTCTGGATCTATGGTTGCGGACGCCTGCTGCCCCCGTGCTCCTCCTCTGCACCCGCTGCTGCAGCTGCTGTTGCTATTATTATTAGTATTGCTGCTGTAATATTGCTCTTAGTATTGTTTCTGTTGGTGTTGACAGCCATGCCATTGCAGCGGCCATTGCGTTACATCTCTGTGTGAAACTGTATTGTGCTGCTGTATGTTCTCTTTCTTCCTGCTCTCTCTCTCCCCCTTCAACCCAACCGGTCGAGGCAGATGACCGCCCACCTAGAGCCTGGTTCTGCTCGAGGTTTCTACCTGTTAAAAGGGAGTTTTCCTTGCCACTGTCGCATAGTGCTTGCTCATGGTGGGAAAGGTTGGGTCTCTGTAAATATAAAGAGTCGGTCTAGACTTGCTCTACTAGAAAAAGTGCCCTGAGATAACTTTGTTATGATATGGCGCTATATAAATAAAACTGAATTGAAATTGAAATTGAATACTACATAAGTCTCAAAGCTTGGCTATGATATGAGTCAAGTCCCAAGTCAACTTTGTGTTTCAAGTGCTAAACACCTCACAAAATGTAATGCCATTTAATTTTTTGAACAGACTAAGAGTCAGTGTAATGCAGCAGAGTCTTTACATGTGAATGCGACAATCTAAGGTATCATCTGTTGTCTGTCTGCACTGGCAAACACACCTTTACCTCCTGCTTGTGCAATGTGATCCAAAGTACATCCGCTGTCAGGAAATTAGCGAGTTCATTTTCTGCATTCATCATTTTAAATCTTTGGACGTAGTGAGAAAATCAAGTCAGTCCAGTGTTTTTTGGATTCTGTCAAGTCAAGTTTAAAGCATCAGATTCATGACTGGTCCAAGCCATGTGACTCAAGTGAGCTCATACAGCAAGAAGCAGTCATATCAGAGCATATCACAGACAGCTGCCTTCAAAATGCTGCAGCTGACACAGGTAATTCACTGTAATGGCATCTAATATTGATTTTAACCCGTGCTGAATAGGGGAATAAGGACTCTGTTTAAATCATGTACAGTGAATCAATAGCAAACTTGCCCGTAGATATACTACATAATACTGTATGACCTTATGGTCATTTTACAGGAAATGGCAAAATTATGGAGCTCTGTTTTTCATATTTGTTGGAGCCACTGTGTGTCATCATAATGAGTTAGTGCTGCCCTAACTGATTTAAGAGGTGGACTGCTCCTCCTCCTCTGGGCTTACATACAGACACCCCTATTAATGATAATAGCTCAGCTTGTATAGAGCAATCAATAATGTATGAGGGTGATCAGTGCTACACACTCTCTCTATATGTACCTCTCTATGGCTTTCTAAAGCTTTCCTCTCGCTGAGCAATATTCAGTTTAATTCAATAAGCCACGGACTGAGGCGGAGGCATTCAGGAGCAGCAGTCTGCCATATACTGTACCCTATTTCCTCTTGTTTGAGTAAGGTTTGCTAAAAACAATAGTGTCCGGCTGTGTTAGGAAATTACTGAGGCTTTTTAAAAAATGAAACTATATATCTGAGGTGTTTGGGATTGGGGCCGTCTGACAAAAGATAGAATAGTTGCTGCTGTGATAATTTTCCAGAGTTGAAAAATCACGTGTGTGAGTATAACGAACCGTTGTGCAGTGGTTTGGAGTCTGATTGGCCTTGGAACGCATTAATCTGTTATGCCAACTGGACTTCATGGATCGTATTTCATTGTCGACAGTATTGAGAGACAGACTAACACATTGTTGGTTTTGGTCTTTTGTTGACAATAAAAAAATATACCAAGTCTTGTTTCCCAAGACTGGGAACCTACCAACAACTTTGTACGGGGAGGCTGAAATTAAACATAAAAAAAAAAAAAACAGTTATGTGTGCTGTCAAAAACCTCTCTCACAGTCCCTTCATACCATCCTTAATGCAGGATATTTTGCTTCTGTTTTATCTGTGGAGTGTGTGTGTGTGTGTGTGTGTGTGTGTGTGTGTGTGTGGGCAGCTGTTCTTCTGTGGAGATTGATCACAGTCATTTGAATGATGTCATGGTGCTCATTAGCTGCTTAATTTGCTTTCTCAGTTAAGTCAATGGGAACAGATTAGCAGCTGATTCCACTACGGGCTTCAGACGTGTCCTGCTAATTATTAACTACAGTAGACAGCATTAGTGTGTTAATGGATGCCTCTCTCTCTCTTTGTGTGTGTGTGTGTGTAAGTGAGGAGAGGTGGGAAGAAAGACAGTAACAGCAAGTGAAGAAATTAGTGTTTGTGCAGTGGATCCAAATGTTGCAGGAAATTCAATTATAGGGGAGGAGGAGGGATAAAATGAGCCTTTATAATAGTATGGAGCTCTGTTCAGTAATTGTAGCCTGTCACTGGCAGTGATGTCAATTTCAGGTACACAATCACATTCCAGTTTTACTCCAGCTGACTGGGAAAATTAATTAAGTAAAATTACCAGTTGCTCTAAAATATTCAAGTTAATGGTAATACAAGTATGTAGGAGAGTCTGGGCCACATAGACAAAAATTGAGTTCCAACAATAATCTCAATTGAAAAATTTAAAGAAAAAAATGGAATATGGAGATAAAAGAAGTTGTATTTTTTAAAGAAAAAATGGCTAATTTTAGGACAAAATATATGATATAAGACCACGTAGTATTATGAGAAAAAGATTGTATTTGAGCAAAGGGGAAGGATAATTCTGTCCGTTTCAGCGCCCAAATGTAGGAATGTAAGTTCCTTTAGTTTTACAAATAGGGAGTCTTCTGGCACATCAGCACCAGGTTATCATAGCCCGTGTTATAGGACACTGAAAAACGAAATATTCAGAATAAGTACAAAGGAGTTCAGAAGGCAGCTGGTTATCCATTAGACACTAAGGGCATTTGGCATGGTAACAGCCCATCCATCCATTCTCTAAACCTGTTCAGGGTTGCAGGGAGGCTGGAGCCTCTCCCAGCATTAGTGTGAGAGGCGGAGTACAGGTCGCCATGACAGGTCGCCAGTCTGTCACAGGGCTAACACATATAGAGAAACAAATGATATTGGATTCAAGTTATCTGATATTAGTATCAAAGCTAACATTAACATCAGAAGTCTGACAACAAAGTCAGTGAACAAACACAGAGCACATTTTTACAGATGGTGCTGTTGCATATAAAGTCAATGCAAAGGTGTGAAATGATGGACTCAAAGCTAAAGAAAAGGGAGATAAACAACCACAGTTAATGGTAAGTTGAGTACTTACACAAATTTACTAACTGACACACTGCAAAAGTTGTTGTCGGTCTAACTACAGCTACATACAGCGCCTGTAAAGTCTGTCTGAATGAGTACCGTAACTTATTACCCAGCACCCCAATTTTCTAGAAAAAGAAAAACATTACTCATCTGATTTAACATTGCACTCCTATTTTCTTTGTCAAACCTGTAGTCTTTAGCCCCAACCAACGCTGACTCAAGTGACATCACTTGACACAGCTCCCTCTGGAGACACTAAAGGCTTTATACTACTTTTAATACATATGCAGTAGAACTCCCCAACACTTGGAAACACACACTTTAAAGTGAGACTCTCATTTACAGTATCCAACAACACTTGAACGTCTCTTTCACCACTCTGCACAGCACAGGTCTGTACTAACGGTCCCCACTGCTGAATGCTAATGGTACATCAGAAGCTAAAGGTCACGCAAAGCTGAGAAAAATATTCAGGTTGCGTTGTCTTCAAGGACTCTCACTTCAGAATCCAATCTGTCCTCAAACCCCACACACTGTTCTATTGAATCAAGGCATGCATTTCCTTTGGCATGGTCTGATTGAATAGGTATTTGTGTACTGTTTGTGTCTATGTATGTGCATTTCATACAATATATACTGTATGTGTGCGTAGGTGCAGGTGAGCGCATGAGCTCCACCGACTGAGTTGAACCAGAGTCCATCACTTATGCAATGCATCCCGCCTGTATGACTTCAGTCAAGCAGATTAAAGCGATGCCTGACGGGCGCTGGAAGACAGCTGCATGCCAGCAAGCACACACACACACACACAAACACACACACTCTGTCTCTTTCTCTGCATCCATCTATCTGTGTCTTTCTCTCCCATTGTCGAAAACTCAATGGGACACAGTTCACATTAGACACGCAGAAAGAGCAGTGAAGAACACTGACCACCTGACCCCTATATCCTGTGCTTCCATTACAGTCCTAGAATAGGACATGGCTAATCCCTCAGCTTCTGAAATCTTTTGTTTTTCTGGGAGTGAAGGTGAAAAGGAGATGAGTATATACATGAGAATATTTAAACACTAGCAGACCTTAGCTGATTTACAGCTGCACTAATATACGTGTTCGATATTAACAATGGATTAATGTAATATGAAAGATGTTGCTAATTATAATGAACCTAAAGAGAATTATCACCATTTCTGGTTTGATGGACCCGCTGTCAAGTATTTTCAATGGAAAGTAGCTAAATGATAATTTCACTTGTGTAATCTAAATATACACCAGACTGTGCAATATCAATATTCCTATGTGCAATAATGTCAATTTTTAAGTCTGTTTACTTATTTATTTATTATATCTTGCTTTTTCTTACTGATGTTTGTTGCTATTGCGCTATCCCCTTTGCTGCTGTATCACTGTAAATTTCCCCGCTGTGGGATTAATAAAGGATTATCTTATCTTATCTTATCTCTCAAAGCCTGCTTGAAAAGTCGCTTGATGTCGCCTGATCACGTCACATGCTGATTTGCGTAGTCGTGATGCCATCACGTAACGATTAAAAAAACAAAAACAAAACAAAAATTAAGTCAGGCTAAACTTAACTGACTCTCACTAGCTTTATCATTAGCTATAATTATTTTTCATCTCATCAATATGAGTCTAAATCTGCCTCTAATTTCAAAAACTCATCAGTAGAGTTTCAGTTCAGTTTCAGCTTTTATTGGTCATATGTAGATTAACAAGGGGTCAACAATACAATGGAATGTGTTGGACAAGGAGAACAGGTCCGCTCAGCAATAAGAGCACTAGTTAAGGAACATAAAATTAGAGAAGAATGAGTGTAAACACTATATAAATAGATACAACTATATAAATAAAAGTGACAGTGTGTTGAGAAGCCTGATGGCCTGGTCTTAAAAACTGTCCTTAAGCCTGGTGGTACATGCAGCCATGCTCCTGTATCGTCTACCAGACGGTGGAGTAGAGACAGCCTGACAGGCAAAGAAAACTGCAGAAACTAGCTACTGAACTTAAAGCTTTAACAAATATTCAATATGAAAAGACTGAATCTAAAAGCCAAAATCCCTGCAAGCAAAGCCAAGATTCAAGAGGTATTGAGATTGTAAGTCCAGGCAGCAACTCCACCAACACATCAGTTTGAAGACACCTGAAAATTCTGCTAAAATGGCTTTTAATATATTATATTTTCCAAATTCATTTAATTCAACTGTTTTATTATATATGATTGTAATTTTTATTAATTTAAAAACAGTTGAATAGCTTCTCTACATGATGGACTAAAAGCTGAGTGTTCTCTACTCCACCAAAAATAAATTCTAATGGGAAAATGGTTATATTATTGTATTTAATCATTCATGGATTTCTTCAAACATTGTTGTATTGTAGGACATGACGTCTGTGTTCTCAGTGGTGGCTACAGCCCTGCTTGCCCCATAGAGGCTTTAATATCCTTTACATTCCACAAAACACAAAACGTTTATGAAAAGTCTCTGATTCTTAGCGTCTGGTTATAAGGTCATTAAAATCAAAAAGGGTTAACCGCTTTGAGAGCATGAATGCACTCAGTAAATATCATTGGCCTATAGATTAAGAGAGATGTCTGAGGGTGGCGCTACAGGAAAGCTTGTGGAGTGTCTAAAATGAAGGAGCTCATCCTTTGGGGAGTATAAATGTGCTCAGTAAATTTCATGGCAATCAGCCCATTACATTTCATTGGTATTGTGCACAAATGGAAATGCTGGCCCGATGGTGGCCCCGTGTTGACAACCATAATAGTTGAACACTAGAGAGAACAGGATAAAAATACCACAGCAGTCGGTGCTTTATACCAAACAATTCCTTCAAAGATTGTTATAATGCTCATTAGCATATCCAAATCCCAAACATTTCTTCCAACTTCGCTGTGAACTGCATTCAGTGTCAAAACTGAATTTGAGGGTACCGCTGCATGTGTGGACTGTATGTTAGAGTATGTTTGTAATCAAAGACTGTTGCAGCTGTCTATGAATCACAAGTGTTAATACTCTCCAGTCTTACTCGAAACCAGTGACTCACTGAGCAATCACACAGAGCCAGAGGGACTGCAGCAGAGCAGCTCTCCACTGCTCAAGTGGTGGAGGGAAAGAGTTCTTAAGCTCTGTTTCAGAGATGCACAAAGAGCTTTTATTTTTTTGGACTCCAACAATAAAAACTGGGCACTATGGGCTGGACTCCATAATGGTGTGTTCCCACCAAAAGCGAAGAGAATATTCGCCTCGCTTTACTCGCTCGAGTTTGACCGCTGGATCATTATCATCATCGTTATTAACCATTTTGCCCTTCTCTTCCGGGAAAAAATAATGGAGTGCCAACAATGTGTATTTCTTTTCATTACCATGGCCGAAATAACTAATATTGCTGCATTGTACCTGTTGTGGAAGTCTCAAATATGTCGGAAAACTTAACACCGTAGTGTTTGGGTTCATAACATCATCCGGAGGCGCACACAGCTTGGTGAATTGCACCGCCTTCTCCAGGAACTGCGTCTGGGTGACAGCCGTTTCCAGCGCTACTTGAGGCTGACCAGAGCTCAGTTTGATGACCTGTTAGCTAGGATCGGTGCCAGGATTTCTCGGATGGACACCAACTACAGGCATTCCGTCTCAGCTTCGGAGCGCCTGTCCATCTGTCTCTAATAATTTTATTGCAATTTAATTGCAATAAACGTATCAAAAGGATGCCGAAATAACTACATCATGATGCCAAATTGTAAAAAAAATCTGAAGTGATGCTTTGTCAGGTTTGTCCACAAGACAACAAGCAAACAACTTTTAAAATGCTTGCTCTATCGCACACTGAAAATAACGTAAATCAGTCATAAATACGGCAGCAACGAGAATTTTTCAACTCACGCGAATAGGCGGAAGACGCAAATTTTGTCTATTAACGCTGCGGAAGTTGCGTCATTCGCGCCGCCCAACGCAAATTTGCGTCTATTCGCGTCTTGTATTGACTTTGTATGTAATATCACCGCCAGTTCGCTTTTGGTGGGAACACACCATAAGATCCTTTGTTTCTTCAGTCATCCGTTCAATGACATGATTTTGATGGAACATAACCCAAGCTGCACTGATTGGCCGAAGGGGTTGCTCACAAATATACTGTAGGTCCAAACGAAAGATCTTTTCTGTTGTCTGGCCTTCAGGGAATCATTCGTGGGGGGAAACAAGACTGTAGAAAAGATGGAGGCAGAAACTGTGACATCTTTGAGTTTGGCTCTGTAGCCCTCTAAATCTAAATCGAAAAAGACAGAGGAAGACAGAGAAACAGAGAAACATGAAAACAGCCTTCTAGTGTCAGATGCACAGGCATCATTCTGCACAGTGAAGCTCAAACATCTAAGTGAAGCAAACACATTTTGAGTTGAGGGGGGCTTTAAAACCTGTCACCTGACTGCTCCTGTTTGTTGTAACAAATAAGAATTATCCTGTAACATCTTCTCAACAAAAAAATAAAACTACTTCCTGTAGAAGTAGAGCCCGATGCAGTTTCAGCGATAGTGGTATCCACTTCAGAGGCAGCATTTCTACAGCTTGTTTATACTGGACTTTTCAATATGAATGTGCATGTTTGTGCGAGTTACAATGAATTGTGGGTGTGAATAATGTTGAGCAACAAAGGACCTCATGCAATAACTGCTCATACAAACAGATTTGGCACGTAGGAATGATTTAAGAGAAATTAGTATTTTGACATGAAGACAGCTGGGTCTTGGCCCGACAGTGAGACATCACCTGTAACCGAATGTGCTCTATGGTCATGGACTGCTTTGCTTTAGCAAGATGTTTTTTGACAGCTGTAGTGGTATTCTTTCATTTTTGGGGTTTAAGGCCATATTCAGACAGAATCAGGGTCTTCAGCAAAAATGCCAGTTTTCCCATTCATTTGGAGGTGAAGAAGAACTTTGTTTACCATGTAGCATTGTAGCATTAGCTGTTTACCTTAATATTCCGCTGTTTACTAAGCAACTGTGAAGATGGAAGAGAGACTGATCGATCGGTGCCGTAATGACTGTTCATCAGCTCTTCAACCCTGCCACGAGGGAGCACAAAGACGTGAATCGCCATGCAGTCGCTTGGCTTGTATCGGTCTTCAAGCTGGGATTGCTGGTTAGTATGAGACACTCCCACACCGCCGCACAACCCTGCGTTGAATCACCGCAACGCCTGATTCTGTCTGAAAACAGCCCAATACCACTACTGACACAGCTACATGTGTTGTTTTCTTCTTACAGTAGGACTACAAGCTCCACGCGAAATTCTTCATTTTATTCTTGGGTGACATTTTTTGAGAATGAAACAGGTAACCTCATATAGCAACATCGGGGTGCTGATTATGCTAACGATCAAATGTCAGGAACTACTCATGAACAGATGATTCATCAAGTAGAAACGAGCGATTTGAAGTTAGCTGAATCTAACTCATGAAAGCCTCACAGGAAAAGAAGGTTTAGGATAAAGATATGAAAGGGTTCTTGCATAAAGCCCAGTCTGCTGTATGCTGCTGTATGTTACCCTGATTTTTGGCTGAAGCATGATGGCAGCAAGTGACAGAATGAGGATCACACAATCTGTAAACAACCACTGTATTGACTGCTGCAGGTCTGGTATTTACAAATGCTGCAAACGCCAGAACCTCTGCACCAAGACCACCTTGCACAGAAGACAAAAGAGCAGAAATGTTGCCAGTCAAATGTATTCTAGGCCTCCACACTGGTCTTATAATATAGATAAAATAACAGTTAGTTGTATAATCGAGAGCAGGATCTTATTATATGTTGCGTCTCTCTACATGATGCATCCCCTCAATTAGATTCTTGTTTTCTTTTCACTGACTGCCTCATCCTGCCTTCTACTAAACACTTTATGTAAATCTGTCCTGTCCCTGTGCTGTTAAATATTTGAACAACTTGATTTCTGTACAGTTTGCCCAGCGAGGGCTAACGCCATGTTCATCATTTTAAAACTCTGGATGCTGTCATTGCGATATTTGCGTACAATGTGACTCCTGGAAGTGTTCCTTTATATATTTATTCACTGCTGTGTATCAAACTCAAGGCTCTCAGATGGAGACATCCTGAAATAGTGCACAGGACACTGCAGCTTCTTCCCCTATTTGACAGGTCAAAGATATTCAAAGTACCTTGAGGAATTCAGAAGTGAGATGCAGCAGTGACTTTTTGAAATAGTTCAGAAATAATGAGGAAACATAACGGAACGATGCACTCTCTGCTGCAGTAAACATCAAAGGGGATTAACAGAATATTTGTGATATTTTTGAATTCTTCTTCTTCTGCTGCTTTTCTTTTGTTCTGCCAGTGAACTAAATGTTCTTGTTTGTTGTGGGGCAAACAGATTTACATAATGTACCAACAGAGTGAACATGAGGTGAAACGTGTGTGCAGTGGAAAAGCACAACCCGATGATGATGAAGACACATGTTGGGTTATTAGGGTAGGAGTTTAATTAATGCTTTCATAATATAGTGACACATTACATACTGGTACATTAAAAGCAGTGATGTATCATTTTCTTTACGTTAACTCTTTCAGCTGACAGTTAATATGACGAATATCAGGTTGATTTATTGCCAAACTGACACACAAAGACTTCTGTGTGACACCAGGCACTATCAGATATTGGCCAGTCACGTTGTCCATCTCTGATATTATTCCTACTTCACACAGCTACAGAAAGTGTGGAAAAAGTTTTACTTTTTTCATTTTAAATAATCTTATTGATCTAAATTTGGCACCCCTAATGTTTCGCCTAAATCACCAAACACATTTTCTCACTAAACTAGTTATGACGAGATATCTCATGTGCAATTTGTCCTGTGGGTGGTGATACAGGAAAGCTTATGAAGTGTCCAAAATGTAAAAGGTTCATCCTCTTGGGAGCATTACTGTCAGATAATTTCATGGCAATTTGATATTCATTGCATACAATTTAAACTTTTGGCCTGATGGTGTTGCTAAACTGTGATCAGGTTACCAAATAATTACAATTCAACATCTGGGGAGTATGAATATGTTGAGATAGCTTGCTTTGGGCAAAAATTGTGGTTAAACAGACCTACTGATTGTACATTTTCACTTTTAATCAGAATTCATTGCAAGAATTGAATGTTATTAATTAAGCAGTTAACAGATACACACCATAGACTGTATAAGATGGACAACGTGACAGCTCCCCAAAAGTGAAGCAAAAACATCTGGATCGCCCCCTGGTGGCTGGCTGCAGTATAGGTCATAAACCCCGCCTCCTCCATGTTAGCAGATGGGACATGGGCCAAACTGAAAAGTCAAAGTACACATCAAATACATTTTTCCCAAAGATGGTTTCTGTCATTTTAGGTAGTTCTTATCACGCTGATGTTTGTTCAAGTGTTCGTTTTTCTGATCAGTTTGGTTTTAATTAATTCAGTCAGACAACTGACATTGAAATGTTTATTGTAGCAGCAGAACATAGTTAGAGTTTGGCGTCTAGGCTCCGACCTCATCACTCCCAGCAGATATGTTTACATGAGATATTGCGGCGTGATGAGCACATATCTTAAACCCCCTAGTCGGAGCCTGCAGGTGGATGCTGGGGTGGTGGTGGGGCTGAAATAACAAGCGGCAATACTGATGCAGGGCAGCAGTGGCGCTGACAGGCAGAGGGAGAGATGGGAAATTTTTGCAGTTTAAATAGACCGCCAAATTGGGAGGGTGTGTTTGGTAGATGGTTGTGGAGAGTGACGTATGTCACAAGTGTAGCAATGCAGCTCGAGTTGACTGCCTGAACTAGCTCGCAGGCGTCACTCCATTTATTTGATGCTATAAAAACAGGATGTCACGTCATGATTGACAACTGTGAGTGTGCTGTAATTGGTTCAGGCGGGTGTATAGGCGGGACCTCGACACCCCGGCTCCACCGTGGATCACTACTGTACAGACTCTGGCTCCAAGTGACGTCACCAGCGCAAGATGGCAGCTCCCGTATCTAGGATATTTTGGCTGCATTTTTGTACAGTAGGAGGAAGTGGAGACGTGTCGTCCATCTTTATATACAGTCTATGATACACACTGTTAGACTCTAGTGTCAACACACATCCATGTCTTTCTCAATGGCTGCAGGCAAAATTAGGCCTCACAAATATACTGATGGGACCTACATGACCAACCTGCAGAGTCGTCTGACATCCACAAACTCCAGGAGCCATCAGCTGATCTTGTCTTTGTTGTTCTGTGTTGACATTTCAAATCTCCTGCGGGCAAAGGACGCGTGTCTGCCGATGCTGCTTATTTGTCCTGGGCTTTGAAGTGATTAAACAAATCTCAGCAGGCTCAAAGGTAATTTGCTTCACTCTCCACTCATGCCATTCACAGCAGGAGTACTACAGAGAAAAGAGCTGAATGAGTGAAGTTAAATTTTAATATGCATTGCCAACTGTATCCTGTGAAGCTGCTGCCTCTCTCACAGGGACTTCAAACCAACTTTTGAAATGAACAGATATATCACATTTGTCAACCTTTGCTAGGCTCCAGCACTTTCCAACTGCCCTAAAAAACTGACTAAGTAGACCCTGTGTCCTTATTACTACACCGGAGTATGATATATTGTCTTAATGACTCCTCTGTCACACCCAAAGGCACAGTGAGGGGGCCACCAATGCTGACAATCCTTTTTAGACACAAGCCAGGCCACATTTACATTCCTCACTATAATCCCCCAGTCCCAGCAGCCACACAGGGGCTCCGTTAATTGGCCCTCTGCTGCTCTGTGCATAAGCTGATAGCACCATCAAAAGCCCTGAGACAGGCCACATTACTCAGCAGAAAAAGAGAAGCAGCATAGAGAGACTTAAAGGGATATCTCACTTTTGTACAACAGGTTCATCTTTTGGTCCACATACAGGTGTTTCTGTTGCTGACCCATCACCTTTCATAACTCTGCTCAGTTTCACACTTTAAGTTTGAAAAGCTAAAAAAATTAACCTCGAATTAAAGGATCATTCCAGTTAATTAAGTCAATTTTATTCATGATATCAACCAAAAACACAAATTACAAATTTGCCTCAGAGGGCTTTACAGTTGGACAGATTTGCAATAGATTTTGAAATAGCAATAGTGAAATTACAGTATGCAGAAACAGAAACAATGACTATATTACGTAAGCAAAAACTTCGGTCTTATTTTTGTAGTTTTGGCCCCCCGTTTCTGTGTGTTATGATAACGTTTTTCTCACCATATCTGCAAACACAGTGACATCAACCCCGTGTCTTAGAAATTACATTTATACAGTATACTACTATACTCTGTCTGTCTCATGCTACCAGTCAGTACCACCATCTATCCCGAACCTTAACCAAGTGCTTTGAGATAAACACTGATATGAACCTTGAAAACACAGTTACACCTCCATTAACGTGACAATTAATGTTGAATGTGTGTTTCCATGGCTTTTGCCTGGATTGATATCTTCATGTTAAAGCTGCTTCTATTCAGACTGTTTGATGTGTGCACAATGAGGACTTTCTAAGTGCAAGTCTTTAGGTTTACTCAAAGCCTTGACTTCTTTGTCCTTTCCATCAGTAATTGTTCAGGTCTAGGCCGTTTCCTCTTTCAGCTCTCCCTCTGAGGCATTAGCTTTAAACACCTTGAGCCTTTCATTTTGTTTCAAAGCTTAAACCTGCCCTTGGAACATGCACAGGGTGGGCACAATAACAGAAACACCCAACAATACACTGCAAACTGACACAATACCACAATCCAAGGTCTGAAAAATTACCATAGCACTGAACCAACACCTTTCTGAAACAGCGCTAACAAAAACTGAACACGACAGGGTTCATAAATGTAGTATTTATTATGTCACTGTTGTGTTTAATAGTAATACAGCCTGCAGGATGCTTTTATTGTGTTGCTTGTAGTGAGAGAATTATCATCAACTCTGGAGTTTCTGTCAACTTTATGGAGCATTTTAGCTTCTTTTAGCTCATTGTTTTAATTTTTTTCAGCACTCTCATCACCCTGGTTTCCATCACCAGCTGTTTTCAGAGAAAAACCTGTAAAAAGCCACTGTCCACTACCTGCTCAGCGGCAAACAGCATACAGACACAGGAAGAGACCAGCTGATGAACATAGTGGAGCATTTAGCAGCTAAAGAGACAGATATTTCCCTCAGGAGCTGCTGGAGACCAAAAACAGAGCTAACAGAGAGGGAATATTGACACACATTTATCAGGTGGTCCCAAACACGTCTCCAAATGAATGATCATGCCTTACTGCAGAGTATGTTCACATTAGACATCATATGTGCTAGTGACCATGGAATTAATTGATGTACATTCTGACCAAAAAGAAAAAAAATGTTTATGCGGCACTGTAAATTTGATGAGTAGTAATTTGTGCTTGGTGAAGCACTTTTGAATTATGATGTTAAAACTTAATTACGTCCTCTCATGATTTTGAATTCAGCTAGTGTGACTGCCTGTGTTGACGTGAAATCAGATTGTCAGTGTGTCACTTTCAACTGGAACATAAAATAGAGCCTCCTGTCCCTGCTTATCGTTAATAACAGCACACTACCTGTGTCAGCATCAAGGCTGCTGAAATGGGATTGATTACTGTTGACACTAAGAAGCCTCGCCTCGTTTCGATTTTGGTTTTTCCTGCAAACTGCGACATTGACAATGCATCATTCTTCCATTGCACAATATAGATTCAGGCCGTGCATTGCAATGCTCCTGTGAAATGGAAGAAAATACCTGAAAGGTGGTGTCATTCAATAAATCCTGGCTGGATCATGCAGTGATGAAGTGGATTGACAGGAGATTCTTGATTAAACGGTCAGCCCATCAATCCTCAGCTGGAGGAGAACATGTCAGCACTATTGAATTATCTCATACATTTAGAATTCTCCCTCCCCCTAAAGATTCATCCTTCACAACCAATATCTCACATGCCACTGATGTGACTGCTCCTTAACCTTTGGCATTTTCACATTTTCACTGGTAAGCTGAAGGTAGCGCTTCAATGACAACTCGAAACAAGGTGACATATTTGTTACTGATGGGAAGTATCTTTTACTTTTATTTTCTTATGTGAGCTTAGTAATTACAACTTTTAAACACACTGAAACCTAAAAGACCACAGCAGAGCACTGTTTGGCCCCTTTTAATACACCTTGTGTATATTTCACTTTCCTGCTGACCCTTTCTTCGCGCATACCTTAGTATTTTAGATTTTTTAATACGTTTTTTACAGTTGCTGAGGCAGCTCACTGCACTGCAACTTAAAAAAACACAAGAAAAAACAGTAAAGTTGATTTAAAGTTGTGTGTTAGGGGGTTATAAGATAAGATAAGATAAGATAAGATAAACTTTATTGATCTCACAGTGGGGAACGTTCACCGTTAGAGCAGCTCAAAAGACAGAGATAAAACAACAATTCAAGAAAGAGAAATTAAATAAAAGAAACATTATATACACAATACAATAAATATAAGAAACATTATGTACACAGCCGCACCCAGCTAGATGTGCCAGTGGTGAGATTTGATTGCACAGTTGCCCATGGATTGGTTGCACAGATATTGGTTGCAAAGGTGTTGATGAAATTGCACATGAGACTACCATATTAGTAGTACTAATAGTAGTACTACTACTCCCAATAAATAAAATTAAAAGGACCCTAAAGTGCATGAGACAGCTATGCTTTGCTTTCTGTTCAGCATGCTTTGGAAAGTGGTCATCAGTATTGTAAAGGATGTGATTTGGGGTTAAAATATGAAATACAAATGAAGTTGTAGAGCTGCTTTGATTCATTTTTGATACAGATTAAGTCAGAGGGAGAGAGTAGCCTTTGGCTGATGGGTTGTATCTGGCTATGTTCCAGGACCACACTTAAAATACAGAACCAGAGCAGCAGATGATACTGATTCTCTTCATTATTGATGCTTGGGCTGCTTTTGGAGTCTAAACTGAGACATATAAAACATCCTGAGATATCCAGCAAAATGAGTACACTGTGGCAGCAAAAAGTTGTGGCTTATCATCTCTCACTTTCAGCAGGCAATTATTCTATGTTAATGAAATTAAAGGCTACGCTGAATAATCCCTGGTTCTGTCATTGGCAGCATGCGGGACTGTTTCCGCTGCTCTGGCCAAAGATGATATTCAAATATGAGGTTAGGACAGGGGTCTGCAACTTTTACTATCAAAAGAGCCATTTTTGCCCCCTCTCCCACCAAATAAAATTCATCTGGAGCCACAAAACATATTTGACCCTTAAAATGAAGATAACATAGCTTATAAAGTTTTATATATGTTATAGTATACAAAAACTATATTTTGTTTCATTTATGAAATTATAGAACGACAATAAAGAAAACTGTTGACATTTTATTGCTGTTTTTCCTGTTATAACAAAGGAAAACACCAAACTCTTATGAAGAGGAGAGAAAAATACACTGGCATGTGTAGGCCTACTCTGAAATAAATTAAACACAGAACTATGCAGGCCTATTTGAGTCCTCCCCATATTTGTGGAAAATGAATAAAATAAAAACTTTGAAATAAATAAAACATATATAGCTGCAGCCTAATAGCTTACAAAGAGTAAACATAAAAAATGGGCTTATTATATGTATATATATATATACTGTATATGTGTACTCGCATGTGTGTATATATATATATATATGTCTGACAGGTGCTATTGTAACGAGGTAATCAATGTTCCTTCACTTCACCAGTCAGTGGTCATAAAGTTGTGGCTGATCATATATGTGTGTGTGTATGTGTGTGTGACTGTAGACACATATACAGTATATATATATACGTATGTGTGAATCTATATATACATATATAAGTATATATGTATGTACAGTATGTATGTATGTATGTATATGTATACACAGTATACATATATATATATATATATATGTATATATATTGACCAGTCAGTGGTCAAAATGTTATGGCTGATCGGTGTATATATATATATATATATATATATATATATACTGACTATTTTCATAACCTTCTACAATTTGACTTTGGTTTAGGCTCTGAATGAATGAATGTGAATGTGTTTGTGCTTGTAATTTCAGCCCTGCAGCAGGAGGCCTTGAGGTGATGGAAATGGAAATCAAGTCATGTCCAGCTTCACATTATGATACATATATCATAATATTCTCATATATTCTGACTTTGACTGTGACTGCATGTGCACACGTGTGGTGAAGCAGTACACTTTGCTGCTACTAGTTCAGGCTATTGTACTGATTGCCAGCCAGGTAACGTGCCAAGAAACAATGTGCTAACAAAAGGCGAGGAAGAAGAAGACTGCCAGCTAGCAAAAATGCTTAGCAAGCTTTGCTAGTGTTTCAGGTTTGTTAGGCCTCAAGGATACACACAATGGTTTTTGGTAAAAAAAAAAACAAAAGAACACTAAATGTAAACAGAAATTGTGGCAGGGTAGCATTAATCCGCAGCTGCAAGTAGTCCCCATCAAATGCACCAGCTAATCCTGTTGCACTGCCCAAGTATATACTGGACCTACATATATGTGACCTGTTTTTCACATCTTCAGTAGGAAAAAATGGGTTTGGAGCTGAGAGCCACAGACCGGGAAGGGAATCCCAGAAGAAAGTATTGAGAGATGGACTTACAATTTGTTGGTTTTGGCCTTTTCGTGAGATTTGTTGACAGTAAGAAAAACAACAGAAGCCTTATCCTTTAAACATATACAACAGCATGTAAACCAATGCTCTTTTAGCTCAGAACCTCTATCGATTGACTCCATGGTCACTTACACATTTGATTCTCAGTCCAACAGTGTAACTGGCCGAGCACCTCAAGATATCTTGACATATATATGTACTATTAAAAAAATCTATGGAGCTCATTTCTTGAATTACTGACATGCATATCTGAAGTGAACCCCCCTGTGACTTCAGCTGTCAGTCAGACCCTCCTCTGCTCTCAGCAAGCACTAATCCCTTCTCTTTATACGCTCACTGTTACATCATGACTGTTCATTGTCTTCAATTATCGAGGCTGATATCACCGCTGCTCCTTTCATGGCCTTTAAAAGGTGGAGAACGATCCATTAAAAGCAGAGGAACTGCTGTTAAACAGAGGAGATTCAGCCACTTAACACCAGAACACATGGCTTAGGAACGTGTGCAGAGAGAATAATATCTCAGTCTTATCACCTCCTTCTAGCCTCAGCTGCACTTTATCTCTGTGTGTGTCTTTATCAGTGTCTGAACGTTGCATCAGCCTGTTGTTGCTGCAGGCTTCATGGTTGCCGGAGATTCAACCTCTTTGAGCTCTGAGGCTGTCTGAACAGGCAGCAAGAGACTTCAACACAAACGTAATCTAAGTGCTCAGAACACCGGATTCAAACATTAAGATCAAGTGCTGCCTGATCAGAGGTTCAACAAAATCACTTTAACATTCAGGATGCTGTTTTAGCAGTGTCTTCAGTCCATACTACACCATTCTATAACAAACTGACAGGATGGTACAAATGATGAACTGTGGACAGATTACAGAAGAAGACATTTGGATAGATAGGACTTTTTTAGCTCAGCCTTGACTGAGTTGTGATGGATCTCAATCAAGTTTCAATTCTAAACTGAAATGAAATCAAATTGAGCTCAGACTGCCTGAGGAGAGGAAATCAGCCAGAATATACAGTACACTTTTGGGAAAGTGGCAGTAAAGTATAATGGATTAGTAAACATGTCATGACATTAGTGTGGCCCATTAAATACAGGCCAACTGCCTTCTGAGGAACAATATTATTACTAATATTAATGTTATTAATCCTGTTCTAAGGCTAGTGTATGTAGTATTGACTTTATTTAGCCTCACTTGATGCAGGTACATTATGTATGAGATCGATGTCCGACTGCACAGTGAAGGTTTAATTCATGAAGCAGAAACCCTGGAGGCTACTGCTGATACACTGTGGAAGTCTCTCTTCTCTTCGTGAGAAATACACACTATTACACCAATGATCTTTTGTGTCCTGGATAATACATCTTATAATCACAGAAAATCTTCCTATCCATCAAGGTCGACTGTCACGGTCCAACCAGCTTTATTTATTTCATTCAATTTGTGTTGTTGTGCGCTTAATTTACTGTCAAACAAATTGGTGTCAGAACAGCAGATTTTAGTTTGATTCATAATTCTGGCAGATGGCTGAGATATTTCATCGGTGCTGCAAATAGATCCACAGAGTCCACAGTAGTGGAGAGTTGTGCAAAGCATAATCTCCGGTGTTATTGGCTTGCCGATTAGATCAAAATATGCTTTTAAAAGTTATCTATCGTTGGATTATTCCCAAAACCTTGGCACGACAAAGCACAGGCTCCAAAGATCATTTATGGGAGAGGAAAGAAGAACATTTAAATCTAAAAAGTAACTTGTAACTCCTGCTGTCAAATATATGCAGTGGAGTAAAAAGTATAATATGTAGTGGAGTTGGAGTAAAAGTATAAAGTACAAGTACCTCAAAATTGTACTTAAAGGTTGGGTAGGCAGTTTTCTTTTGGCGTCATTGGGCAAAAATGCCATATTAACCATGCAGCATATTGTAATTCAAGTGGTCTGAGGGCAGACCTCTACTTCAGCCCCCCCTCTTGCCTCTTTTTTCAGGCTTCAGAAAATCTAGCCTGTGACGGTAGACTTTAGCCAATCACAGGTTATTTCAGAGAGACAGTGCGTTTGTATTGGCTAAGCTACAAGAGCAGATGCATGCCGAAAATCCTGGAACTTTTCCAACACCTCCTTTGCCTACAGCGGCGTATAGAACAAAACAACACGTCCCTGCTCCACACGGAGCTTCAGGCTCACTATGTTTGATGACATGACGCTCCTAACGACGAGTGACAAAGAGGCATGATGACAAACAGTGGGGAATAACTTTTGAGGGGGGACAGTAGTGTGTGTGTGGTGTACTAGCCTCTCTTCCCGCTGCTGGACGGCGTTGCAGCTGCCTCTGAAGCCTGGGGCGCTCTGCTCTGTGGCCGCGAAGCGCTGGAGGGGCGTTTTTGAGAAGACAAGTCGCGGCGGGAGGGACCGCGGTCTCGGTGAGGCTCATGCCATGGAGAGTGAGCCCTACAAGTTCGCAGGGGAACCGACTCCTTCTGCTGCCTGTCGAAGTTGTGCGTTTGGAGGGAGGGGCTTAGCGGAGTGACACGAGGCAGCAGAGAGAGAGGCGGAAGGTTTTGCCTAGGTTGCACAGGTTTTGCCTACCCCAGCTTTAAGTAAAGTAAATGTACTTGGTTTTGGAGTACACACACACACAGTGTAAATTCAGAACAGAGGCTATAGAGGAGAAAACAAAGTGGTGTGAAATGCGATTACTTGAGTTGACAGCGACAATGCTCCACAAGTGCAACTAGACAGGCAGTAAGACAGGTAGTATGATATGAACACCTGTTGAGCAAGCCGAAAATACATTTGCAGAAAAGCCCACAGTGAGCTCCCGCGGTATGTAACACAACTGTACCACACTTGTTTGACTAATAGTGAACTGTTATGAACAAGCTAAAAACTTAAAAATGTGGCAAATTCTTTCATAACCACTTTGTCATCCTCCTTGGAAATCTGACCCAGGTTCTAACCATCTTCTAACCGGTATGCAGCGGGCTGAACACCTTCTTTTGCTTCTAATTTAACCAAATTTAATGCAATGTCTGCTGTCTGCAGGTAAGCAAAGGTGTAGAGCCTGTGGGTGTCAGTGAGTGAATTAATTTACTACAGTGGCACAGTAGTAAATTAAACCAGGACAAAAATCATCCTAATAGTTGCCTAACCTTAATAAACCATTTATTTCACTATCATAGAACTGTGTGAAAGATACATGAATTTAATATAATGTCATCTAGCCATCTTTCAAGTTTTCCATATAATAATGCCAAATACAGTATGTATATATAGTATTGCCTAGTTTATGTCTTGTTCACTTATTTAGTCATTCTTAAACTGGATTATATACTGTATGTTATGTGTTTATGTGGATATGAGGCTGCATAGGTTTGGCTTGGGATTTTTGTTCTTGCAAATAAAGTGGATAATTATGAAAATAATACTTTTGCTAATGAATATTTTAGTTGCAAATACTGAGCTAGAAATCCATTTCCGCAAAGGATAATGAATTTGAACCTGGAATGAGAATTGTTTACAGACATTTTTATCCGTGGTGAAGCACTAGAAAGATGCATTTACTCTGGTTCATGACATTTCAAACATACCTACCTTAACTTGCATTTATGTTTCCCTGCAGTTCACTGACCACAGTATCTCAACCTTATGTTAGGTCTTGCCAGCTAGGCAGCAGGGAAAAGGACCCAAACACAGACAATGGCAGGCTGAGTGCACCAAGTTGATTTATTACAGCAAAACTTACAAAAAAAAGCAGGGAACCACACATAGGGAAAACACAAAGAAACTCAGGGACTCAGGACCAACAACCCAAACAATGAACCAACACAGAACAAAGGAAAGGGGCCAGTATAAATAGGGCAAAACTAAACGAGGGAATCAGGGGCAGGTGAGTAAAGAAACAGGTGAACCTCATCAAAACTGGCGGGAACAGAACAAAGACAGGAAGTAAATCAAAACCGTGAACAAAGAACAGACCTTCAAAATAAAACAGGAAACATAGCAAAACACACACAGTGTACACAAGTCCTTGGGATCATGACACCTTAAAGGAGTATTCCAGTGATTTAGTATTGCACTTTCAAAATGTTGGGGGACTTGTGAGAGACATATTTTAAAAAGAATGGTCAAGATCAAAGCAGCAGAGGCCGAGATATCCTGGCTTTTAGGTTGCTAGTATGGGTTAAGCTCCAAAAACACTGAATCCTACACTTGCCCAATTTGATAGTGTCTTTTGTTGGATCCTTCTTCCCTATAAACTGCTTACGGCTTCTGTTAAAAATATGCCATCTCTACAGTGCATGATGAGTAAATTCACTGTGACTTGTAAAATCTGCGTAACCATCAATTAAAAACATCACTTCCAGGTCACCTTGTTGTCCAATAATCCTTTCAGTAATGCAGTCGTATCAAACTACATTTGCCATTTGAAAGATTTTTGTTAGATCTGATTTAGTCAGATGAGTCAGTGAACAAAATAACAGTGAAATCAAATCAGCGATCACTTTGAGGTCCTGATGCTCCAATTTGGGAATAGATGAGTTCAATTCAGGTCAATTTAGAGAGGGTTTAATGACTGATGATTACCCTTGGCTATGGCCCTGTTCAAATCACTACAACACAATGTCATCAGGAGCTGATTAATACTGTAAGGCACTAACAGTGCTGTTAATGAGTTTACAAAGGAACAAGAGAAGAGAGAAACAATTCATAAAAAACACACTGAGCAACTAGATTAAAAAAATGATTTATCCAATTCACTAAAGCCCTGTAAAAAAGTATTCAACCACATAAGTAAATAATTTTTCAGAATAACCCCAAAAGATGTTTAATTTTTAAATATTATTTTCCTATATCAACGGTGTGCAGATTATTAAGGGATAGTAACAACAAGTCCTATGAGCTCAACCTAGTTTTGGTCATTATCATTAATGTGTTAAAAACGTCAGCATCTAATTCATAGTAGCGCTTAATGCACCTGTAGATGTCAAACCAGTACATACACACAGGGCCCATGTTTACACCTCAACACAGAAATACTCACACTAATGGCTCCTGCCAACATCAGAGTTTTCAATTATAATGTATATTAGCTTCAACATAATTATTGTGCCATTAGATGTGGGTGCCAGAGCCAGCCCAAGCATTTTGGGGATCCTTTGCAGAACCAGACATTAGCATCAAGACAGTCAGAGCCATCAACAAGATATGTCTAAATTTCACAAATGGAATCTGAATAAACCTGAACGTGAGCCTGATGTTTGTGCAATTCACCATTTAAAATCTGAACGGTAGACAACTGTTATCTGCAAGACAACGTACATTTCCATCCACCTGTTTTTATGCATGTTTTCAATTTGTGCATTAAAGTGTGGTAATGCTACAAATTCAAAAAACTTATTTTTACCTCATTTTGCTGAGGTGGAAATTTGGCATATTGAAAAACAGAAGGATGGTGGAAATACCTCCACTCCACCAGGAAGACCAAAAAATAAAGAATAAAAAGAGCAGGGTTGTTAAGGGTGTATGTTATCACAACCTCACCTGTTGGCGTCTAGACAGGGGCATGTTAACTTATTAAAAAAGAAGAGACACAAATACTAACTTAGGTGGGAAGCACTGATGAAACACTGATGTATCAGAGTTACTGGTGCTCGATTAATTATATAGTCACATCCTCTTGAATATGTTTCCCATAAAAATAGTTGAAGGAAACTAAAACTAATTCAAATTCTATTTAGCTAAATTTCTGAAATTTAGTTGGAACATGTGCAACAATTGAACGGAAACATAACTAGTGAGTGTGAGTGGTTGTAGACTGCTGGGATGAGCCCTTCATTAGATATCTGTGACATTCTTCTTTTTTCGACATGCCCTTCCAATGCCCCTTTTCCGGTCAAGTTTGCTAACTAGCTACATGCTAATGATGGGCAACCGTGGCAAAAACCTGGAAATGACAGGTAATTAGCCATGTGCAACATGTTCATAAAGATGTCAATACCTCTTGGGACTGATGGGGAAGTAAATCTCACTTCTTGTCATTTAACATAATCCATCCATCCATCCACAAGGCTCTCTGAATGACACTTATTTTTCATTGTCAGCTTAATAGACTGCAATCAGTCCCTCGAGTTTGTTTTGAGTGAAGCCTGGAGCCTTGGAGCCTGAACACGACAAATCACCGAGAGGAAACAGAGAAATGAAGAGTAATTTCAGTGGCTCAAGTGGATGACTCAATCAATGCCACTGTCAGAGACACAGCTGATGTTACAACATCATTTATTGTTAAATTGGGTTTGGGATTCAATTTAAAAAACAATCACCCATCATCTGCCTTATTATGTAACACAAAATTCACCTGTTTCATCTATATGAGCAGTATAATTACACATCACCCCTTGTGTTGCGTAATTATACTGCTCATGTAGAAAAACATCTGTCCATAATTTATAGTGTTTGTAATGAAGAGTATTGTTATGTAAGATAAGTGCCGGCTTGCCAGTTCGAGCGACCCATAATGTGAAAGAGCATGGAAAGTAATATCCCATGAGGTCTTTCAATGTGGGGCTTGGCTGCATGTTGCCAGCTGAGACAGCACATTACACCAGAACAGCCAGAACTGCAGAGACCACTGGAGAGCATCTGCAAACTGCACATCAGGGCTGTAATACTCAAGTCTAGTGTCTTGTCCCGTCTCTCGTCAGTCTGGTCTTAATACTCGAGTCTAATCTTGTCTAATCTTAAACGTTTTGACTCTGACATCTTGGTCTTCAGTGTGTTTTAACTTGGACTTGTCTTGGCCCTGTGGGTGCTTTAACTTGTTATGACCACCCGCTGCACCACTACAGTCTTTGGTCTCGACCGAGTCCAGTTTTATTTAATACTAAGACTGGCATTAAAGGCCTGTGGTTAAAATATACAGTGGTATCAATTTTTTTTAAGAATATGGCAAGAATTCAGGAAACTCAGAATTCTTCTAGTTCTAGAGGGAGAAGAGGAAGAAACTGTGTAAGCAGAAGATACAGAGAGGATATGATGACCATGGGGAGAAAGTACTCTCTCTTACACACACACACACACACACACACACACACACTGCAGATCTATCATGTTTCTCTCTCTCTAACTTTCTCTGACCTCTTTCTCTGACTTTCACTGTGCACGTTCATGTGACTTTCTCCCTCTCTCTTACAGTCTCTTTCTCTGTGTCTGTCTGTCTCTCAGCTATCAGTCATACTGTCTCTGCTGGGCGAGGCCATCCTGAGCTCAGGACTCACTTTGTGGTTCACCTTAACCCTAATGAAGAACTCGGCTGGATCATGCAGCCACTGTATTATTCATGGTGATCCCCACCACCGTGCACACACACACACACACACACACTGGCACCAATGTTCCCTCTGACAGTTCCTCACTAAATTTTGATGAGCCAGCCCATTGGGTAAAGGATCCCCCTGTAAACCATGTCTTAATTATTCTGTCTTCTTCCCACTTTTTTATTTTTTCCCCTTTTTCCTCCTCCTTCCTCTTCTTTCCTCCTGGCCCCGACTTCATGATCTTCCTAGTCGGTTTCTTTTCTTCACTCCACATTAACAATGGTTATAAAGTTAGATTTGGCAGGAAGAAAGCCTCTGCATCCAAGCAGCAACAAGCATTAAGACATTTTTGACTATTAGGGAGTAGAAAGTCTCCAAAACAAATTAACAAACTCACAAAGACACAGGCTTGATACTATCAGCTCATGATGAGAGCTGCGAGACTCAACCATACAGTCTATGTTTAGACAGAGAACCAAACCAAACCAAACCACCACACAAGGCTAAAAGCTGTGTTAAGCTGTTTTTAATTCTCAGTTGATTATTTCAAGGAAATCTTAGGCAAACAAGTCCTTCAAACTAAACAACAAAATATGCAATTTGTCATTGCCTTCCAAAATGACCCATTTTAGCGTTATTCTGATGTACCTATCAGCAGGGCATCTGTGCCTCCCTAAACCATTACACATGACTATTAATAAAATTATTCCTATGACTGTATTCTGATCAGCCACTGCAATAGTGCAAATTTGGTTAGCTTAAAGCATAAATACTACTTCGTTAAAGTTGTCAGGAAATATGTAGAGAAAAGAGAGAAGAGAAATAAAAACAAAGAAGTTTAGCAAAAGCATTATTATCCCCACCAATATGATATGTGAGTATCATAGTACACATACTCTGCATAAAAACTGATCTTGTATTGTCTGTTAGGTGTCTGGATACCTTTGATGTTTGTGCTTTGGTTGATTGCTGCTGCTAGTGGTTCAATAAATAAAGTGAAGAGTGAGGGACAGAGAAGACATTCTTCCTTCTCTGCTCTTAACAGACAAGAGTCATTATCCCACTAGAGGTCCTTGTCAGGTAAGCAGAACATAGGTAATTTTAGGCATTTGAACAAATTACTAGTGCTGTTGTGAATACAGTCACAGCAAAATTACATTGGAAGAATTTGAAAATGTATTTTTTTTTGTCTGTCCACTTCATCATCCCTTTCTCCCATTGTATCATAATCTTGACCAGAGGAAGTTCATACTTAGCACTTTCTACAGGCACAGATCTCCATTACAAAGGACTTTCACTCCCCTCTTACCAACCACAGGCCAATTCCAGCAAAACTGATGCAATGAACCATCCCAAGCCACAAAGGAAAGGAAACCAAACAGCAGGAATGAAAGAGAGCCTCTTTTTCTCTCTGGAGGGAAAATCATGCAGCAAACAGCCAACGGTGTTCCTGCTGCTGATGTCAACCACTAACATCTAAACTAACAGTATTTGAAATCACCTAAGTACACAAACACATATGGACACATATGCATGTTTGCCTTGCTCAGCCTGGGAGGACTTTCTGTTGACTTAATTCATTTTCTTAGCCTTCAAATCTAAATGATGAACCCATGTTTGAATTCAACTAACTAACTTCACATTGAACATTATATTTCATTTGGAACTATTTTTCTATTCTATACAATGCTCCCAAGGTAAAAAACAAACAAACAAACCACTACCATAAGTCAGCTAATCCATTAAGGTCACTGCATATAACAAAGTCATCCAAAAATCATGTCAATCAGCATCGATGCACACAGCAATCGTGCATTTTCCTCATGAAATGCTTCTATAGGTTATTATACAATGTTAGCTTTGACTCTCTGGATTAGTTTGGGTCATTCATTATCATCAGTCCTACATTATCTGCCATGAAGTCAGAAGAACTGTAATTTGAATATGCATATCAGGGATAGGATGTCAGCATAGGAAATGATAAATGCCATATGCAGAAACAGCAAACAAAAACAACTCAGCGTCACTCATCTCAGTCTGAATTTGTTTTACCCAGTCATCAGTATATGCGCCCTTTGCATCTAAACTAAGCTGAGAGCCACAGCACACAATCCAGTTTCACCTGAGGCAGAGACTCCCCTGTAGACAGATTGGCATGAAATTTACTGAACAAGTTAATGCTAATGACCCTATGACCATTTCTTTATTGCCACCACTAACTAAACCTGCCATTGTTAGCCCCACTTCTGGTAAAGCTCTAAGAATAGTAAAATTGTCCATATGCTGTGCTTTACATTATTCACTTTCATTGTGTTGGGGGTAATGAATGTTGCAGCTTCTATAGAACACTGGGAGGGCTTTAGACCTTTTAAGTCCTTTTTTTGACCATATGAATGCAGCCTTGAGACTTGTGTTTAACCAATCAGAGACATTACACCAAACTCCGCCCAAAATGTTCTTGGGCCATTGGAAAAAAGTACCCCAGGTGCGGGGAGTTTTTTCAGGGTGGCAGAAACATTGTCCCAGGTCAAAACAGAGGTAAGGTTCCTGAGTTCCTAGAAATGTTACTGCTGTGTACCTTGTTCTTGGATGAGAAAAGATGTACTTCTTCACTCTGTTACAGGCTGTGATAAATGAGCCTGGTGTATAGAGCAATGCCTTGTGTGTGGCTGCATTTAATTACTCTCTAACTGGGTTACATTTGGAGTGCTGGTCATTACCATAGTGGCATCAAAGGATCTGTAGTCGCAGATGTTCACAGTGTAGACAGTCAGCCATGTGAAAGATGGCTTTAGTGTGTAATTGGATTGCATGATTTTCCTCCCATACCTGTAATAATGGACCCAGATTGATTTAGCATGGGAAGAGTTTTGCACAATGCTAGAATTTAGTGGTATTCTGCAAAAAATGTTGCACATACACTATCTCATAAAGTAAATGAAAATGAGAATATGGTTTGTTTGCAGCATGCAGAGTATTTTATAAAAGCCACAAACATTTGCTTCATAGAGCAGAGGGACTAATTATTTCATCTCCAGGAGGATTAAAGCAAAAAACACATACATCACAAATTGCTCTAAAGCTGAGAGGATGGAAGTAATTGTCTGGATGAACCACCTTTAAAGCTCCAATCGGTCACTGGTGTACAGTGACATATCGACACAGTCTTTACAAAGGCAGTGAGTCTATATATAAAATCATGGACTGGGGCTTTAAAGTGTAGGCATATTCATATTCTCTTCATATTACAATCAACAAGTTTTACTGTCTCCAGGAAAAAGGAGTCTAATACATTCTGGTGTACAGATGATCAAACATTGGAACGTTCTTTGTCTCAAAAGTTTGAAAAAGAAAGCAAGATGGACAGATTAGTGTTTTCTTTGATTTGTCTTTTCTATACGTTTTTTAGTAATTTACTAATTTTGCTTTGAGACATGACATCAAAATCAGATTATGGCAGTTATGTGAATTGGAATTCTTTATTTTTATTACTTTTTTTGTAGTAGCTTTGATTTGAGCAACAATAACAAGCTTTTTCATCATCACCATCATCATGTAAAGTTTGTCCTGGGGTGGTGCTAGAGGAAAGGCCATGGGTAGCCTGGTCCAGACTTCTGATTTGCTGCCCATATCCCCAAATTTGTTCAGCAATTCAAATAGGTCTGGTGTTTTGCTAATTAACAGCTGTTTGTCCTGGTTGGAGAAACAATCGACTAAGCCGAGCTTTGTAGGTGACGTTAAGAATGGGGACATGGTCTTCCTGTGCAAGAGCCGGAGAGATAGCGACAGATAATGCCACAAACATGGCGACAAGAGTGGGTGAGACTGAAGCAGTTTAGCTCAATTTACATAAATAACAACTTTTAAATTGATATTTCTTCAAACGATATGAAAAACTGCTCCTAGCTACCACTACTGCAAGTCTTGTTACTCTGGATTGGTTGGGGCAAAATAAGCCCAAACCCCACCCCACCCCCTAAAAACAGCTAAGAACAAAGTCTGACCTCAAGTCAGACTGAATAACGAAGTAAAAACAAATGGAAATTCAATCGGATTAACAGGCCATTGAGTCATTAAAATCAAAATGTTTATCTCATGCATATAAGAGGTAAATGTCCATTAGATTTTCAGATTTCTTGAGAACAAGAGCAAATATTCCGCCTCCTTGATGCTTTGGCACCAACTCATATAGACTAATAAGATTATATCTCAGAGCCTTAATGGACTCTTTCAGCAAGCAACACTGCACATTAAGCATAACACAGCACCAAGTAAAACAGCTATCGAGTAGCTTCAGAGGGTTTTATTTTTAGCTCTTCTCAACTCTCAGTTTTGAGTGTTAAATGGAGTGTTGAATGAAGAATTGTAATCTGGGAGGAACTGCAGGGAAGGATTTTGGACATTTTATTGACTCAATACCATGATTACATGGTGTGGAATATAAATAACATACAATACATGATATCCGAGGTGGCTACAGTTACTAGGAAACAGTTACTGGAGAAGAAAAATACAAACTCTATGCCTAACCACCTCATGGGCTTGTTTCTATTTAGTTCTCTGATGGACACTTACTATAACACCAACTTTACATTGGCTTTTATTCCCAACACAACATTCATAATTGCAGGGGGGAAAAAGTCAAAGCAAGCAGAGTCTGGATTTCAAAATGAATTCAATCTACCTGCTAAGAATTCCTAATGTCATTTAATTGCTTATTTTCTGGTTTGGTTACAGGCGGGCTACAGAGATAGCAGTGTCAAAACCTTACTGCTGAAGCCAAAGACAGCCCTGTGATATAGGGATTCAGGAGGACACTGGGCATTTCCTGCTCTTTCTCCTACCTGTCAGCTGGATTAGTTACAGATTCTCAGGTCAAAAGACAGAGCAACTGAAAGCCAAACAAATGGGGAAAAACAGGAGACGAAAGGTAAAGAAAATGAGACACCACAATCAAAACAAAGCCAAAAAGCCACTTTTCAAAATGGTTTTGTGAAAAAAAGAATCCCCTCCACCATCACCTGCTGATAAATTGGGACATTATTATAATTACTGACTCATAAAGCCTCATTATACTCAGTCTGGAACAGCAAGCAGTACAAATAATGAGAAATGTATTTACTTGTTTCATCACTTTCCTTTGCCCTAAATTAGGTGAGTGGGAAATTAGTTTGAATAGAGTGTGGATTTGTTTGTTACAAATGTCAATTGTGGACTGTCTGTGAGAAACAACATGAGGCATAGGCTAAATCATTTGGAGAACCAAATCAGGTGATTTTACTCACTAATCTTGAAAGAAAGTTTTGTTAAAGCTTTGACATAGTTAATGCCTTGGACAACACTTGTTATAGACGTATCTTAAGCATTTGATATCATTGATCACAATATTTTTCTGGAAAAATAGGACTAGATGAAGGTTCCATTAAATGCTGTCTCATTGGTAGAACTAAGAAATAGGTTCTAGTGGTACTTAATCGAGGTTAGCAGGTGTTCCACAGAGGTCTATTCTTGCTCCACTTCTATTCACAATATGTATAAATAATATCATCTCAACAGGGTAATATACATTTTTATGCAGATGATACCATCTCTTAATCTGGCCATGTTGCAAATCTACAGTCCATTTCTGATGCATTCCAGATCTCTCATTTCATATGAGCTTGTTTTAAATGCTAAAAAACAAATTGTATGCTATTTTCAATACCCTAGCAAAATAACTATTAGACGTGTCTAAAAAACAAAGGTTTGTTTAACACAAAATGAATATACACAAACTTGTCAAAATTGTAATCCAAACACATGTCAGAGTGCATTGACGTCTATAGGATCTTCATTTTTCTATCCCGCAGCGGCGCAGCCATGACAAGTACAGGTATGTGCTGGTCTGGTGTATGTAACAAATATTTAGAAATTTTAGCTAGC
This sequence comes from Macquaria ambigua, assembly GCA_008360985.2. Classification (NCBI taxonomy): domain Eukaryota; kingdom Metazoa; phylum Chordata; class Actinopteri; order Centrarchiformes; family Percichthyidae; genus Macquaria; species Macquaria ambigua. The sequence goes on along the minus strand of VMKM01000691.1, from coordinate 93,993 downwards.
TGTAATAAGTGGTAAATGGCTGCATTTATATAGCACTTTTATCCAATATGCTTTACAATTTGCCTCTCACCCATTCACACTGCTGGCCTGCTGGGAGCAATTTGGGTGTCAGTGTCTTGCCCAAGGACACTTTGACATGTGGACAGGAGGGGCTGGGGATTGAACCGCCAACCCTGGATTACCTGCTCTACCTCCTGAGCAACAGCTGATTATTCTACAGTCTACAATTAGTTTTGCACTTGATTATGGTGATATTGTATAAGAGGTCAGGCAAGCCAGCTCTGTTTCTTTGTTTACATCTCTCTTAAAAACACATCATTTTACAATTGCATTGTCTTGGATTATTTTTATTCTGTGTATTTAGTGCAATTATGTTTTAACAATTATGTGTTGTTACTGTATTATTTTTTATCTCATCTAATTATTTCTAGTCCACATTGATCTGGTATTTCTTGGTTTTATGTCTTTGTGAAGGACTTTGTAACTTGTTTATGAAGTGCTATATACAAAAAGTTATTATTATTATTATTTCTATATGCATGCCTCTCCCACAACCTTAAAGTCTCTTGACTCAGTGTATCACAGACGAATGTACCTTACCACAGGTGAAAACAATTCCTCACTCACTGTTGTATCTTATGAGAAAAGATGGGGTGATTTTAATTACTATGCTCCTTAAAGATGGGATGAGTTACAAAAACTTGAAATCTCTCATTCCTAACATTACTGGGATCAACACCGTGAAGCTGCCTCAGAGTCTTCCACCCATTGTAGGCACTGCTCTAGTTCAAAGTGTGCCTTAACACAGTTTCAACACAAGCCATCACCTTGCTATGTGGCACCTCCAGTGATGTAAACACAGTGTAATCTTGTAAGGCAGGTACATCACCTTTCCCACTCCCACAGCACATGTCCTCCTCTCCCTGCTGTGCAGGCTGACAGATTCAGTGCCGGTAGAAACGGGACACTCTCTGATCACAGCAACTGGAGCTAACTGAGGACCATGTAAGGTAACCATGACGACCAGGGAGGGGAGGGGATGGAGCTTCCAGGGGGTCGGCAAGAGTGCATTGGCTGAGATTGGAAGTGAAAAGAGGTGGTGATAGTGTCACGTGTGCTGTAGCTCATTGTGACATGGCGTGGCACCAAACACCTCTTGCTCTAGCAGCCAACTGCCAGCTTTCTGCAGTAAACACAAATTACTGATCATTTTATTAAAATGATTTTGAGGATTGTTCTTTTACAGAGCCGTTTGCATCTTGCTAGACTGTCTAGACTGGTTGTCACTTTGCAACACACACTCAACAACTCAGCCCCAAAACCACCCACTGACCACTTACTCTTCTGATGTATGAAATGTAAGAATAAAATTTAAAATAAAAAAAAACACATATTTACACATTACACACTCTGACCAAGTAATGTCCTTCAGATGGAATATATAATCCCTCTATCATGTTCTGGGCCTCCTTGAAAATGGGTGTGCCTGCAAAACCTCTATAGGGAGGCGTCCAGGAGGCATCCGAATTGGATGCCCGTATCACCTCAACTGGCTCCTCTATTCAAGTGTCCCAGTAAGCCATGACAGCATGACAGTGAGCCAACTTGAACAATACCAGGACCATGAGACGGGAATTCAAAAGGGCAGTGGATGAGGTCAAGCAAAAAATTTGCTTGGGGTTCAGAGCTAGAATTTGGCAAAAACAGTCAGGTCTAGAGACATGGGTATGGGCCAGGTTTGGGTCTTACTTTTACGCCCATGCAGGACTCACAGTCTGCTATGGTGGTTGCTCCTCATCCTACCTCAGCTGTACCCGGTCTACCCCCCTCCTTGACCAAATTATGATTTTCTGGCTGCATGATCTGTTAAGGTTGTGACATGCAGTAAACAAAAACTCCGGGCTTCCAAACATTGCTTTGTCACAGATGCTTTATGTTAATGTTTTTCTGTGAGCAAACATTGAGGAATGCCCCCAGGTGCTGGATCAGCCTGCCCAAGGACCTGAGATGTACCTAATTTCTGGTGCAGTGGCTAGCACTGTCACTCCACAGCAGGAGGGTCCTGGGTTTGAACACACCAGCCAGCTGGGGCACTTCTGCGTGGAGTTTGCATGTTCTCCCCATGCCTGTGTGGGATTTCTCTAGATACTCTGCCTTCCTCCCACAGTTCAAAGACATGCAGGTTAGGCTGATTGGTGTAGGTGTGACTTTGAGCATGAATGGTTTGTATCTACGTGTCAGCCCTGTGATTGACAGGGTTTACCCCACCTCCCGCCCAATGTTAGCCGGGATCGGCTGCAGCCCCCAGCGACCTTCTAAGAATAAGCGGTATTGATGAAGGATGGATGATTATGGTTATTATTTTATTCTGTCTCTTCTTCTATGTCTCTCTCCATTTTCGTGTTCTTTCTCTTTCTTTTCTTCTTAATCTTCATGTAAAGCACATTGTGTTTTCCCCTGGGTATGAAATGTGCTATATAAATAAAGCTTGCCTGACAAACAAACCAAAATTAGGTTACCCTCAGCTTCTGATTTATGTATTGCTTACATGCACATCACTATCTCCTATGTTTCTGTCTCTCCCCCATGTCTATAAAGTGCAGAGCTGCTCTCTAAGCTCAGCCTACATCACAGTGACCACTGGCTGATTTGATTTCATTTAGCTGTTCTCAAAGGACATAGTGACATTTTCTACCACTGACGCTGTCCTGACCTTTTCCTGGTTAAGGGGGTAATGGAGGGGGTCAGCTCACCTACAAAGGAGAAAGAGGGCACTCCCCTCGTAGAGGAAGTCCAGACAGAAAGGGCGGGGAGTAGTGATTATGTAGATGGTGAACAGGAGCTAAAAGAGATGGAATATTGAACTTACATTCATCAGGTGGACACAAACACAACTCCAATGGGATGATCACGTTGTTCTGTATCTGCTGGGTGTGTAAATTGACAATTGTTTGCTAATGTGTTAGCCATTATAACTTCATAAGAAGTTAACCCAGTCAAAATAATTCAAATAACGCAGCTTTAAAATTAATATAAACTGGTTTATAGCCAGCATTTAGTAGCCATTAAGGGAAGTGCAGCTTAAGGCATTGGCTTTAGTATTTAGTCTGTTTAGAAGCACCACTCATATAATGACCAACAGTGTCAACACCTCTCAACAACAGCTGGCCCGATTGTAAATTTTGTATGGCTATTCATGATCTCCAGAGGATGCTTCTTAATTATTTTGGTGACCCCCTGACAAGGCTGGATAAAATGGACAAGTGTTGTCTGTGTGGCAATTATGTTGTGGTAATTGGATTATAACACATATTTGCTTGGTAATATATACTACTGAAGCACAATTCAAAACTGAAACAGCCTTAAGTTGGCACCTGCAGTTTTTAATCCAATCTTGTGGATACAAATATATATACTGTATCTACTAATCTGTCTGTCTCATAAAAATCTGGTTCTAATACTTTTACTATTTTAGTTGATATTATGCGTACATGGTGCATGTTCCAATGTCCAAATTTGTGTTTAATCACATCTTCACAAACTAACTGACATACAGAAAACCTAGTGCAGATTAGTATTCCAGAGTATAAATACTGGGAACAAAACAGGTTAATAGGAGCCAACAGCTCATTTTTGCAGTCGGGGCCCCCCTAGCTGGTTACACTGGCCCTGCCCGCTGCCATTTCATCTAACTCCACCACCAACAACCACCAACACTTTGATCCTTGACAAATTATCACAAAAATGAATAACTGGATTTGAATGACATTTTTAGGAATGAAAGCTTTCTTCAGCATGAGAGATGGTAAAATCATCAGCTGGTTTTTTGTTTGTTCAACACATCGTTGTTAGTATGTAATGAACATTGCAGCCTCCTCGGTTTATACGGTTGGTCCTGTTACTTTTTCTATGACTTTGTTATGTAGTTTGAAGGAGTACTCTACTGTGATGATGCACAGCTGCAGAAGAGTGAAGTAGTTAGATAATGTACTGACGCCATTATATAACTTTGTGGAGGTCACTTATGTGCAGGAACTTTTGGTTTGTTGGCACTGAATCAATGCTGAACGTCCTGGACTCACAGACTTCCCAATTAAGTCTTCCTCCTTGTCGCCTGGGGAGAGCCAGACTTCTCTAAGTAGCAGATCTCCGCCTGAATTCATTTTGGACCTTAGCGAGGCATTCGCTAGGGCAGTGGAAGGGTGGAGGATAGGGGTGGGGTGTGGAGAGGGAGGTGTGATGTTGGTGGAGGGGGCTGCTCGCTAATAAAACTCCAGTGGCCCACCGCCCTGCCGAGGCCCCGGCAATTAAGGCTGAGACACAGAGTGTGGACCGAACCCACCATGAATTCTGTCTCGTCAATTTGCAGTGATGTTTGGATCATTGCACACACCGCAGGTCACATATCACAAGTTGGCAATTAAGGAACGGAGAGCGAAAAAGCACTGCGAAAAGATAACAGGCTTGGCAAGGGATTTTTGTTTTGTATCCAGACTTATTAAGCTCATTACAGTTTATTTTTAGCCAAATCATCCTACTGCTCTGGCAGATCATTTTGCTAACTTCAGTTTTTTTAGGGTACTTTGTTTAAAGGCACTTTTAGGCTTGAAAAAAGGATGGTTGATCTATTGTTTCCAATTTAAATTCTTTAAAAACATCATATTGACAGTATCGGAGTTATAAGATTTTCTAAATTACACTGACTAAATTATTTGATCAATGATGTGTGGATAGAAAAGAAAATACCATCACTAAGACAACACAGGGACTAGAGGGAGTAATGATACACAAGTAGACGAAATTAGTTTATGGATAACTGTTACCTATCTAGTATAGAAGTAAAGTTAGGAACAGACCTTATGACCTCACGAAACCTCCAAACTCCAGATTACAGACTGTCTTTATTGTTTGCTCATTCACTATTCCCGATGTAATAGACACTCAATTTTCCCATACTGAGTGGAGGTGGAGTGCTACATGCTAACAGCAGCAGCAGCGGAGGCAGTAGCAGTGTCAGCAGAGCTTTTCAGCACTGACAGATTAAGTACACTGCCATGATCCAAAGGCAGCGTTGGATATATGTTGCAGAGATAACAGTATGCCGTGTGCTACAACATTTTGTATGGTCCTGCGCCAAAACACAAACTTGCAACTGAAAAACACGTGCAAACCTGAGGAAGCTAGAATGCAAAATGTGTTGTTCACTCACAGATTTGTAATTATGTATGACTGAACTAAAAAATTAAGAGTATGTAGACATTCGTGGTGGGCACTGGAATGACTTTACTTGTATTGTTACTTTGTTCCTGCTCTGGCTCAGCACCCTGGCAGATCAATGAGTTTGCTAATTTATACAATTCAGTCTATGGGGGGAAAGGGAAGCAGAGGAAAAATGCTTAATTTGGATGAGATGTTGGATGGAGAAATGAGAACTGTAAACTTTGCAGAGAGAGCTGCAGGGGAGTGAACTTTGTCAGAGTGAGCTAAATCTAAATAACTGGATTATAAGATACTTCATATTCAGTAGTAGTAGCTCTACTTTAACATTTTCCTGCCAGTTTCCTCTAATGAGAACGATGGGCAGCAACAGCATCAGAAGGCAAACATTTAACATCCTTTAACACGCTGTATGATTTTATCTCCTGACTGTCACCAACTGACCCAGACTAGAACAGACTCGCTCTAACTTGGTTGGGACAATTGTGATGCACAAATTATGTTATTAACTGTAAATGGCTCAACAATCATAACAAGTGTCCCTGCCTTATGATCGAGGTTGGGCCACATGGTGTTATGCAAAGGTTTACACTTTGGGCTGTGTTATACATTATGGATATGGAAGGTTCCATGAGAAGAGGAATAAACTCACAGGATGTTTTAAGAATGCCATTCAAGAATCTAGGTATACGTTTAGTTTATCATCACTGATTTTTCAAAAGTGAAATGAAGCCAGTGAGTAATGTAGGTATTTTTGTTCTGTTCTAAAATGTTTTTAGATCTGTCTTTCGAGAGGAATGTAGAGGGGCAGAGAGGCATGCTGCATGTAATACTGTAGACACCACTGGGGTGGATTTTGATGAAAATTGGGGGAATAATGCACCTCACCGTTGCATTGTCACATTTGGTGTACCACACAGGAACATTATGGGTCAGAATGAGGTGACATATGTGACACTGATGGGCCAACAGAGTCTCATGACATGTATACTGTTAGCATGTTGAAATGTATTGTGATGAGGGAAGACGCGCATTGCTTCTTTGCCTGTAACCCCAATTCTCTCCCTGCTGTGTCTCTGCTGTGTCACTGACTGCTTCACTGCCCCTTGCACTTCTCATTTTGCACTGTTTTTCTCTCTGTCACCCACATATTGTCTCTTTCCCTGAGTTCAACACATTGAGTACAACAGTTTCCCACAGCGATGGAACTTCAGTAATGACAGCATTCTGATGGGAGACGTTCTGCTCTCAGTGTGATTGCTCTGCTTTTATTTTATCATTATTGGTAACAGCAGGAGGCCGGTCCCAGAGGAGGATCATTAACTCTCCAGATAATATAAAGTTCCATCAATCTTATAGTGGATTCTCACTGATACAGGTCCATGACAAGGAGTGATCAGACGCCAGGTCTTAAAGCGAGACTGTGTAACTCCTAGTTTAATTCCTAAACAATCAATCACGCTCTTACCCAATTCAGTACGTGTGTTGGTTATGTTGTGTGTAGTTTTGCTGCTATAGCCTTACTTGGTCTGGCATGCCTATGGCACCTAATGTTAGCAAACTTTGCATATTTTGTTGTGTAACTGAGAATCATTGAGTTCTAAATATCTGTTTTCTTAAATCATGAGGTGAGATGATTTTACTGACACAAACAGGCTTGATTTTCACAGATTCGAATGTCATTTTTCTCTATAGTAGTGCACTGATCTGCCTTGAAACAAAAGGAATGATCCCCTCCCTGTTTCCTTGTATTCTTGTCTTTTTGTGTGTGTCAGTGTAGCTGCAGAGCTTAGAATGATGAAATACTCATGTCTGCCAAAAACAACTGTAAAAAACAGGCAGAAAGGAAATGGATAACACAACGATACACAAATGAGTACATAAAATGTGATGTGACATGTGACATGATGTCAGGCGCCGAACATCCAGATCACTCTGTGCTACAAAACAGACATCAATAGAATTCTCTGTATGTTAGTATGTAAGAGGAGGAACAAAGTGTTGAAGAGGCAGATTCTTCTGTCAGTGTAGAACCCAACAGGAGAATCTGCTTTTCCACTTCAACAAAGTCTAAAAGAAAGTGCATGTGGTTAGCATCCGTTGGCCAGTTTAGCATTTCCTCTACTGTCTGTTGCATGAGAGGGAGTTCTCTAAAACTCTCTATAGGGAGCAGAGGGAAACACGTGGAGCTAGTCTTTCATGGAGTTTTCTTCCCTATTGAATGCTTCTTTTTTTTTTTCAAACTGCAGTATAAATGAATCTCAGATGAACCTCAGGACTAACTCCAGAACCCAGACACACACAAACATACCTGCCGCCATCCCTCCAGTCACAGACTGACAGGAAACACACAGCCTTCAAACCATGTGGCAGCTCCCTCCCATGGGGCTTTTAGCTGTTAGAAGAAGGTGCCATTTGTTTCCCATCCATCACAATATTGCACAATCCTTCGTCTTCATCTGCCTCTGACAGAATTTATTTCTCATTTAAGGATTTTTAAATGCTTGAAAAGCTTGTCTTGGAGGCTGAGCAGGCTGTCTGGGAGTCTGTTGTAGGGAGCACTGCAGCGTGCCACCTGTCAAGGATTTTGTTGGTGTGTCAACAGTGCTGCTGTCGGCAGTCAGATCCCTGACTTTAGTGGAAGCTTAGTGCCTCTATATCTCACAGCCAGCATACACAACTTCCATCTCTATTTACTAACTTCTCTCCAGAGTCACTGTGAAAGCTTGCTGTGGGAACAGACACTGCTGCCAAGAGAGACGTGTTACACCGAGCCAAATCAAACCAAATTAGTCGAAAAAATACAACGCTCAGCAGAAGGTGGAGGAGAGGCGTAGATTAGTGTTTCTCACATCGTAACACAGTGTGCAGTGCTGCTTTACTCCAGTGTGAACTCACGTTATTGCAAAAGCAGGTATGTTTAAGCCTCAAAGTGCATTCCTTTAACAGATGTAAAACGAGCAGGTCACGATGCAAAACCATGAAAAAAGTGTTCTGCTGTGAGGCTTTGCACAAAACAAGGCACAGAGGGAGGAATACACTAAGATGTACAGTAGGCTTGCGCGCTCAGCAGGTCGCAGGTAATTAGAGAGCCTTCTAGGTTACTAAGCTTACTAAAACAATTGTTCAAATGATTACCACACATGTATCCACCCTGCTAACTATGAGCACAGTAGGGTTTTTTTTTTTCTTTTTTTTTTTTGGAACCTATTTTTAGAAATGTGAATTTGTCTTTCTCCGTGGAGCCACCAAAATAATTTCATGTATCCTATAAGCCCTCAATTGACATTTCACTTTTGAACAGTGGTAGTTGATGAGGAGGTGTGTTCGACTGCCCTTTGAAATTCTGCACTGCGTCCCTCTAATAACAGGCTGCAGATACACATGTGTCCTTTTGTGTTCAGATGATGATAGTGATTTTGTCAGCTGACAGGACTGGCACTCATGCATCCTAAAAGTATTGGAGGCAAGGAGAAGAGACAGTGGTAATAACTATCCTTTGAGATCTATGTGACTGAATGTTAACCAACATAAACCAAGAAAAAATGCTCTGTGCGGGCAAAGGTACAAGTTAATTTCTTAAACCAAAATTAAACTGGCACTGTGGCACAGGTGATGTCACAGCTAGCAACTTACTTGCAGTCACAGTCAGAAAAAACACCCTCCCTTCAAACCTCCCAACATTCAAACAGGTTGCTGAGATTGATGCTACATTCTCGAAACCACAAAAAAAAGTAACTGTCACCTCCAATAAGATATTTAAAAAATAATGTTATTCCAGTGCATAAGACTTGATTTATTACTGAGTAGAGCATAAAAGCAAGGAATCACATATATCTAAAATTAGAATAATTATGCTGTAATATCAGTAAGTTTAATTGTAATAAATAAAAAGTTCCTGTTATATATTTGTTATTGAAATCACATCTTCCGTAACAGGCTTGTGTGAGAATTCAGGCTCCTGTGTTTCTAACACTGCCATTGGACTGCAGCTTGCCAGGAGCTTAAAGCTGTAAATCAAATCAAACCAATATTGTCCTGGATGTGAGACATGTCCTTTTTTTCCCCAGCCAACAAAAGAAGCAGAGCTGCGTTCCCTGTAGTGTTCCCACTGAAGACAAAAGGACCTATCGTCCTGCCTGTACGGCTAAAACTCAGCCAGGTCAGAGAGGCAGCGAGCCACTGGCAAAACCTTTGTATGCATTGTTCCTGGCTTGTGTGTTTTGTGTGTATCATATTGTGAAGGTCTGTGTTCAATTCATCTGAGTATGTACAGACAGTGGTGTTATGTAACGAAGTAATAATACTTCGTTACAGTACTTAAGTATTTTTTGGAAGTATCAGGACTTTACTTGAGCTTTTATATTTCTGTCAACTTTCACTTTTACTCCACTACATTTTCTAAATAAAATGTGTACTTTTACTCCGATGCAATTCCCATAAGCATCTTCGTTACATCGTTACTACAAAATAAAATTGGAAGAAATTTGGTAGCCTAATGATGTTGGAACACAGACTGCAAGCAAGCAGGTTTGGCAAGCTAGCTTGCAAGTTATATCGCTGGTTAATCACGTTAATGCGCAAGTGCAAACAAGTGCTCTCAAAGCGTGGTTAAGTTTCAATTTCGGATGAATAAAGGAATGGGAGGGAAGGAAAAACAAAGGATTTTGTTCTTTAAATTCTTTAAGTTGTGAATTTCAAGTGAAGTGCAAGTTCAAGTACAGTGAGGTTTAAGTGTAATGTACACTCCATTTTAAAGGTGGTGTGCTTAAAAAAATAAACGTCATAATTCACAAACGTCTGACTGCTTGCTTTTTTATTAACAGCATTTACTTGTATTTTTTGTACATTTAATATCAGAAAATTACTTTTGATACTTAAGTACAGTAAATATCAGATACTTTAAAACTTTTACTCAAGTAATATTACAACAGGTGACTTTAACTTCTACCAAAGTCATTTTCTGATGAGATACTAGTACTTTTACTCAAGTGTGGCTTTCAGGTACTTCATACACCACTGTGTACAGAGAAGATCTAGTTCATACACTGAGTAAAAATAGTTACAAATGCCTTAATACATACGATAAATACATAGCTTGATGCGCATAGGTACATGGGTGTGTATACTCTTAATGATGGATGTTAGTGTGTGTGTGTGTGTGTGTGTGTGTGTGTGTGTGTGTGTGTGTGTGTGTGTGTGTGTGACTGCAGCGCAAAAGACTCAGGAGCTGTCCACTAGCTGTGGTGCTGAAACCTTGTGATTTTTTTTTAAAGGATTTGCGCACTGTTCTTTTTTTTAAACAGTTGCCATTACTTTGTTTTTACAGTTGTTCTTGAATAATGGATCATTTCTAGATTTCTAAAATCACAGAAAAGAACAATGATTTACATGTGGTCCATAAAATAACAGAATAAATAAATATCAGAATCAGAAAAGCCTCATTGATACAGATATCAGTCTGTAAACATGCCAATTTGATTTTCAGTGGTGATTTTCTTCCATTAAGTGTCACAATGAACAGTCTTTAGAAATATCATGTTTACCAATAATAATTAAAACCAAATGCTTCAGTAGATTTTAATTTGACTGATTTCTGAATGTAGCTAAACTGTAGAGACACCTGAACACATACACACACACACACACACACACACACACACACACACACACGTACATCATTCAAAGAGTAGATGGCATAATCATGTACTACTGAGAGAGTTGTCACACTCTCTTCTCTCTAACACCATTATTTTGGAAGTTAATGAAGAAAACTGATTTCATCAAACTAACCTTTCCATCATCAGTTGGTATACAAGTTTAGAAGCTCAACAGTATAAAGTCATAGAGATGCAGAGGGATCTATGAACACATTAAAATGTATTAAATTGACCTAAAATGGAACTCACTGGCTGGAAGAATAACATTAGACAATAACAAAATGTATGTAAAATATCCTACTTGGGTAATACTGAATGACAGTTGAAATAAACACACATTTGGTAATATACAGGTTTTACAGGTCTGTTATTTCAGAATAAGAGGCTTCCTAGAAAGACCTGTGTAATTTGGTACTAATTATAGGGAAAACAGATACATGTTCAGTTGGCACACTTTCATTGAATTAATTCCAGTTAGCTTCTGGCGTAACGTAGTAAGTCTAGTTTAGTTAGTGCACAGCAGGTCAGCTGAACGTGTAAATGTTATCTATAGATGTTCAGGCATTCAGTTGAACACATATGAGTAATAAATAAATAATGAATTTACCAAGGACATTGATATAATTTGAAACAGATTCTTTCCAGGAAATTGAATGAAATGATTCAGAAATTACAGATCTGTAAAATCCCCTGCATTTCTGTTTAATCTAAGCTAGATTTGTTTTTAATTACACTTTTCTTAGACATTTGTACATCTGCTTCACTTCTGATATACTCTGCTTATATGTGTAGAGAGGTACTTTGCATACACTATAGAACAAAATGCTAATGTAAATGTATTTAGGAAACTATTTACAAAGTGATATATGCAATACATAATTGGAAATGAATAGTTGTCATAGACTAAAGAAAATTTAAAAAGCAATAAATCAACTTCACATTGACCATCAGGGGAAGGTTGGGACCAACTGCAAGACTTGTACCATTCAACAAACACACTAGCAAAAAATATTTCCTTTTAGCTTTTTCTTTCAGGTGAAGACATTGACATTGTGTAAAGAGTCACGGCCAAGAGCTCAGAGCAGACGGCTGCAGCAGAGGAAGACAAAGACAAGTGAATTCCAGATGATTCGATTAGTAAAGACAATAACGACACAAAGCATTTTCTTGAAAATCTTCAGGTTTAGACTATCGTTCAATGGAAACATAGAGCCAGTGTGGGTGTTCTGTAGGAGACAGCGTCACCAGCTAACATGAAGGATATGATACATTCTGATTTATTGAAGGACAGTGACTGTCTATAAGACTTATCCATGATTGTATTTTCTGAGATTTCAGTGGAATTTCATGTAAAGTTTGGTCATGTGCCAAGGAGCTTTTCATGTAGATCCATGGACTGTACATAAAGATGGACAACGTGACAGCTGGCCAAAAGTGAAGCAAAAACATCTGGATCGCCCCCTGGTGGCTGGCTGCAGTATAGGTCATAAGCCCCGCCTCCTCCATGTTAGTGGATGGGACATGGGCCAAACTGAAAAGTCAAAGTACACGTCAAATACATTTTTCCCAAAGATGGTTTCTGTCATTTTAGGTAGTTCTTATCACGCTGATGTTTGTTCAAGTGTTCGTTTTTCTGATCAGTTTGGTTTTAATTAGTTATTTGATGCTATAAAAAGGGGGTGAGACGTCATGATTGACAGCTGTGAGTGTGCTGTGATAGGTTCAGGAGGGTGTATAGGCGGGACCTCGACACCCCGGCTCCACTGCGGATCACTACTGTGCAGACTCTGGCTCCAAATGACGTCACCAGCGCAAGATAGCAGCTCCCGTATCCAAGATATTTTGGCTTAATTTTTTACAATGGGAGGAAGTGGAGACACGACGTCCATCTTTATGTACAGTCTGTGTAGATCCAAGAATATTTCACAGAGTTGAAAAGCATTCTCTGGGAGTATCAAAGCATTCTGGGAAATGTAGGAAGTAAATTAGATGAGACAGCCTAATGGAGAGAAAGCAAATTAGCTCACAAACTAACCCGGATAGTGACTTAATGGTGACCATTAATATTTGTGTGTGAGTAGCTTGCTTTTATAGCTTTTTCATGACTGAAAGTTGTATGTTTGTAAAGAACATTAAATTTGTAAAGAAATGCAGGTAACATGATCGTATGCATTGTGCTCAGAAATCCATGTTATTTGATTTGGATTTGGATTTCAAAAACCAACAGTCCAACGAGACTGTCCAAGTTTTTGTAAAAACATCCAGCAGAGATTTTTGAGGCTTAGACGATTAAACTTGAAGCTAGAAACGGTGTTTGATCACTTTGAATGATATATATATATATATATATATATATATATATGAAACATTTAGGGAACTACAGACTGCAGCTGCTGCAGTAGTCTCTCTGTAGATTGTCTGCATGTAAAAACAAGAAAAGTGTGAAAGAGCAGATTTAGCTGGATTCACACAGCAGAAAATCTTTCTCAGCTTTGTTTTTTTTCTCTGTTTTTTTCAGGACACTTCCTCACATCCGCTGTTAGTGCTGCTATCACTGGGGAGAGCGACAAGCAGGCTGCTGTATGTGTGTGTGTGTGTGTGTGTGTGTGTGTGCATCTCTGTACTAAAGTTAGCTTCACTGCTCTTTTCCAACCCACAGAAGTGTGATAAATCACTGCCATGACAACACATGCTACCATTTGCTAGCCCCACCTCTGATGGCAGAGCATCTTTAATACTGTGATTGATCTACATATCCCAAAATTCATTTGGGTTTTCATTCATCTACAGCTTCATTCTCCTCCATCTTGTCTAAAATTCATCCAATCAATTCTCCATCAATGCATTAATTGTTCTTCATTTGCTCACTTATCCTTTCATCCTTCCAGTATTAGAATTTATTTCTGCTTGTTCAATCTCTACAGACTAACCTTTACCAGTTTCTTCCTCGCTCTGTTCCTCCCATCATCTCATCAGAGAGCTTAGGTCTGATCTAATATCAAAGCTCTCTCATATCATATTAAATAAAGCTTTATGGTCAGGCCAAACATTACCATTCGCTCTCCACAGCTGTGTTCATCTTCCCCTCTGCCTCTGTGCTTTCATACAGAAGTCAAGCAGCTACGTCCAAAACTCCATCAGAGCCACTTGAAGGGGAAAAAAGGGATACTTCCCAAATTGTGTCCAGTAATAATTCAACATTTTGGAGGCACTCTGGAGCTCTGCGTCATGTACCCAAATTCATGTTCTTTTCTTCAAGTAATCACTCTTTAAATGACGGAAGACGTTTTAGAAACACATTTGGGTATCAACATCACACCAGTAAAAATGAATTTGAGCAGCAATGCTTTTCTCTTGCTGCGTTCAGTCACTCTGAAAACAAACAAGCAAATAATCCAACATTTTTCAGTGTTATTGAGCACTGATGATTTTAAAAACCGCTATGCAATTTTGTATCCCAGTGAAGATCAGTGCTGATTAGAGCTATAATCTAATAATTTGAGTTTTGTTTTAAAGACAACTTTGTTAAAGCTGCACTAATCAGTATTTTTCATGTTAACGATAGATCAATTGACTATGTGTAATGAGAAAGGAGTTGCTCTAAGAGACAAAGCCACAGAGAATTATCACCAACAATGCAGTTCCCCTCAGCTCTACGGAGCTTTTTAGCATCTTTTAGCTCATTGTTTTGGTTCAGTCTCACGGCTCTCATCACCCTGGTTTCCAGCAGCAGTTGTTTTCAGTGAAAAACCTGTAAAAAGCCACTGTACACACTACCTGCTCAGCAGCAAACAGCAGACAGACACAGTTAGAGACCAGCTGGTGAACATAGTGGAGCATTTAGCAGCTAAAGAGACAGATATTTCCCTCAGGAGTTGGTAGAGACCAAAAACAGAGCTAACAGAGAGGGAATACTGGACTTACATTCATCAAGTGACACAAACACCACTCCAAATGAATGATCATGTTGCTCTGTAACTGCTGGATGTTTAAATAGGCAACTGTTTGCTAACACTTTAGCTGTAACAACCTCAAATCACCCATTCACACATACAGATTTAATCATGTGACAGGAGACCATTCATTGTGAATTAAACAGAGAAACATTGTGGCGCCGCCCACCACTACTCAAAGACTTGAAAGCCACTGAGCGGCGCAACATGGGGATGTGGAGAAAGGTTCAAATTTATGCAAATACCCTCTGACATGTGGGAGCGACAACCAATTGTGCTTATTTTGATTCCCTTGCTAAACAGACGCAGAGTTGCGATCAATAGCTTGCCAATTCTCTGTGATAGAACCAGTATAGAGACAATAGGTGAAACAAGGCAATTCAAATTCAAATGATGCAGCTTTGTGAAAGTCAAGGCACTTTTGTGCCAACTTAGTGTAGTATTGATCCCAAACACAGTTGAATAATCATGATAAAAAAAAATGTGATCTGAATATTGAACAAAATAAATATCATGAATTGTGAATAGAACATTTAGTTCACATGAACCACTGACTGAGATGCTGATGAGAGGAACGGTTGCTCTACAAACTGCTCAAGGTTACAAGTTGGGTTTATTTTTTAAGGGTTTTGTTCTCAAATACTACATTATAGTCAAGAACCTGCTATTTACCAGTCAGCACTCACCACACTCCCGGCCAAATATCGAAGAAGACCTCCACTGAGGAAGGCTTTATTGAGAAAGCTGTTGTTACGAAACACTGATGCACTGATGGGGATTACAGTATTACATTTTCTACACCATGATCTGACCTTTAAAAAAGCTTCAGAGTGTAAACAAAAAACGTTTTTGACTAGAAAACTTTGAGATCAAATAAATCTTATCCAGAGAGGATTACATGCAACACTATGACAGTCATCTGCCTCTTAAAAGGTCTCTGTGACTGCAGCTGTGCCGCCTCATTCCCTCATTCACTTTTCCCTACATAATAAACTCAATAGATTACACAGCAGTAAATTGAGATTTTGAACAGCTATGAATCAGCATCATCATTTTGCATCAATATTCAGGTGTCTGTGAATCTGTAATTTACACATCTATCAAAGGAAAAGCCTTAACATGCTAAAGAAACTACACTAATGCAGAATCTTACCATGTGTTCAGACAGAACGCAAAGTGAATTTTAGAAGTCATGGAAAGACGTGAGTAGGTATTCACCCTGGACGGCACAAACTGAGGCGGAACTGAAACTCAAGGACAAAAATGTGTGCATCACAATTCATTTTGTACAGATATTCTGGGGAACATGGACGTCTGTACAACATTTCATGGCAGTCCATCCAACAGTTGTTGCGATGGCTTTCGGTCCGGACCGGTTCAAAGTGGTGGAGTGACTGAAATTGCCATCTCTAGAGCCACACCACTACAGCGTTGCTGAAAGAGTGTAAAGTAAACGTATTGCACTATGCAGCAAAAAGGGAGTGATGTCGGACACAGCCAAGGTGTGTGTGTGTGTGTGTGTGTGTGTGTGTGTGTGTGTGTGTCGGATATGCTGATCCTGTTTCTAGTGCTCATTCTAAAACTCCCTATTTCAGGATACTGAGGGTGAAAAATTACAAAAAAAGATCATGTCATGGACAACTTTTACACACATTTACACAGTGTACAGCAGAGCGATTTGATAAGATGCTACAGTCTGTGAAACACCTCCTCCCCTGTTTCTCATATTTATTATTTATATTTATTTCTATTATTTCATTTGTATTTCAAATGCAATAAACGGTATTTCTCATGTGTACTTGCATGTACAGGTGTGCATTATTTGGTGCCGTAGATTCCTCATGACCAACATTTGAAAGGTGAAAATCTGTTTTATTAAATGCTTATATTGGACCTACATGTGCTGAGCCTTCTTCTCTTCTTGCTGCATAAGTCACTCATAATAACACTTTATTTTTCATCTCCTAATTTAACAAAAATGTGACTTGTCTCCATCTCTGATTCAGATACAAATGTGCCATTCACGGAGGGCAAATGCAACATTCATTGCAAGTGGCAATAAAGCTTCACACACCCAAACTGCAAAGCAGATTGAAAGCCTCCTCTCCAACCTTATGCTGTAATAAACAATGCAGGGAAAAGATCATGTCAGACATGAAGGCCTGCAGGATAACAGAGAAGACCTAACGAGGAGGTGACTGACTCAACAGGTATTCCAAATAGGCTTCATTAATGTTTTTTTTTTAGATAATACTAACAACAGTGTATTTTTTAAAGTGGAGATGTCAAAACTGGACATTTCATTTCATTTTCTATTCAAACTGTGTTTTTCTCACCTTTGTATAATTATTAAGGTGGAGGCAAGAATGTAGACCTCGAGACACTGAAACTCTCAACAGATTACATGAATGTGAACATTAATGAATGCATAAGAGCATGCACACAATCAATATGCCTCATCAGGATCAGCTCAGGTTAAAAACTTCCACTACACAGCCAGTTTAATGTCTGTGTAGTATAATCTGAATTAATTATACATCATATCCATCATACCACACTGATAATCCAATTTTTAATGAAACACACAATCTTAGCAAACCAATGAAACCATAACCACAATAAAACCCTTCTAATTCAACCATTTAGAAATTAAATAAAAATGATATTTGACAGTTTGATAAGGAATAAAAAAATAAAAAATAAAAAAAACACCAGCAGCAAACAAAAGGCGGTAGTAGTAAAAGAGGAGTAAAGGGTTACATACTGAATCTTTGAGGCTCCAGCTCCATGCTGCTTGCCGCTGAGTCGCTAAAGCAACTGACACCAAAGAGACAGAGAGCAGGGAGTAATACGCTGCCAAGCTCGCTCTACCTCCGGCTCTCTTTCTCTCTCTCTCTCTCCTGTCTGTCTCCTCTGTTTGTGTGGATGTCTCTCTGCCTGTGATGGTGCTAACCTAATTTCCCTCTTTTTCTGCCCTTCCTCATCTCGTGACGATTCTTCACCTCACTCTGCTCTCTCTCTCTCGCTCTCTCTCTCTCCCTCCAGCAGCCTTGGTTGCCATGCACACCAGCTGTGTGTAAAGCACACCTACTACATGTGTCCAAAGTAGTGGCAGACAGATTGTGGGTTTACTGGATCATCTTCAGATATTTCTGTCCTGTCACGTGTATCACTGAGTGTGTACGGCAAAATCTGCATGATTGACGTTTACCTGAGCCCTCGGTATCAGAAGTGTAGCATCACCAAAACTCCAAGTCCTGATGTGAATCAGTTTCAGTTCCAATGACACACTGAGGTTATTTTGAAAGTGCATTCAGTAAAAGAAAACCATGTCCAACCCTGACCCGTCCCTTTAGTTTGTTCAGATTAAATATAGCTGCTCTGTAGCAAACAGCTCACCATCGCTAGCCAGTTGCTTAAGAGATAGTTCTGCTTTACATTGTACTCATCAAACTAATTGCTGGGATCTGGGAACACGGAGACGTTACTACAATGAAGTAGCAAAGCACTATGATCCGAAAAGACCCAAGGATAATTAGACCTGATCCAAAATACAGTCAACTCAAACAGACCCAAACAGAGAAAACACCAACACATGGTGATGCTCCACCAATTAATGAGCAGCCGTGGTCGAAAAGAGCAAAAAGAGAAAACGTTTTTTCTTTAGTTTTGAAAAATAAAGATAAGATAAGCCTTTATTGATCCCCAGAGGGGAAATTCAGTTGTTGCAGCAGCAAAAAGACAGAAATAAGCACATATAAATAGGGAAAGTAAAAAATAAATGAGAGGTATATAAAACTAGAATAAGAATAGAAATAAAAATAGAAACTACAAGAGTGATTAAAGACAAAGTTACGAGAAAGACACATTTCAGACACGGCAGCAACATTGCTCTAATGTCAGTCAGTCGGTCCACTGAAATTTTGTACAGACATTCGTGGTCTCCAGAGGATGAATCCTACTGCCTTTGATGATCCCCTGATTTTTTATCTAGCGCCACCAGCAGGTTCACACTTTTGGCTTTTAGTGAAATATCCCAAGAACTATTAAGTGGATTGCTATTGCCAGTTTGCTAAAGACCCTCATCTTCCCCTCAGGATGAATTGTGACAACTTTGGTTTCCTTTCACTTTTCATCTGTCATCAGGTCAGTATTTCCATTTGTCCAATACTTTGGTTACTGACCAAATACCTACCTAAGCATGGTTTACATGTTGTATTACCTTGAAGTGCCTTCATCATTTCAAAATGAAGCACAATTCGGGTCCCAGATCAGTCCAAAGGGGCAACAAACATGAGTAGTCAGACGATCAGACAGATTGTAAACAAAACAAGTTTATCCAGATTATCTAAACCATGTACTAAAATTAGTCCATTTCATGTTTCCTACCAACAGTCATTCTTGAAGACAGTTACTATTGACATGTTTTGTTCTTTAATCAGACTGCTTATTACTAATGCCACCGTGCATCCAGATCTCAGCTTTTAACACGGTGACTACAATGTTATTATTACCGATAGGAATGATGGTCAAAGGCACAAAAATAAAACAAAAGTTGTAATAAACCACAATTACCCTTTAAACACACAAAGGTTCACAATAGGTTTGCCTTCAGATCTTATTTTGAGCCGGCAAGATTCAAAAGGCAAGTTTAAGTCATTTTGGACAATGCTGGTCTGATTGGACAAATGCACCAGTGGCTAGGCTGTCATTGGTCTTTGCTGTAGATGTCATGTAATCTAGAAAAAGGTAGTTTCTGTCCTGGAAATGATGTCAAATTAGATTTTAGTAAATAGCTTCTAAATTTGAGGCGAAAAATGGAGCAGGAAGCAGAATCAGGCTCCATCTAATCTCCACCACTAGTTTAAATAGTTGCTCATAAGGTCAGGAGTTTGGAGAGGCGGTGAGTCATATCATCATAAAAAATTCCCATCATTCACTGATTGGTGGAGCATTCAGCTGCCAGGCTGAATCAACCCTAGTTAAATCTCATAGTGTAAGCTGAGCTCACAGGGTTTATGAAACAAACAATATCCTGTTTCTTACTGCAAATACATCACATGAAGGAAGCAAGACACTCCCAAACTGCTTTCCTACTGTGACTAGAGAGAGATGGAAGGACGCTCACGGGACGCTGGAACAATTATTGTGCAATTATGGAAATGGCACATGGTTTCAAACTCATTAGCAGCTACCATCTATAACAATGGGCCAGACAATGCCATGGTGGTTAGGGCATACTTTCACACCTGAGCCTGTTGTGTATGTGTGTGGAAGTCGGACGGAAATGGAGTGAAAAGAGAAAGAAATCAAACTGAGACAGATGGCAAAGAGAAGGAAGAGATGGGACTAATTTAGGTAAATGAAGACTGTATGTATGTATGTAGCCCTGCTAGCAGCCACTAGAGGCTGTAATGTTCATTATAGCACACAATATAAAAGTGTTGCACAGAATGAAAAACCCACTGCTCTTCTCAGAGCCATGCTCCAGAAAGGTACAGCAGCCAGATGGTGCAGATACAAGCAGAGAATGTGGTAAAGTTACAGCTTTTCTGGAGCACTGACACAGGTTGATACTGGGAAATAGGAGAGTGGTGTATCTACATGCTGTCGCTGTCAAGATGCACATCATGGCGAGTTGATGCACATCTTAAAAATTATGTAGGCCTGGGTAAAAACAACAAAAAACGATTTTCCCGAAAGATTTGCAGTTAAATTATCCCATCTATTCAGTGTATTATTTATCTATTATGAAATGAGAAATATTAAACTTTAATCAACATCAATGAAGGGCCTTCTTATTCATATTTAAGTTGTCTAAATGTGAGCAAAGCTAATTCAGAATTATCTCCTATGCTTGTACACTTTCACTAACCAATTCCTCTTTATTCATAGGGAACCTTTGATTTTGTATACCTGTTACAGAATATTCTGAAAGGTGTGTATTCTAGATGTTTCATTCCTATTTGGTGTTGCTCCATAAGGGTGCAAAGTAGTGAAAAACAAAGGAAATTGGCTGCACAAAAGCAGGCAATGTAATATAATTTATTCCACTGGCTGCCATCTCTCTGCCATTTGTACACAAATATGAAAGAATACACAGAAATGTACACATATACACACATTCCTCCAAAACACTTAGAGGTGCTGGGTTATGAAATTAGACTGTTTCCATGGTAGAATGTGACACATGCCTGACAACAGAGCTCACTCTCCCCAGACGCTTCAGTTATACCGTTTTTCCCAGTGGTTTATTTTTCAACAAACACCTGCAGTTACCCAGAGCGAGCCGCTTAATCCAGAACAGCAACTAAATCTGACATCCACATCCAATCACAACACTGTGTTCTGCTTTAACACACATCAAGCAGAGGGCAGATGAATGAGCTGCATGTTTTATTAAATCCACCAAGCAAAACCTTCAATTAGCTTGCAGTTTCATTACTGTCACATAGTGTGGAAACTTCAAATTAAATTTTGGTCAGGGTCACCTCTTACTGTACTTGGTGGGAATCATATTCATGGGTGTGACAATACAAATGGAAGATGTGCTTTTTGTGATGCAAACAAACTTTGTACAGGTTTCCACCTGTACAAGGTATTGGAGAAATTGAAAATTTGACTAGATGCACTAGATGAATAAATGTCTGGAGATCACCAAAGTTATTACAAATAATCCTGTGGGGAACATGAATGTCTGAACCAAGTTTCATGGCAATCCATCCTCTATTGTTGAGATATTTCACTCTGAACCAAAATTGTCAACCTCATGATGGTGCTAGAGGAAATTGTCAGGGGATCACCTAAGTCATTAAGATTCATCCTCTGGGGACCATGAATGTCTGTACATCATTTTGGGCCAAACCATCAATACATGTTAAATGTAGATAGATGTTGAAACTTTACTGCATGGTGCAGAAGTCATTGACCTGCTGGTGGTACTAGATGAAAAGTCAGGGGATCAACAAGTGATTAGGATTCATGCTCTGGTGACCATGAATATGTGTATTAAACATCAGTTGTTGAGACATTTCACACAAAACCAAAATTGCCTCATGGTGGCACCAGATATAAGTCAGGGGGCAAAGTCAGAAAGAATCAGGTAGTGTTTGATTTCATGTTCATGAGTGAAGTGCCCCATCTTTGCTTCACCACCTCACATTAACACCTTTCACAACAATGGAGCAAGGATTAGTGAGTCCTCAAGTCCAAACTTCCAGCATCTTTTGAACAGTTTGGCAGTGTGACCTGGGCTTTAGCTGATATTTCCATCAGCCAAAACCAACAGCAGCTCATTTCACTAATTAATCCCCATCTGTCTGATTTAAGTTATGCTAATTTGTCTGATCAGCTTCTGTAGAGTTTCCTGGCCATCTCTTAACTGACTCTTGGCCATCAATGATACCCAGTTAAGAACCAATGGCTCACTCTGCCAATCCTTTGAAGGCGTTATCCATGAAATTCAACTGGTCTGCTGGGCGAGAGCTTAATGTGAATAGATATCTGGGATTTTAGCATCAAGTTTGACCAGATTTCTAAAGTGAATGAATGCCTGCCGGGCAAACAGGATGATGCAGTCAACATGGGACTGCACTACATCTTGCAACACCTCGACTCCCCAAGGACATATGAAATGTCCAACCTGCCTCAGGAGCTGCTGATCCAGTCCTACACCGCAATCATCCAGTCTGTTCTCTGCACATCCATCACTGTCTGATCTACCACCAAACAGGACAGAAACAGACTACAAAGGACAGTCAGGACTGCAGACAAAATCCTTGGTGCCAACCTGCCCTCCATTCACTGCAAACCCATCACACCCTGAACACAACCTGTTCCAACTTCTCCCCTCTGGTAGGCACTAAAGAGCACTGTACGCCAAAACAACTAGACACAACAGTAGTTTCTACCCACAGGCCATCACTCTGATGAACAGTTAACATCAGTCACATTGTGTCAATAACCCTGTAACACTAAAACATCCACTTATCTACAAATTATAAGATATATATATTTACAGTTTAAAATACACATTGTGCTTTAACATGAACGTATCATCCATCACTGTCAAATATAAATCTTGTATCCCTGTGTAGACATGTATACATGCATATACCACCCACTTCACGTATCCATTCAATATTTATTCCTTTGCACTATTTGTATTTGATTACAGAAACACTCGACTTGTATATAGACATTGTATGTTGTTGGTCATTGTTGCTTTTTATGTGTATTTATTTATACACCTATTTTCACGTACTTGTATATAATAGTTCTATGTTTATTTTTACCTATCTTTGTTCAGCTCTGTTGTCCTTGTTTTTAGCTGTATGGCTATTCCTATCTTCCTGAAAATTGTCCTTGGAACTGTGTGTAAATACATTTAGAGCAACTTAACTTAAAGCCCGTCTACACATCTCATGGGTCATTGGGAAGCCAATGAACCACCACTGCTTTCAGCCAATAACACTTAATCTCCACTAGTATCAGAGCAGATTGATTGAAATCCACTGGATTAATGTTGCAAACAACATACACCAGTGACCTGTGGAGCTGTATGATGAACAGATGTTAGCAGCCAATAGTGAGAGAGGGAACAAATGTGCGGAGATGGAAATAACATTAAAACAGACGGAGGTGCCGTCGGGTAGTTGTCAGTAGTTGTCCTGTGATCGATTTGATTAGATATTTATTGAGTAAGTGAAAAAGAGTTGTGACCGGCGTGTAGTGCAGAAGATTCAGTTTGTTGTATAAGTAGGGTAATATGGTCAGGTGCAGTTTCCTAGTTCTGTTTCACCCTAAAAAGGATTATATGTTGAGGAAATATCACGTCATTTCGTGGAAAAGCCATTAGTGTCTCCAGAGGGAGCTGTGTGAAATCTGATAAATGTCCTCAAGTGATGTCACTTGAGTCAGCGTCAGTTGGGGCGGAAGTGATAATGTGTTGGTGTAAAGTTAGAAAGAAGTGAGCTAACCAGACCTCTGTAGCCTGCTGCTCATCTGTGCCGCGGGCTAGAGGCTCCAGGCTACATTATCCACTACTAGCATAACACACCTGAGTCTCTATCAACTATCCACCGAGAGTGTTCTAGGAGTACAATGATAAATCGGTGGAGAACTCTTTTAATCATTGCTGCCTGCCTCCAGCCACACCGCTCACGTGAAATCTATGCTGCCACCACTGCTTCTGCTGCTCCTACAGTATTTCAAAAGCCCCACCTCCAGCCCAGCATCCACTTATAGGCTCTGAGCCTACCTTCCCCTTGGGAGGAAGTCATTATCGTCACTCCCAACTCCCTGCTGTGCTGAGCTCCAACTTTTTTGCTGGAGCCCTCTGCATCAGAACCCCTGTAGGCCCTTGCAGTGGTCTCATTGAAATGAAAAGGGATTTTTTGAAGCAGAACCAATGTTGGTCTGAACACAGCCTTTGTGTCCTGAGGTGTAATTATTGCCTTAGTCTGCAGTTCTAGAGTCACATTATCGTGGTAAAACAACTTTTGCTTGCACCTCCTCCTTTCTTGTGTATGTGGTGTGTTGCGACAGCTCTGCATGGATGTCCGTGATTCGCAGAGCAGGGTGTGCTGAAAGTTCAAATTTTTAGAACTTTAACCATAGACCTTTGTGGGCAGTGCTTGAACTGAACTAAATAAAACATCACTTGTGTCTCTGAATTTCCAGAACTGTGCAATAACAAGTTGACCTTGTACAGAGACCAGACAAAAAAAAAATTAGCTTAGCAAAATATCGGCATACAGATGCAGTTCTGAAACGTAACAATCTACTACTAGCAACATTAGCATTGTATCTAAGGTGGCACTGTTGGGTACAGCACCACTGGGAGTTCCTGTGTGGTAAATACTACGATGACCAACTGTGAATTAGGGTTGGGCGATATGTTAAAATTTTCCAACTGGCCACCGTCAGCCTAACAACAGGCTATTGCCGATATATTTGTGTGAGTGTTTGCGGTGCACGCAGGGGGCAGAAGAGTCCCCACTCCCCAGACTGACATCCGCGGTCTATAATATGAAAATCTAATTTCACTGAAACATTACAGCCTATAGGCTACTCTTCTTCAATTAAACAAAATAAATCACTGTGAGATCTTTGTTAAGCAATAAGCTGTAAAGACAGGCTGAACAGCTGTCCGTCACTATTTGAGAAAGAGTCCAATGCCATCAGATGAAGGACGCCTCCGCTAACAGCCTCCAAATGAACAAAGAGGTGGGGATAACTATAACTATGCTATTAAATGATCAGGGTGCACAACTGCACATACAGTTTTTGGTCTAGTTCTCAAATACGATTTATGAATCGACGTTGCTTTTCAGCGCCAGTCGATCGGACAGCAACCACTAAAGACGGCCTAATTGTCATTTAGTCACTGCCCTGTTTTGTGAAAGATCTGTAGGAAATCAGTGCAACAAGAACGTGCATAATATAGCCCAACTCCAACTGCCAGTTCCTATTCGCTCACGCTATGAATTGCGCTTTACAGGTTAATTATTTACCGAGTTGAATTCTCAAAGAGGCAGACCTTAAATTAGCAAAATAAAATGACAAAAATCGCCAAAAAAAAACCAACCAGCAATGGATTCAGCCAATCGTCAATAGGTGATATATTTGTCCAATCGCCCAACCCTATTGTGAATATGCCTTTATATTATGCTTGGTAGTTCCTACAGAATTAGCATGAGGCCGACTCGAACTGGTGCAATCTTTTCCTTCATTGTCCCTGTTGATTGCGTGTAGCCAGTTTTGATCACAGAGGTATTTCTGTACGCAGGGCAGCCTCTCCTATGAGAGCATTTTCTTGCACTGTGTTCTCATTCATCTTCTTTCACAGAGAAATATTGACTCTTTCTTGAAATCAACAAGCTGAAGAAATTTACAAAGTATCATTGGGGATGGTTTTCTTTTCTTTTGTGTCTTTTGATGTGATCAAGTAATTCTTGTTTTGCCGGCTTTGTTCGAGCTGCCCTTCATGTATCCCCTAAATTAGCTTTGATACAGTTCAGTGGTCCAGGGGGGACATAGATTAGTTCTTAGTTAGCTCCAGCTCTGATTGAGCAGCCAGATGTAACCTGACAGAGGGAGGAGAACAGCATTAAGGCATTGATTTATTCATTGGAGTGGTGAGGAGGCTTCTCTGAGCGCAGACACACACTCCTTTTGAGGCTGCAAACTCATTTTTAGCTCCACTCATCAGGCACTATCAAGTTTCACTCTAATTTCCTTCATTATCATTCATTTTTATTCATCTTCACTCATGTTTTCGCTCTCTAGTTTCTTCACAGATTCACCCTGGCAAAGTAAATGAATCATTTTCTCAGATGAGTTCAGGGTGTAGCATTATTTTCAGTTCTCAAAGTTGTTGTTTCTCCCACAACTTTCTTGAGCTCCCCAGAAACAGATAGAAATGGAAGCTATGACTGTTTTCTCTTCTTTTTTTTTATCTTAAACAATATGATAAATACACTGAGTGACTTCTCTATGTTTGTGCATCCAGGTAAGAGTCATTTTTGTTGCTATGCCAGAAGCACAGATTAACTTTGAGGACTGTGATTTGGTGGGTGTTTGGCCAGGACCAAATGTGTTTATTTAATGGAGGTTAATGGTTAATATTTTTGCCCTACACAGTGGGCACTGATCTCAACTCATCTGCATGAAGGGAAAGACTCAAAATGTAAACAGGGATATAGCTTGACATTGCAAGGATGATTTTATTATTTTTTATGGATTTCTTCTTTTATTTTATGGCTTCCTACGTAACCAGTCTAGAGGTACTGTGTTAAAAGTAACTGGATTAGCTGTTTAAAGAAGCGTCTCTGATAAGAATAAAGCAGCAAATACAGTTGGCTTTAGTCCTTATATCCTACTACAGCTTTTCTCCACTGATCTGATGCATTTCTGCCAACTGCAAATGCAGTGATCATAACTTCAAATGCAGTGGAATGCATGCAAATTCTATTGACTCAACTGTTACACAGAAAATGTGGTTTGCAAAACAAGTTCAAACGCTGAGTGCAGATTTCAGATTAGAGTTGGTTTTTTTTTTTTTTTTTTTTTGCAAAAATTAAAATCTCATGTCCAGGTCACAATCACTAAGGTCACGGTCACTGTAGTCATGCACTCATGCTAAGGCTAGATTTGTCACACAAACTATTTTATCTGTATGTAGATAAAAGTCTATGAGCTAATGTAAATCACAGGCAAGATATGGAGCAGTAAACGCACTACTTAAAGGATTTTGTTGATTTTATTTTCAGTTTGGTTTTCTGTGTTGACAAAGAGAATTTTCAGTATTTTCCTTTTACACCAGTATGTGATTTTGCTGATCATATTAAGAGTTATGCATGGTGCATGGATTTGTTTCAAACTGTGCAGTCACTGACAGTTTTTGTTTATAATCACTGTAATTATGATAACTGGTGATAAAATGATGCAAGAGAGAGTATCAAGAAAGGCCTTCGAGGCGGCCTTGCCACAACAAGCCATATCAGGTAGCAGGGAGAAGGACCCAAAATGCAGACAGGTAGACAGGAGCAGTCCAAGGATTTATTCAGGGAATACAAAACTCACACAAACTCAGGGACAGACACGCAGGGAATCCACAGGAGCGACACACGAGGAGAACGTCCAACACATCAAACACAAGAACATCAGTAATCAAAATCCAAGTGCAGGGAAATGCAGACAATGACGCCACAGAGAACAAAGGGAGAGGACCGGTATATATAGGGGAGGAGACAATGAGGGAAACAGACACAGGTGCAATCAATCAAAAAAGGCGGGAAAAGAACAAAGACAGGAAATAAACAGCACACAAAGAAACAAGAACAGTAATTTCAAAGTAAAACAGGAAACACAAAACCAAAAAACACACAAGTCCACACTAGGGTCCTTGGGATCATGACAGAGAGATTTGTTTCCAAGAAAGCTTTCAACTGCATTTGAGAGCATTAAAGAATCTCTTAAGTGAAGTTAAGGAAATCTTCTCTCTGAAAGTTTTATTGTGACAAAAAACCAGCAAAATACTGAAATACATACTGAGCCATTAAAAATGGGAAATGACAGTGGAACACAAAATAGTGAAATAGCAAATGTGATCAGTGATGAGCAGTCAATGACCTCAACTGTGAAGAATAAAGAACATAAACAACAGCTGCCCGTTGCTGATACTGTGCTGATTAGATCTGCTGGTTCCAATACCATGTTAAACACACTGAGAACTTCATTGGCAAGCAAGTTAGAGTCAGCAGGCTCTGGAGAGACGTGATAATTTATGTAGAAAGCTTCATCGTAAATATGTAAATATGAAGCATATTCGTGCATTAAAGCAGTTTTCCCTCTTCATCTTCTACTCTGTTTCTACAATGCCTACATGTGATAGTAACCCAGGACGTCGGCCTCCTGTTGATCTGGACGAGCTGCAACTGATAAGACATAAAGGGCACGATTTAGTGACCACACTACAACACATACATAAAGTATGAGCTTATCTGGAAGAGCAGATGTAGCCTAATGTGTTTCACATAAAGGATGGTGTGCAGTGTGTATGTCAGCGTATTGGGCTTTAGTGTCATGTAGGGATCATGTAGGGGTTTTGTGGGTCAATGTACTCAATATTTTCCTCTATTTTCTAATGTCTTAACGCACGTTGCCAGCATAATCATTGCCAAAGAAATATGAGAATTTTATTCCTACCAGGGTGAATGGGCTGGACTGAAGACTACATTTCCCATAACAAATGTTTCTACTGTTGGAAGGGGGTGTAGAGTTGCTAAGAGTAAGAAGTTATTTCAGGCATCCAGGATGTTATGATTGTCATGGAACTCTCCAGTTTGAATAATCGACACAAGAGACATCTGTGTTAAAAAGGTTATTTGATAAAAGGTCAAAGCTTGTCATATTATCACTTTACAAAGTTGATATGGCTAACATGTTAGCAATCAGTTGTCTATTTACACATTCAGCAAACATAAAGCAACATTATCATTCAGTTGGAATCATGTTTGTGTCCACCTGATGAATGTAAGTCCAACGGTCTCCACCAACTTCTGAGAAGAATATCTGGCTCTTTAGCTGCTAACTGCTCCACTATGTTCACCAAGTAGTCTCTACCTTTGTCTGCTAGCCATATGCTGCTGGGTAGGTAGTGGTTTTATCAGATCTTTAGCGATGAACAGCTGCTGCTGGAAGTGAGGTTGACGACAGCACCTGGAAAACTAAAACAATGAGCTAAAAGATGCTAAAATGCTCCAAAGAGCTGAGGGGATCTGCAGAGTTGGTGATACTTGATCCTCTAGAAATGTAAAAATTCAATCCGTGCAGAGAATTCAACTATGACTCCCAAGGTGCATTTCAGTAAGAGTCATTGCCAATGTAATTTCCTATCAGCAAGTAGAAGCTAAAGATTAGACTTTGTAGAAACCTGATAAAACATTCATAATTTTAAATCAGTTCAGTTTCAGATTATTGGTCAATGTCAGATGATTTCAGCAGCTACATCTTGTTCCTAATTACAACAAAAAAGGATTTTGAATTCACCACAGCTCTGATTTGTGCCTCTAACTGGCCTCTTCTCCAAAACAACGGTGGCTGAGGGTCATGTAGTATTTGGAGCCAATTGCAATACCAAATTTAAAAAGTTAATCTGGGTAAACAGAGGTTAGAATGAGTTTTTCCATCGACGTACTCCTCTGTCACCTGCCATTATAAAACCGTCTGAACTGCACTGTAAAAACTGAGCCCTGTTTTCTTTTTTAGGGTCACATTTCCCAATGGAACATGATTTGAAACACTGTGTCAGTGGTGGCTGCCAGTCCTCTCAGCAGTGACCTAATCTGTTGATGTTTAATATGCTGAAATCTCAAAGTGAGTGATAATGTTGTAGTGATAAAATGGCAGATGTAATACCGTGAGACTCTAGCTGTGTCTCAAATCGCGTACTCCTGTTAGTACACTCACATGCAGTATACTGTGTACACTATGTACTGACGCGTTAATTTTGACAGAGTAGTGTTGTCCCAAATCGAATACTGCTGTTGTGCGCTTACCGGAAATGACATTTGACTGCGTCTTCTTCTTCTTTTTAATGACGGATTGCAACTGGGCGGAGCATTATCACCAACATTTACCGCGATTGCCGCACGCTGAAATATCTGCCAGCACGTTTGCTCACTTGACTTCAATTTATTTATATTAAAAATGAATGAAAAATGAACGTGCTTTTACTTTTAGCCGTAACAATTGCAACCGTGGCCGCCATTTTCATACGTTGGTGGTCCTCCCCTTCCGCTATGTGGCCAAGATGGCGACCGTTGAGGGTGAGAAGTGTGCAGCGTTCCACACTCAACTTTCTGGCCGTTTTGTGTACACCGTCCGGGTACTTACAGTACACTGCATTTTGCCATACTTACCAGTGTGAACGCACTTATGCACTCAAAATACTAAGTTTGAGTACGCAAGTACTTGATTTGGGACACAGCGTGTGTCCTCTTCTACCCTTGCTTCTCCATTTCTAAAGCACAAACTCTTCCAAATAATATCACACTGCAAGCAAATGTAATGTACTCTACTGCCTTGTGAGTAGTGTGTGCATATCCATACACACATACAGACTCAGAGGGTTAGGAACCCACCCAAGGCTTGCAGTCCCATTCAGCAACTGTGGGCTCATAAAGGCGATGGTGCAGCTGAGGACAAATCTCTTTTCTCTGCTCCAGTTGCAGATGCTGCACATCCCCTCCAGCCCTACAGAGAACTCTGCAGACATGTTTCTCTCCACCTGCCTTGCTTATTTTCTCTCTCTTAATCCTATTATATCTTCAATGTCTGACCTTGCTTTCCTCCCTTTCCTATCTGTCTCTCATGAGCGTGTGTCCTCTTTGTCATTCTCATTGTTTCCCTGTCGCTTTAGGTAAGTCTTCATTCCTTAATTTTATTTCTGACATCACTGTTAACAACTAGTCACATATCACTCCTCTACAAATTTGCCTAAAGGACCATCAGTGTACCACAGAGACTTTCAGCCACTTGGTGATGTTTGAACAGCAGCCCACTTCCTGAGGCTTTTTCAGACATTTACTAATTGGCCCAGAACAAGGTGACAAAACTTCCAGAAAAGAAGTTACCTGTAACCATTTGACCGACTGTCTTATCAGTGGTGGTATCACTTTTTGGGGAACTGTTGAACCACTCTCTTCTGCACCACTTAACCCACATTTATTCCTCAGAGTTGCTATTTTCTGCTGTTTAGATTATGGCCATACATCAACAAACGGCTGTCTTGTTGTAACTCCATCTGATTTCATGGATAACTAAGTACAAGTATTAGGCTGTACAAGTACAGCTTCAACTGTGCGTATCTCAGCAGGCTGTTGGAAATGAATCAGGAAACCAGGGGAACATAAGGGACATGGCAAACACAGTTGTCTAGAGGACAAAATTGTGCCAAGTAACCTATTGTCCAACATGTAAATCTGCCAAGGTTGTTTGGAAAACGGCTTTGAGGAAACTGGCTTGGTTTCTGGCCATAGACACTCTTTGGAAAGGTGTTACAGTGTGTCACTTCTTCAGTTAATCTTAGTCAAAACTGCTGTTGTGTTGGTGGCTGGAGCTAAGAGACCAGAGAACAACTTGAACCGCAGCCACACATTGATGCTCTATCCACACTACTACGTTTTTGTTTTAAAACGCATAACTTTTACTACATTTACACCTAGCGCCCCCCACTACTCCGGCGTTTTATAAAATGGAGACCTTTTAAAACGCTGCTCTCCCCGTTTTAGTTTGAAAACTCTGGGGTTGCGTTTTAGTGAGGACGGGCAAAAAACAGAGACATTTTAAAACGACGACGCAGACACCCACATTCACTTCCTGACTGGGTCTAATCAGCCACAACGTGTACTTCCCTGATTCGTCACGCCAGTATCACATGACCCCTCCCAGACGAAAACAAACGACATCAGCCTTGACTAACAGCGGTTAATTCTACATTAATAACAAATTACAGCACTTCCTGTCAGTAACAGTTCCACCTGCTCGTTGGTCCAAACAGAGAAATCTCTGCTCTTACTTTTCTCCATCTTCGTTCGTAGTATTTTCTGCAGCTAAGCAACCAACCACAGAGCAGACAATCTGCTTCCTGTTTACACGGCACATGCACATGAAACAGTGATAAATCGCTCGTGTGGACGGAGATCATTTTCGTTTTATATGCTGTTTTAAAACAAAAACGTAGTAATGTGGATGGAGCCTTAGAATGCTGACTGAAGATGTTCTCATACACACACATACGTACATGCTTGGATCAACTTGAGATTGAGTATTTCTGGTTTTCGTGCAGTGTGTGATTTCAGAACATCAGTCTGAGTGATTGGTGACATTAAGGCTGCACTAATTAATATTTTGATAATAACAATGGATTAAATGTGTGTATAAAGGACTTGTAGTGATGAACCCAGAATGATCCCCTACCTCTACAGAACATTTGAGCCTCTTTTAGCTCATTGTTTTTGTTTTATGACCCACAATTTTACTGTTTTGGGTCCATCTCACTGCTCTCATCAACCTGGTCAGATACATGGAACTACTGACCTGAGTGTTCACTAATATGATGTGGACAAGTTCAAAGAGTGTTGCTGGTTGAGAAAATAAGGTATCCACTGAATATTCCCCAACTCTTGAGTGTACCAGAGTCGGTATGGCAAAATCGGGCTGAGCTTTTCCTGCTACATTCAGTCTGGGCCTCCATCACCACAGCTTGTGGTTGTCTGATGTGGCTTAAGCTGCCTACATTGATTGTTCTGTCATTAAAATGTACGTCGGCCTGATTCATGTGTTTGGGCAAGCTGAGGTTGCTAAGGGACTTGTGATGCACTCACAAAGCCTGTGCTTTTTTTCTGAGATGGGATTTATGCCCTTTGGCATTTTGCGATGGGGCTACGCTTTGTGTGTGTGTGTGTGTAGGTGTGTGTGTGTGTGTGTGTAGGTGTGTGTGTGTGTTCAGGCAATCCACTTAACTCCCTCTTCCATTTGTCGTCGGTGGTGACATTAATGCTAGGTGATCCATTGTTTGATCAGTCCACGCTCAATTTAAGATTATAATGAGCTTGGTTAAGTGAGTTGAGGTTTTAGCATAAAAAGGGTCTCAAATTTTAATAACATGACAATCATGGTCTGGGGGGGGTGAACTCACACCAGGGCTTCACTAATGGAGGATTTTAAAGGCAAATATGATATGAAGACAATCAAACGCTGGTGATACTGATCTGGTCTTCTGCATACACTTTAGCAGACTTTAGTGGGAAAAAACACTGAGATGCATATTTAACTGAGAGAGATGATTAATCATTTGTGACTGATGGTAAAAAGTAGATGCTCAAGTTTCCTTCATTGATGGCTTCTCAGACATCAGTGCACAGACTGATATAATTATTGGTTTGCTAATATCTGAGGTTGACATGGGCCTTTTATTAAACCCAGCATATGAAAGCATCACTGTCATCCAACTACAATATGAAGGAATATTTTACTCGGCTAAATGGCTTCAGGGCTGTGAGTCTTTCAAAGCTGCAGTGATCTCTGTCCCATCGTGCCTCAAAGAGCTGCTAAACCATTTAAAAGAATCTCATTAGAGTGTCTCATGTTGGTCTGAATTGTTTCCCACGCTGAAAGAAACACATTTCTGCTACAAACACTAACAACTTGTGTTTCTTTTAATGTGCAAGACAAAAAAATAGTCAATTTTCAAAGGGGTACTCCAGTGATTTAGTAATGCAGTTCCATAAAGTTGGGGGACCTGCAAGAGTCAGATGTTTTGTTTATTACATTTTATGCTTTTATTAGAAGGTGACAGGAAACGGTCCCTGTCCGGACTGAAACTGGGGACGATGCGGTTCATGTCCAGCGCCTTAACCCTGAATCCACTAGAGCGGCCAAGACCGATTTAAAAACATGGTCAAAATCAAAGCATGAGAGTCCAAGACGTCCTGACTTTTAGTGGGTCAAGCTCCTAAAACGTTACATCCTACTTGACAGTTTTTTAGAGCCCTGCCTTGTAGGGATGTTCAGGCCACAATTACTGTGGCCAAAAATATCACGGTAAACTGTATTAACACCATATTCATCAAACCTTCCTGAAATATTACTATTAAAGGTGGGGTAGGCAGTAATTTTTTGGTGTCACTGTTTTCAGAAAATCTATCCTGTGACGGGAGACTTTGGCCAATCACAGGTCATTGCAGAGAGACATACCTTCAGATGGTGAAAGCCTGATTCAGTGGTGGGAAATCCTGCAGGAACTCCTCCAACTTGTAATAAATTTCTAATACCTTCTTTGCCTACAGCAGCCTATAGTACAAAACAACACATCCCAGCTCCACACTGAGCTTCAGGCTCATTACGTTCCATAACATGACGCTCATATTGACGAGTGGCAAAGAGGCATGATAACAAACAGTGGGGAATAACTTTTGAGGGGGGAGCGGTGTGTGTGTGGTGTACTAGCCACTCATCCCGCTGTTAGATGGCGTTGCAGCTGCCTCTGAAGCCTGGAGCGTTCTGCCCTGCAGCCGCAAAGCGCTGGAGGGGCGTCAACCGACTCCTTCTGCTGCCGGTCGAAGTTGAGGGTTTGGTG
The DNA here is from genome assembly GCA_008360985.2 of Macquaria ambigua. Taxonomy (NCBI): domain Eukaryota; kingdom Metazoa; phylum Chordata; class Actinopteri; order Centrarchiformes; family Percichthyidae; genus Macquaria; species Macquaria ambigua. Next base: position 59,518 of record VMKM01000691.1, on the reverse strand, counting down.
GGAGGGGCTTAGCGGAGTGATACGAGGCAGCAGAGAGAGAGGCAGAAGGTTTTGCCTAGGTTGCACAGATTTTGCCTACCCCAGCTTTAAAGCTAAAATAAAGCAAAAGTACTTCACACCATGGTTGATCAAATCTAACAAACACTGTATATGTTTTTGTTGAACATGCAAAAGCATGAACATAAAGTACACTTACAACCACCCTAAACACAAGCAGATTGGTGTATTCAAAGTTCCTAATATTCCATCCAAACTAATAGCCTATTTGTGGAAGTTTCATGTCAATATTAGCTGCAGTGCTAAATGAGCCTGGTTAGTTACTTAGCTGTAGCTTCCAGCCCCAAAATACAATTTCAGCAGCTATTTCTTCTCAAAATAATTATTCTAACTTTTATCCCTTTAGCTACCCAAAACATAAACTTTTGACATTTAAATGCTTTTTATTTGAAAACCAAACACAATAACCATCAACAAGTTTTAAGTGCAAATTCACATCATTGGTGAAATTACCTTATGACACAATGATTCATTAATAAATAGTTTTTGGTTGTTTTAATCCCTGTCATATCCTAATAATTACTGCTCTACACATTCAAGCATTTAATACACACATAATACACAACATGCTCCTCTGTTATAATTTCCCTGGAGCCTTTGATGTTGTATGTAGGTTAGACCACCATCACCCTCTGCCTCGTTCAACATGCTCTTCAATATTGCATGAAATCATCTTCATTATCCTTCCCTATCGCCTCAGTATCGTCTCACACCTCTCCACCACCCGCTCCATATTATGCACATAAGAATATTTTTCCATTACAGTGTGTTATATTATTTATTAACCTAGCGTGTGGCAGTTGGTAAATGGCAAAGAGCGAGCCAGAGGTGCTATTGACGCTAATTGCTGGATTGATAATGAGTCAATGTAAGGAGAGCCATCCTTTGGGAGTGGGGGTGTATTTAAGTGCATGTACACACACACACACACACACACACACACACACGGGAATATTTTGATGTAGCCATGCGAGCCAACTACAGATCCATTACAAAAATGTATGCAGAAAGAGCATACATTACCACAAACATCTGCACTAACACAACTCACTTCATGTCATGGAAAAAGTCAGAGCTGATAAATGTTATGCTAGTCTAAGGACACCAGGATATTAATTTTTAAGATGCATTAAGTCCATTTATCTTAGAATGAAGCTACTACAACTACGCACTAAAGTCGAGGGTATCTAAATGGCCATTACAGTCGTGCCGTAATGGTGCTTAAAGGCATGTATCTAAATTACAACTGTTTTTTGTATTCATCTATCCTACAAACCAGTGCTTCCCAACCTTTTCAGCTCGTTACCCCTTAAAATTAAGCAGCGTCTACTAGCAAGGCCGGATTAACCCATGGGCAAAAAATGAGCTGCTGGGTAAACTGGCTCCAGGTTTGCTGTGTGGTAAAACACATTAATGTAGGAAGATATATGCATAAAAATTAAGGTCTTCAAACCAGTTTTGCACGCAGGAATCCTCTTCAAGATGGACCTGAAGATTAGGTAATACAGCAGGACCTGCCATCATGTCAGTTAATAGTGTAATTGAGTGGTGCATGCTCCCGAACAAATGGTATAAATTAGCACAAACCAAATGACAGACAGTAAGCGGGCATTCAGTCTTTCTCGGATGACATCGCGTCACGTTGCAGCAAAAGCCGAGACTGGTTCAACTTTTCTGGCGGACGACCCTGAGTTGACACCCCCACTGCGCCACAAGACTGGCCTCATTCAAATGAATGACAGGGCTAAAGTCAGTCTGAAGGCAACCTAAGCCTGAAGCTTTAGGGGTAACTGCAATTCTGGAAGCATTGGGGCAGTTACCTCCTTTGTCCGGTTGGTAATCCAACCATGCCTACTTGTGACCCCTCCCCACAGGTTATAGCCACAGGGGTTCAGTATGAAGTTCCTTTCATGTGTATGTGTTGTGTTGACCTCCAGACACCTGGCCGATCCCTGCATGAAGTGGGTGTGATTGTCAGATTGTCTGTTTTGGAAAATTACAAAAATTGTCAGATGCAGGGCCCCCATTGCAATGAGAGAGAGAGAGAGTGGTGTGTGGGGAGGGGTTTCAGACATACTGACCCCTTTGTAGCTCTGCACAGCTACAGGTAAATGTCTGTGTGCATCTACACACAGAAAGGTGGGCCTTAGGTTGTGGACAGTTTAACCAAAGAGAGATTTTTCCTTCTCGGTTTAAGTATTTCTGAACAAATTGTTCAGTTTTTCACAGATATATACACAGTATCCATCTATCCATCCATATACACACATTTTTTTTTTTTTTCCTCTCTCTTCTCCTTTTAATCATATTGTGACCCCACAGATTCATCCTGGGACTCTTGACCCCCAGGTTGTTCTAAACCACTTATCCTGTGCAGGGTTGCAACTTAAATCATTCACACTCTCATTAACACCCACGTAAATTTAGTTTCTAGTTCACCTAAGTATATTCCTGCACCCTTAAAAGTCATTGACAGGTGAAAAAAAAAAAAAAAGTTAAAATATAAACTTTGTGAAGAAAAACAGCAAAACACTGTTCTTTGTCCTCTTCTTTCCATCTTTATCAATCCAGATCTACACATTTTTGTTATGATGGGCCATGTGGCAGCAGGTGTAGGACCCAAAAGCAGGACAGGAGAGGTGAGGTAATGCAAAAAGGATTTATTTAACTCAAAGGTGAACTTACGAAAACAGCAGTTCAAATGCAAGTGCCAACGCAGGAACAACAAAACACAAGGCAAACCACTTGGCACGGAGGACACTGAGAACCAAAGAATTGTCACTCCGACAATTAAGCACTCGTAGAAACAAGAAATACTAGGAGAGAACTTAAACATACAAATGCTACACACGGCACTACATCAGACATAGACAATGAACACGAGTAACAAAGCAACAGGACCAGTATATAAAGGGGAGGAGACAACGAGGGATGCAGACACAGGTGGGTAACGAGACACAGGTGATTCCAATAAAACACAGGTGATCCTACTCACACAAGCGAGAAACAAACACAGACCAGCACACAAGAGACAGACTGCTTGGGATCATGACAATTTTAAACACATACCCATATTCCAGTATCACCAAATCAACCATTACTAGAAATGGTTTCCAGGAACCCCCACCCCCCCCCACACACACACACACACACACACACACACAGCAAAGGTCAAGCAGTGAGGAAATGAGCTCATTAACCCTGGACCTCCTCACTTTGACAAAACAGAGGGAACACAGAGATGAATGGCAGGCATCCCTGAAGAAATCAGCTTTCCATTATGAGGCGTCTGATGCCAAGACAATGACTTAATTATGGCTCTGTCTGTCTTTTGTGGAAAATGATGTTTTCCATAGGTTCTGAGGTTCTGAATAAAGCAGAGTGACTGGCTGAGAAACTGGGTTTGCTGCACTGCCGCCCTCTGGTTGTGTGTACTGTAGAGTGGAAAGAAATGAACATACTTCACCTACTGACTTATTAAAATGTAGCAGCTGAAACTTATTAAAAATAATACACTCTCCCTATGTTGTAAGGTAATTTAAGCCTAAATGAGGAGGGCAATATTAAAAATTTCAAAATGTGGAATACTGATAACATCAAATATTGTCTGTTTATGAAAACACTGAAGTGCTATAATAATCTTTATTTTCTCAGAGTAAGAGCTTCAAAATACATCCAGAGCTTCCTCTGTTGTTTTACCACAGCACCTTGACCCATCTTTGCATTTAACACACCTCAGATTGCCCCACACCAGCCTCATTTGTGACCTCAGCACTCTAGAGACTTCCTTGATAGAGACCTGACACTTAATGATAGATAATGCTGTATTCCATCTGTAGCGACTACAGGAAACAAACAAAAAGTCACTGAGAGGCTGAAGTCGAGCCTGATTAAGTTTGCGTGACGCGCTAACCAAAAAGATTCACTGAGATCAAAAATAGGATAAGATAAATAACTTTTATTAAAGGAAAAAAAGGGTAACTCAGTATAACGTGTATAAACTATAATCACAGCGATCAAACAGAAAATAGCGGTATACAAAAAATACAGTGACCCACTCACCCTCTCTACCTGCCGTACACAGGTGCACAGGTGCCTAAATCAACTGAGAGTGTCGATGCCCATATCCATGTGACCCAATTCTCAATTATCACCGTGATCCCAATAATAAACACCGATATCCCAAACACTAACAAAACTAGCAGCCAATGATCAAAATACCAAAATATAAACAATCACAAACCTATATTACAAAACTCCCTCTGACTCCTACACCATCTTTACTACAAAGAGCACTGTGCTTTATACTGCTTTATCTTTGATTGTATTCAATTATAGCGTCTTTTGAGAATATTAACGGTAAATTAACATATCGATTAAGTGATTTGTTTCCCTGAAAAACATGTTTGTAAAATTTTCCTCAAGCCAAAAAAAAGTGATTTGAAAATCTGTGACATCATCAAAATGTAAAGTCTATGGGTTGAGCGGGAACTCACGGGCGGGGCCAGTGGGAGAAACACTACTGTGCATATTCAGTGGGCTGCATACCCCAGAAGTAAACCCAGAAGCTAGAAACTTTTTTAGGCATATGCGCCAGTTGAGCAATTCCTATTCGACTGAATAGGTGCCATCTTTGGGTCCAGTATCCAGTTCTTATAATACATCCATGCCTCCACCAAGAAGATAGAGCAACCTCTTTGTTGTCTGAGAGGCAAATCCCAGGGCATAAAAGCCAAGTATTCACTCACTGATGTTTGTAAAGCTTAATTGTTGTGAGGGAATTGTAATAACTGATGGTGATAAGCATGTCAACTCAAATCAAAGTGAAACTATAAAAGTGGGGGACGTGTCCTATCCGTCCCCAGTGAAAAATACACCCTTGAACGTAAGGAGCGCTGATGTAGCTAAAGGGGCTGGTCCCAAAAGCTGGACCGATAAATCTGCCAGGCCAATATATCAGTCGATATTAGCTTATAAGAAACTTACACAGATTGGTTGAAAACTTACTGGCCAGTGTATATGAGCCCAACTACATTTACATTACTCATCATCATGACACCACGATGACTTGCGAGTGATCAAAATGTGGGTATTGTAATTTTAGGATTATATACACTAAACTCAACCAGTATGACCAGTATGTTGGTAGTATCTTTCAACCTTTCAGACAATGTTACAGCACTTTACACTCCAACAAGCACTAGAAGCAAGAGAAAAATGGATTAATCAAGCTGGAGGATGACTCGAGTTTCACTCTGTCAGCTGTCTTTTGTAAACTGGGTCTAGTTGATTCATCAGCCAATTAGGACAAATCATTCACCCAGACTACTGTATATTCATTACCTAACTTCATACCACCCTCTCTGAGAAAATGGTTTATAAAAAATACATCTAAGAAATTTCCACTGACTGAAAATGAACAAATCACCTCGCTGTACGGTGCTGGTGTTGCAACGTTCCAACATAAATGAAAACATTGATCTTGATCCTGCAATTCAGGGACCCCTCCTCTGCAGTAGTCTAGGAGGTGAAACTGTATCTGATCTGAGAGAAAATACACCCTGAACTTTTCCCCAAACAGCTCCAGGAAAAGATGCTGTTGCTCCTCAAACTTTTCTCCAAAGATTCCTCTGGAGGTCTGAACTGACCAGACCCAGCAAGCACTTCAGAGTCGGCTTCATTAAAGGATGAGCCTGGCATTATTCTATATTTTTTCTTATTTTCAGCAAATTGCATTAAAAGCCCCAAACCAATAAAATTTTAGTCCGTCTCTCAGTGCTGTCTGACTTCCTGTCTGTGGCTCTCAGCTTCAAGCTCATTACTGAAGATGTCAATCTTTAAAAATGGCTCAGTCATTTATCAAACAAACAGGTGGAAATAGTGCATTTGTTGGGGACTATTTTCAGCGGCGGATTAATCCACATTTGGTTCTCTAGTGAGTATTTGGGGCAGCAGGATGATGTATGTGGGATTGAGCCCAAATAAACTACAGTGTGTGTTCATGGTGATGAAGGAACATGTCAGCCAGTGTAACAGTGTGGCTTGATGTTGTTTTTTTTTTGGACAACAATGGAGCTCTACGGCACAGAGGAAGAAGATATATCAGGCTGTGATACACACACAGTACTTGTTAGTAGATACATTCAAATGTCTCATATATCTTTTATTTGGCCATAACATCACTTTCAGTAAAAACAACTAACAGAGAGCAGAAAATGCAGAGCATAATTAAGAATTCCAGCTCCTCATGATTAAATCATGTCTACTATGTTAATTAGAGGCTCAATAAGCATGAAAACAGACAACTGTGCAAATGAATCCCTCATTTTGAAGCTCCATGTTCTACATCTAGTAATGTGGCTATAAATGAAAGACATGGTGTTTTCTCAGCTCCAGTGTGGGGGAAACTGTTGAAATGGATTTATCCTCCGCTGGATCCCCACCTGTATGACAATCCCAAAATGAATCACAGACATTAAAGTCATCCAGCTCTGTGGTGGGTTTGTATATGGAGGCAGTCTGGAGATCCTATTGTAGCTCTGCAATAAAAATCCTCAGATGTCAGCAGAGGGTGAATTTCTCATACTTTTCCTGCTAATATCAGAAAAATCAATACAGTACTTTTGTACCAGGAACATAGGGAAGAGTAAAGAAACAAGCACAAACTTTTGCAATCATATAAACCTGACTTGAACTTGAACCTTCATTTCAATGCTAGCGCTATACATACTTGAACTTTCATCAGTGTTGTGGATTTAATTCATTTTGTTTGATGTTAAGTGGAGTTATCAAGTCCAAGTGCAACCAGGACACCTTAGTTTCCAAGTTAGTAAGATTAATGTTTAATACGTTGACATCTGGGAACATGGTAATGGACTTCACTTATATAGTGCCTTTTCAACCATAAAAATTCCCAAAGAGCTTTACCGATTGATCTAATTCACCCATTCACACACACGGTGACGGAGCTGCCATGCAAGGTGCTGGCCTCCATCGGGAGCAACTTAGGTTCAGTGTCTTGCCCAAGGACACTTTGACATGTGGACGCCGGGATCGAACTGCCAACCCTGGGATTAATGGACGACTCGCTCTACCTCCTGAGCCCCAGCCGCCCAATGGTGACATCACTACAACGAAGTTAAGAAACGGGTTAAGAAACACGAGACGATCAGACAGTTTTCCCAGATCATCTAAACCACGTTATTTGGAGGAAAAACCAATAGTGGGCCCCTAACATGTTCTTAATAAGCCCTCTTAATACAGGAAAACTCTATGTGCACAATTGCCGGTAAGCATGGTGGGTCGAAGCTGAAGTAGGTTTGTAAACTGTGACGGATGTTACAGTTTTGGTAGAATTTCACCTTTGTTTTCTCTTCCAGATAACTTCGACTAACCTGGCGGATTGTTAACCCGTCTGACATTTTCAGTGCCGTACTCCCAGATCTCCACAGTTAACTTGGTGAGCACAGTGCTATTATTACTGACAGAAATGATGGCCAAAACTACGAAAAAAGGGAGCCCTCAGACAGTGAGTGTTTAACGTTGCTTCTGCTGCAGCTACATCCAAACCTGCTAACCACCTGTACCATATGATAAATGGTAAATGGAATGCATTTATATAGCGCTTTACAATTTTGCCTCTCATTCACCCATTCACACACGCTTCAGGGAGCACCTCGGGGTTCAGTGTCTTGCCCAAGAACACTACGACACAGGAACAGGAGGAGCCGGGGATCAAACCACAAACCCTGGGATTAATGGACGACCTGCTCTACATCCTGAGCCACAGCCGCCTCCTACAGGTTGCTGCTAAATAGAGCAGGTTGTGGCTTATAACAGAGGAAATAGCCATGACACGATTAATATAGCAAGTTTAGCTAACTAATATTATAAACATCAGATCAGGTGATGCAACTTTGAAAGCTGATGTTGCTGCGAGACCGTTTTTGTTTACTGATTATGTTTACATCTGGTGAAGAGGCGTAGAATTCAGGGACACCAGTAAAATTAGCTTCTGCATTGTTTTTGGTGAGGTTTCTGTGGTTGCCATGGAGACATGGCAAACTCCAAGTTGTAATAACTGTGTTATAATTATCCTTGAATCAGACATTTGCCTTCACTCAGCTCATATCAAGGGAGGAATGTGTAGTGAATGTGAAAGAAATGATTTTCAAAGCTGCTTAATTTCAGTTTAAATTTGAATGATTTTACTCACACACGTAGCATGGCAGTATGTTAAACGTTTCCTCCATTTATTCTACATATTGGCTTTCATCTTTGTGAATAAATATACAACATCGTTATTATCATTATTGCTCACATTTACTTACTGCAGTACTCTTTAACTGTCAATATTACCCGTTTCAATACACATACACACACACATATACAGACACAGCACTTTGATTGACAGCCCTCCATCCACCCTGGGACTTAGCAGATGGTTTATAATTGCATCTGAAGGCAGCATCAGTCTACAGCTGAGACTAAATTGGAGGGTTTGGGTAAACACAGCAACTGTTTTCCAGCCCACTTCAAACACCTGTAGCCTCCCCTCCATCACTCACACACTTTCATTCATACACATTTATGCCCTCCATCTGCCTGGAAGTGCTTTCTGGTTGCTTCATGTTTCTGAGAAGATTCTTTATCAACTTCATACAGTGTTTCAGTATGGGAGTCGCCTTGGCATGACCTCCTATGGTAGCCCCAAAGACACCACATCAGTCACTGAACAGCCTAAATGCACTACCCACCTTCAAATGAATGGGAGGACTGGAGATTTCGCCGTAATGCCTGATTTGGTCTGAATTCTACGGTGGCCCTGAGGGTCAAAACACAACGACATTACACAAAACACGACAACATTACACAAAACACAACGACATTACACAAAACACAACGACATTACACAAAACACGACAACATTACACAAAACACAGCGACATTACACAAAACACAACAACATTACACAAAACACAACGACATTACGCAAAACACATTAACATTTCACAAAACAACGATATTTCAGATTATGGAAAGGGTAGGACAACACTTCTTATTTGTGATTGGACAGAACTCAAGTCAATCAATAGGCCTATTTCACAATATAGCGAGCGCAAACCGGAAATCGGGAGAACTCTCTTCTGGTCTGAGCGCTATCTTAACTCGCGGCCGAAACAACGGCAGAGTTTATTGTTCTAACTCTAAACAAACAGCCGTATTCGTAGTTTCACGGCTTTCCAACCGACGGACATTTAAAAAGGAGATGGATTTTGTCCATAAGAAGAGATGAAGGAGCTCGTCCCTCGTCTCTGTGTGTGCCTTGCACTTCAAGGATGCCAGACACAAACGAAACCAAAAGAAGTGGTTGTGATGTGGACGAAACGGCGGCTGATGAAACTGAGTGCGTTGATGCAGCAGTGCTGGTGCAGGAACATGACTGCCGTCCTACTCCGGGTGAGTGTAGCATGTTGCTAATGAACTGGATAAATACAGTAGACAGTGAGAGCCGATGACAACTGAAATATTAACACTGTAGATAATTTGTTATCTAAGATAATGTTACACAAACTTGACAACCTAATATTTGCAATATAAAGCAGCATCTAGCATATGCTAGCAGTTATGCTAGTTAGTAGCCAAGCTACCTGTTAGTAAAGTGAGTGTTCTAACGTTATTTTTTCACTATTTAATAATGGCATGTAAGGGCGTTTAACTACTGAAATAGAGCCAACATTTAGGAAAATCTGATGTGTGAGTGGCCTTTTCTTTGCTTGTTGACCTGAATAAAGGATGTATTTACAGTGATGTTCTCACTGGTTTTAATATAAATAAATAAATAGATAATCATTCATGTAATTTACAAATTAAGTATGAGCTGACTATGTAAGATTTATAACGTTGAACTTCTATCTCTAAAAATGTATATTACCAACTAACAAAGCTTTTTCACCCATCAGTATGCAGTGGTTGAAAGTAAATAAGTACATTTACTCAAGTACTGTAATTAGATACACTTTGGAGGTATTTAAATAACTGCTTAAGACTCAAAGGGTAAACTTATCCAATATTTCACAAAAAGAGAAACATGTGAGTCCAAAAGAAGAATATTTGTGTTGTAGAACTTATTTCTTCTTTTCTACCCCATAAATAATGTCAAGAACAGTCAAATTTATCTTTTGACCCTGAAGAAGGAGCCTGACACCTAGGTTGGGAACCACTGGATGAAACTACTTTATAGTATATTAGGTAGTTAAAGGTAGCTCCACCTCGAGTAGAGACACCAGTAACATGCTGCTTAAGCAATGATGCATTAGTAATAACAACCTAATGATAAAATATATAATAATATATCAGCCACAAGCCATTTTTTCTGCAGCACAAGTACTTTTGATTCTCTAAGTACATTTGGCGAATAATGCTTCTGTACATTTACTTAAGTAGGATTTTAGTGAATGTTCTAATGTTAGACTTATACTTGTAGTAGAGTACTTTTAACTTACTTTTTAACTGTTGTATTTGTAGTTTTACTTCAATAAAATATCTTAATACTTAATATGTCACTTTTTCTTGTCTATTTTCTCCCCAGGAAAACATGAATGCATGTGCCAAAGTAGAATTCATCAACCTTGGCCTTGATTTCTTTGATAAGCTGCTCATCTCTCCACACCCTCTTCACTGTGAAATCACTCCTGGTATCTGTCACTAGATCACACCAAGCTAAGCAAGTGACCATCAGCTGACCCTGGACTTTCCAGTGGTAGGTGTGTGTTTTCCTTAGTTTCATTTGACCCTGTGATGCCTCTCCAATGTCACGTCAGGGCACTTGACCTCAACCAGGCCATATGGAAGGTCCTCACTTGGGTCAACCACTTTGCCATCCGGACTGGCCAACCTGCTGTTTGCTTGTGCAAGTAAGGGCAGCGGGAACATTTTTGGTTCCCAGAGTACTAAAATGAGCTGTCTGGAAAAGTACAAACTTCTTCCAGCAGCACAAAAGCATGAATATGCTGTTTGTAGTTTCAAAGGTGATATGAAGAAAGTGATGTCAAGACTTTAATATATTTCACAACTTATTTAAATAATGTTAATCATTTTATATTTAAAAAAATTATAAAAGCTGTTATGTGTCAGTTTCATGATCACATGCTATGTAGTGAGTGTGTAGTAAGCATCACGTTAAATTGGCATCTATAAGGAAGCCTTGAATTTATGAATGTGTTACAGACCTTTTATCAGTCCTTTCTATGTGTTTCAGTTATTCAGCTGTATAGTTACTGTTTCTATGGATACTGAGACAACAGCTTTTGAGCACAGGTAGGAAAGGAGAACCATCTGACTGTTTAACAGGAACAATGTACCATTTAACATTAAATATTTACACGTATTTACCTCGAGCTGTCACACTTCATTAGTGATCTGTAGCATCTGGCCCTAATTAAAACTTTTCCTGCAATAATATTTGAGACTAGGTACAAACACATAGTTGAAAAGTTTTTTATTTAAGCATACTTTGAAGATCATCTAACTCTTAACAGGTAAGTGCTGAACTAGAAAGTAATTTACATGTTAATTAGCATAGTAGGCTACATACCTTGATAATCAAAGATGAATTGCTTGTCTAACTTTGACCTTTTCACATCGCCTTAAAATTTGTCAACAAGACAGACAACATCTGCAGTTCTGATTTTTGCCAGAGAAAGGAGAGACCGGGAGAAAACACGCTGTTCAGAGTCCGTAGTAGCAGTGACTATAGATAGTAGCAGGTAGTAGCATAGCGTAGTGCCCCGACCGGAAGTCGCGTTTCGTTGACTTGAGTTCTGTCCAATCACAAATAAGAAGTGCTTTCCGTAATCTGAAATGTCGTTGTGTTTTGTGTAATGTCGTGTTTTGTGTAATGTTGTGTTTTGTGTAATGTTGTTGTGTTTTGACCCTCAGGGCCACCGTAGAATTCAACCTAAGTCTGTCACAGCAAGAGTACTTAGCAATTACATATTTTAAATGGTGTCTGAGTCGAGGTTAGCTGTTCCTGCAGCTCTGTGAGACAAAAATGTGACTGAAACGTGTAGACGCTCCATAGCAGAATGCTTCTAGCTTGGGCTGAATCCTGTGTGCTAGTTCTTTTAATCACCTGGATAATGTGCTGTCATGAGCCTAGTGTTTCTCCTCCTTATGCTGTGTCTATTGTCACTGAATACTGAATCTCCAGACATTTGAATTTATTGAAAGGATAGCCCCTTGAGATGTAGCATCTCATTTTCGAGGGGGTCCTGTAGACACAAATACAAAAGAAAACACATACAAAGACAGCAACACATAACAAACATACACTGCAAATACACAGATACAGACAGCTCGCTCACCCTCTCCCACCCACACCCCCAACCTCCAGCTATTAAATAATAATAATAATAATAATAAATGGATACAATGATTCAGACAAGAAATCAATTGCATCAGTAAGTACACAAATTAAAAACATAAACAGGTTGTTTAAAGATGAGAAAATAAAGATGTCCTAAAGCAGCGGAAAGAGGTAATAGAGCTCAGAAAAAGAGGAAGATGATTCCAGTCGGATGGAGCTTTATATTGGAATGACCTGTGTCCGACTTCTTTGAAAATTCTGGGGACAAAGAAAAAGGGATGCCACATCTGGCTGAGTGGATATTAAGATCTACATGGAACCAGAAACTGTTTCAAATAGGAAGTACAATTAAAATAAACACATTTGAAGAACTGAGCCCAGTGAAATTGCATTCTAGATTTAGGTTGCAGCCAATTAAAGGATTCATACATTAGACAGTTATGAGTTCTATATGGACACCTCAAAACAAACCTACATACAGAATTATATACAACATTAAGGGGCTTAAGATAAGTGTCGGAGGTGTTCTGACAGACAATGTCAGCATAATCAATAACAGGCAGTATCAACTAAGAAATTATTCTTTTTCTGACTTGAAGTGTCAAGTGTGAAACAATTCCCTTGCTATTCAAGGAGCTCCTTGACCAAGAAGAGGGTGAGCCGGGGGGCGAGGACACAGAGGAAGGGGAAGATAACTCCACTTTTCTGTGTAAAATGCATGCATTTATCACATTTTAGCATTAGAATTCCAATTTGGAGAGCGTAAAGATGTAAAAGGCATCAGCCTGAAAAAGTGCACATCTTGGTGATAAAAGCTGAGAGCAGAGAACCTGATGAATCACAGGGAGTCGAATGCCTCTGCAGAGCTGCTGACCCTGGCAGCTGTGTGCCACACTTCATGTAGCATACAGTCAACCCTCTGGGGATGTACAGTAAGCATAGGAACTGGCCCTGTCAGTCCTCTGTGGCTGGGCTGTCAAGTAAGAAGGCAGTGGCACACACACACACACACACACACACACACACACACACAATGCCTCTTTTTCCAGAGAAGGGGTGTTACTTTCTGCTGTCAGGAAAGAAGATATTATGTTTGCTTCTTCTACGGTGGATTTCTCCATGTATAATTATTAAAACATTTATTGGTGCAGAAAGAAGCTGTCTGACTGTGAGGAACAGAAATGAAAAAAACTTTGTGTTCTATCTGAAATCAAAACAAAGTTGCATTTAACTCAAGCAGCTCGCTTAGATTGGATTCTCCATGCCCGATAAATTTCACTGTTAAGTTTGCATCAGGCTACACAGCAGGTCAATATTGCTGAAACAACGTCCAACTGTTTAAAAAAGAGTGTAGGAGGAATGTTGACAAATGTAACGATTACATGTATATTAATATGAAGGAATATATTCAATATTTGCAAAGCAAAACACAGCTGCTAGCCTGCTGCTAATACCCTTGGTGCTCCTCCCTAACCTCCTCCTGTACAAAAAGTCAATCGCACAAATCTTTATTTTGTGTGTACGTATCAAGTGATTTAAGAGGGTGACCCAACTAATTCAAGAGTTCTCATTTGTGCACATTAATTAAGTAATTCGAGAGCTCAAGCTACTAATTCAAATAAGAGAAAATGTTGCCTAACATGCGATCCTCAGTCCCGACCTCTAGATTCCTTCAGAACTCCACCAGTCTTTGTTTCACTGGTGTGCATCAGTCCCCATCAATACTTATTTGAGCTAATTGTGTTTAACACTGCAAGAAAACAAATAACGGACCAATCATTGACCAGCCATCGACTTAAAGTACTTGACTCAGTTGGACCCCAGTGCTCTCCAATTTATCTGTGGCAACAACAACTAAGACTAAAAGACAGCATCCCTGTCAGATCCTCCGTGCTGACAACAACTGCAAACCTCCACACTGCAGGTATTTTAAGCATTCATGCAGCCAATCAAATCTCTGGTTTTCCTCCCAGCGTTGTGGTGTAATTGCCAAATTCCTCCACCCTATGCATCACAGGAGCCCATGCCCAGAGGAATAAATGCAGGTTACAGCAGAGCACATGATTGGTCAAGAGAATACAGCAGAAAACACGGACATTAATTAAACAGCCACACTGCATCCAATTCACTCAAATTAGGAAGTGAATCTCTCTCAAAATATCACAATCTCATCTGGACAGCTTTGTTAGATCATTTACATTTTTTTGCACAAGGTACAGACGTCTCTGTGTGCCATGCAAAAAAGGTATCAGCTCTTGTTAACATCCCCACCAGGTTTATCTCTCCTTATCAGCTGATCCTATTATCGCCCAGCACGTTTTACATCTGCACGTTCATCTATTTACCCCCAGCTACTGACGAGCCATTAGTTGTCTTGAGTCATGAAATGATAAAAAGTCAAGTGCTAGAGAAATAAGACTGAAAGTGAAGTCTCAAGCCCTGCTGGTGATCCGTAGCCTCATTACACCCCGCAATATCAAAGCGTTGGATATAGAGGCCCAAAGGTGACATGGGAAATAAATAAATAAATAAAAGCTAAATGGACTCATACTTTTAAAAAACAAATAGATAAATGGGCAATGACTGAATATCTGTATTTATTTCTGACTCTGTATCCATGTATTTCCATTTGTTTTTTTATTTATTTGCTTTTTTTAAATGTGAAACAATTAGAGTGTTTAGACAGCTGTTGTAGTCGAGAAAGAAAGATTCAGAAGTCATAATCAATACACTTGTTCTTTTATTTCTTATTCTATTTATTTTATTTTTATTTTCAATTTTATTTTATTATCTGTTGGTGTGATATATCTCCCAATTAAAGAAAAAAAAACGATTTAATTCGGTTCTTTCTATTGTTTAGCACATTACTGGAACAGTGAATATAAAATAATGAAACATTTAATGAATTTTAAAAAATATATTTATTTCCATTTAATTTCCTAATTATTATTTCTGTTCACTCTTTAAAATGTGTACATATGATCTGAAATCATAGATTTACATGAATTTATAAAGTGGGATTGCGAAAACACAAAATGACAAATGACTTATGTATATCTTTGTTATCACAGACTGCATGCAGAATACACAGACTCACAGTGTTGCATTCAGAACTTGAATTTCAGAACTTTGCAGCCTAATTGGACCAAACTTATTCATTATTTGTGTCAATTACAGACCGTATAAGCTCTGCCAGAGACAAGTTGATGTTGATGCATTTTTGTAGCTTAGTTATCTTCTTCTACATATTCTTCTTTAGACATATTCTTAAGTCTTCATCCCAGAAATACAAAGTTAAAATGTAATTGTAAAGACTTAGGTAGTCAGAGCCTGCAGCCTCTTGTCTGTGTTGTGTTCGTGCAGCAGGACTTTGCACCAAACTCTCTGCTGCTGAATGACATCTGTGTCCTTTTCAGCCATGCAGACAAATAAAGCAAAGCCACTCCAGCAGCTCTCTCTGGGTCTGCAGAGCAAGAAAATCAGCCTGTTCAGAAACAGAGACGCTGCTACTACCCCCTTGACCTTTGCAATTATTTCTTTATTTATGCAGTACTCAACTCTGTGGCATGAAAATATACTTTTGCTTTAAATAAGCTGCATTGCATTTGACAGAATTCTCACAGAAAGTGAGATTTTTGGGAACTTTACCTACCCATTAAAATGAAAATACAGACATTTTACCATTTTAACTCTATAAATGTTAATAATGTCAAAATAAAAGCACATGTGCAAGTCCTTGCTTTAAAGGGTGATGATAAATACCCTGGTCACACCTGGAAGCTTGATAACATTGTGACTACTCACAGGGCTAGTAAACTATATTGCAATAGCTCTCAGAAGTAGCTGGCTTGCTCACTGTCGATTTCTGCAGTTTATACACTTTCTTCTGTTTTGGACTCTCTGGCTCTCTGTTCTCTCAAAAGGTCAGCACTGTCAAGACTGTTTCCCATTGGTCAACGGTGCAAATTGACGTGTCACCAAAGTTCAGTTTTACTCCATCAGCCCAGGAGTGGATCCACTGATTCCTTCCACAGCAACACAGCACTGTTTTAATGCCGGTGTGACTGGGTCCCATGAAGATATGTCTTCAGTCCAATGTCACTGAATTCAGTGCTGGAGGGCGGTTGACTCCATAGCCTACATGGTGAGAGCTGCTCTGAAGTACATTTTAATCAGCACTGTCACGCATTAAGCAAATTCGTGCATAGTAGTTTAAATTATTGTGTAACAGCTCTTTTGGTTCTGACTGAACAGCAATGGGAATGGAGTGGCTGAACAATAATGCTTTATTTGAAGGTCTTACATTTCCATCAGAAAAATTGAGCATAGCGTTAGTTCAGGCAGGCCACGAAGTCAAGCTCAGCTCACGATCCCAGCTTATAGCAGCTGATCTTTAAGCCAGCCAACATCAGCTGATGGCTCAGCTGATTCCCTTCTATGCAGCCATTGGCAAATTTCATTCAGGGCTCCTTATTTAAGCTGCTTTAACCTGCCTACCCTTGCTGCTTCCTCTGCAAGCCGCTTTGCAACCTGCCTCCACCCTAGCTCCTCCTTTTCACGCTAAGTCTGACACCATGCTCTAATTGTCCTGACCACATTCTATTTGTTGGAAATGGAGATGTTGCTTATTTTCTTGTTTGCAATGCCAACCAAATTGATTTAAGACATACAGTATAACATCCTCAGACGCAGCGTCAGGATCATTGACACTGACTCCATCAGAAAACAAACATGTTAGATGTTAATATGAAAACTAAACATGTATATTACATGTTCAGGATGTTTTTCTGTGGTTTTGTCTACTTGGCTTCACACTTTCAACCAGTAAATATAATGATATTACATCAGTCATATAAACTAACAGACATTACACTTCTGGACTGTTAGAACAAACAGGGGACACCTGACAGCGGCAGACTCTCACTGATAATAACTTTCTCTATGGTGAAATGTTTCATGCTTGAACCACAGTCTTGCTTTATGTAATGAAACTTTTCAACTATCACTCAGACTTTTCTCAACATCAGCCAATATTCGTAAAGACCAGAGAATCATGTACAATGTATTGTATGTGGCTTGGAGAGGCGGATGCATTTCCACCTTATCAACATCAGATTCCTTTTAGATTTAAAGGAATTCTGCAACTGAAATTCAGTCTTTCTCTAATGCGTTTTGGTTACATTAACACACGTTTTTTTATATATCAGAAAGTCCACCAACCCACCTGAGACACGTCAAGTGGCTGTGATCCAATCACTAACCTGTCCACCTTTCTTAAACGCATTCCTGCACCTTACCGCCTCCAGCCCAGAACCTCTTTGCCAAACTCTGTTGCATATTAATCAGTTAGATCATCACGTCTTCAATCGTTCTTAACTTATTGAAATAAAGGCAGTCAAAGCTGCTTATTATTTTCAGCAAACCAGCAATATGCAAGAAGTTAAACAACACTATATGCCACTAGTCCGCAGAGACCACAGACAACTAAGCACAACATGAGAAGTGTGACACATTCACACTTACAGGCAGATTCCTGGCACATTGTCATTCTTCATTAATGAAACAAGCACTTATCACCATGCACAGGCTTCTGGCAGGTTGCACTTACCAACATTGATGACGTTGGCAGAGAGGAAGTGGCTGCAGGGAAGACTGGCAGTGCTCACGAAAGAGTCGCCATCCGTAGTCACAGTAGTTCTCGATCTCAGCGACGGGTTGGGGGAGTCAGTCACCATGGCCATTCTAGCTGCCACAGATTCCCTGACTGCTGATGGGTGATGGACGAGTCCGAGTGATAACACAGTGTTATCAGATTTTCAAGGTGTAGTTGCTGACCTCACACCCCAAAGAGTCTGTCTGTCAGTGCCTGTGATAAAATCCGGTAATTAAAAGAAACCAAAAATGGAGCTCAAGAAAAAAAGCAGCCTGAGAGGTTCCTCCAATGGAAGTTCAGTAGTAGTGAAAAGGGACTGGGGCAATGAATGACTGCTATCTAAAGCTGTCAAGCTGCCAGACCAATCCCAAGTCAAATATTCGCAAAGCAACAGATTTAAAAATGACAATCCAATCCAATATTCAAAAGTGATTTAAGTCACAGAAGGAAGTCTTTGATGAAAATTCCCAGACACATTTCAGAAAAGATGCATGACAAGATCCTCAAATTACACGATTTAGTAGCGTTGAGAAGCTGCAGGAGCCAAAGGGACTAATAGTCTTTTCTAAAGACTAGAATAGCAGATTATGATGGAGGACATCTGTCGGAGGCCATCACTCACAAAAACGTCTGGTCCTCCCAGTCCAAACCAAGCTGCAACAGTCACCTACAGCAGAGGAGACAGACTGAGATAGACAGATAGAGGGGAGGGGGGGGTGGATATATGAGACACAGGAGAGAAACATGACGCTTTACATGGTTTATGAGGACAAACAACACATGGGAACAAATACTACAAATGTGCAGTGTCTGCTCAGAATATATTATTCAGTCAAAGTTGGAAGAACCATTAAATGTCTTATATACAGTAGCCTTACGTAATACCAACCCATTTTAATTACTGTTTTTTTAAAGCTCAGTAGTTTTTCTTTTTCTTTAGTATGTGATGAAGAAAGCATTGTGGTTATTAGAATTAGCACAAAACGTAAGAGATTAGGACTACGCTCTATCCCTAACCCTTAACCCTACTCCAATACAATACAGAAGCTGAGACCTCATGAATGGACTTCAATAGAGTCAGAGTTTGCATGGAGCCAGCATCTAGTGGCCATCAGAGAAACCACAACTTAAAGCAGCTCGACACTGAGTTCTCTCAGCAGTGCTGGTTGCTATGTGACCCAAACCAACCAAATACAACAATGCAAAAAAACACAAACCAAGGATAGGGGTTAAGAAAAAGAATGGTAACAGAAGGTCTGTATCCATGTATAGGGTGTGAAAGTCAGATTCCAAGCACTATAATAATCTTTATTTTTGGGTGAGGGTTAAGTATGAAGAGCTTTTAAATATGGACTAATGCGCCGTCACACAGACATGGTTGCAGGCAAACCCTCCAACAAAGAACAACTGGACTGCAATAGTCACTGAAATAAACTGGGGGCGCCTGGTGGCTTTGGGGTTAAGGCACTGACCAGGAACTACAACACCCCTGTTTCAAGTCTGGTCTGGGACCATGTTACATGTCATTCCCCATTTCTCTCTGCTCTCATTTCCGGCCAGCTCTCTACTGTCAACATGATAATAAAGGCATAAAGTGGACCCGGGCAGAAAAGGCCCGGGCTGGAATCAAACCCAGGCCGCTGCAGTGAAGACTCAGCCTACATGGTACACGCTCTACCTGGTGAGCTGGGGTGCCCCAAGCCTTTCTAACTCAACCAACCAACAGATCATCATATCATCATCATATGACAGGAGGGCAAACCCCCACTGGACTCCAGGCTTTACAAAAAGCCAATAACAGACCCATATATTAGTTTACCAAGAGTATAGTAGTTTGTTGTGCATAAACACACATGGCCAGCTCCAGCTGATGACTGAAGACTGTCAGGGTTCACTCCAAGCCGCCTTCGGGCTTGCTCAAACTTCTCTTGACCTCAGATTCCATTAGCGATGCAGCTATATTTGGTTGTCGAGTCACAGATATTAAATGATTCAGATAGCTGTGTAAAACTGAAACCTGGAGGCTGACACAAAACTGTAGACTGAGGAAGAGAAGCATGAATCGGAAAAGTAACTCTGTAATGAAGGCTTTCAAATGTTAAGAAAAAAACATGCCAAGACATTAATTTGCTCTAGTATGAGACAAAACTTCAGTCTATGTACAGTGTAACACAGCAGCTGCCGGCATGTTACACCACACCTCAGCCTCACTTCACGTCTCCTACCTAAACTTCCTTTGTTGACGTACCTTGCCGCCTTCCACCACACATCACTCACAGGAACCTACCCACATAAAGATTAGATAAACCTGAATACAGTTACCTCTCACCTTGAAAGGCTCCTTTAAATCTTTTTAAAGTTGAAAGCTTTAATGTAGTGTATGTGATCCGCCGCCCAGCTAAGGACTGAACAATGTGTGTTTGTGTGTCTGTGTGGTGGGGGAGTCAGTCAGGGTTAGCTAGACGTGGTGGGCCGGCTGGAGGACGTGTTGAGAACTGTTTTTGAAAGGCTGGCGGTCAGATTGGCTGAGCTGCAGGTCTGGGCACGTTCCTGTTACCATCAAACACACATACACACACTCCACCTGGACACAGGAGAAGGTAAGTGCTGGGGCTTGTTTGTGTAACTAGCTGGAATGTGAAGTGGTAATTCCAATGCCAACATGCTGTCGGAAGCGTTTCAACATTGATTCATTTCTTGCACAAGGGTTTCAACATAATGTTAAATTCAGGTGAACTTTGTTGCTTGCTTCATTAGTGGGAGGATGTTGCAGCGGAAACCAATACATCTATAGTGAAAAGTATAGATTTATAGAAAAACTACCATGTTCCAAACATCCATCAACGGACCATGAGCATCCGAACTGCGTTCATTCAGTGCTTTAGGGGCAACAGGATGTTCAGTCTACCCCTGGTTCTGCTTAAAAAATGTTTTGGTACATTTTGAGAGCTTAACACAACCTGGTGCCACTCAAGTGACTGATGGGAAATTAATCACCTAAAGTTATGTTCTCACAAATGACTTGGTATATATATATGGTTATATTTATGATATTTAGTAGATATCTTTGAACAGAGTGACATACTTTATAGTTATGCTCAGTATTCATTACAAAGACCAGCTCATGGTAGACCTTTGGCAGTAATGGCATTATCGCAGTGACTAGCCAATCGCAAGAATTACTCCTGGTTGTTAATAAAACTTTTATGTGGGACTAACAAGCTGACTGACTAAAAGCTATAATCAATATTAGTTACTATTATTCATATTATCACAGTCACAGGAGGAGAAGAACAAGAGGAGGAGGAGAATGGCGTGTTACAGAGAGTGCAACTCTTTTTGTTGAGATCATGATGGGCAATGAATGAAAACCCGGGTTTAATTGCAGGTTTAAAGTTAAATAAAGTAACTGAACTAAAATCAGCAAGCTACCTCAGTGATGTCAGTCACAGAGCAATATCTATCTAAAGTTTGCTAACACATAGCCAACATTAGCCACCATAAGCTACTAGTCATACCAGACCATGCAAGGCTGCAGCAGTAAAACCCGAGTGTACCGAATCGAACAAGTGTGTTTTATCGCTAATGAATTCAACAATTGTTTTGTATGAGTGTCCCTTTTCAGACACTACATACAGCAGTGTCTTTAAGAACAAAGACACACAGTACCACTGCAGAGGGGAAGCACCCTGCTCAGTTTAGCAGTATCAGTGTAACTCTGCCCCCTAACCACACTGCCAGCTAAGAGTGGGCAGGCTAGCTAACCAAAGAGAGTGAGTGAAGAAATGAATGAATGTGTTTTTGGAGGTGACTCATTTTCTGGATGCAGGCGGTGCTTCATATTGTGTCGACGAAAGCCTCAGAGGGGAAATATGAGATAAGCATCTAGTCTGTCCACTTGTCTTGGACTTGTCCTTGGACATGCAGTGACTTTTCCTGCACAAGTCACACTGGTCTGTGTGTCCAGGTCATCACACATCATCATACATAATAAATCACTTTCTTCGCCAAGACTTGTTTTCTCTGCAATAATAAAAACCTAAATCCTAACCACACTACCTGGTCAAACAGCCACATGAAATAATTTTTAAGGACTAAGATTCAGGACCAAAATATAACGAGACAATGTGTTTTTGCGTGACTATTTCAATACAATCTGTGTGTGTGTGTGTGTGTGTGTGTGTGTGTGTGGGTTTGTGAGGGGACCCAACCCACCCATCACTTGCACGTGGTTACTGGTGACTACAACGGGTTGGTGGAGGGGACGGGGGGGTAGAAGAAAACACTGTCGTCTAGTGCTGCTCATGGTGGAAATCATTGGGTCTGTAAATAATAATATAAATAGTAACGTTATGGTCTAGACCTGCTCTATAGTGCACTGAGATCATTTCTGTTATGATTTGGTGCTGTATAAATAAAATGTAATTGAATTGGTTCGTTTTCTGGCTGCTAGCGGTGGCGTTTTGGACAGTAGTAGTTTTGGTCCAAAGGAAGAAATTACTGTAAGAATCCCCGATCTCAGTGCGAAGATAGAGGCAGAGTAAAACACCCGGTAGTCGGTTTGGATCCCTCTCAAGTCCCGCAGCTCTGAGGTTCACTCTTGTTTTTCCTCGTTTTTTATCACTCTCCCTCTTCACATTTACTCCGGTTGTTCCACCCTCCATCATTTCCGCTAGCTGGGGATAACTACCAATAGCTACCGGAAAATAAAAGCCCTATTCCTCTTCTGTTTTGGTTGTGCAGTGCAATGATTGAGCCGCTTCCTTTGTGCCGTAAATCGAGCCTTCTTTTTCCCCGGCAGATCGTACCCGTGGGCAGACAGACCTGCACAGTGAAATAGTGATGTGTTGTTCATGAACGAATCGTTCATTTTGAACGACTCATTGATATGAACGAGTAGTAACAAGTTGTCTCAGAGAGTTATCCGTTCATTTTGGCCACGCCTGCGCAACAATAATAATGCATGAGTTTTGTTTTTCTCACGTGACAGCTGACTGGTTTGGGTCGTTCGTTTGTTAGTCTGGGTCTGCAAGTAAGTCGTTCGTTCATTTTTCACGTGATGGCTACATAGACTCAGTATAGGACAGAAATGAGTTATAGGAAACCAGTCTAAATGCCAATGGTGTCATTATTTTATAGCCATTACATTGTGCAATCAACATTTACTGCATAATGAGTTAAGTTAAAGCAAAAAAGTTGTCTATTGTCACTTTAACTTGAGTTTTGCCTCATCAAAACTTTCCATCATCATTTAGTGGAAGATTTCTCACATGTAGTGCCACACGTTGAGCAAGGCTATTATAAAGAGTAATGGCTGTAAAATGTAACAAAAGAGTTCCTGAAGGCAGTGACATTAAACTGTAGGTCAACACCCTTTTTGTTGCTAAGTACAGCAAGTTAGAGACAAGCTCAAGCATGGTTATGCACTTAACCTCTGTTTCACAACACCAAGTCTGAACTGAACTGAGTGAGAGGGCGACAGCTTTCACATTAAGCCATGTGGAAAAAATACAACCACGTGTGTCTGTGTGTGTGTGTGTGTGTGTGTGTGTGTGTGTGTGTGTACTGTACAGCCCGCGGATAAAAGACATGACATTAGTCCAATTGCAGTGACTGTCGTTAAAGTGTCAGAGCACAAGGCAACACTCATGACTAAAATCTACACGGCCACAATGACAGTTTGAATGATGCATTAGAGTGTTGTCAAAGGGTGAGTCAGCCGGCTTCAGCAGAGTGTGTTTCAACTTGTGGCCTGGACTACCGGGTATTGTGTTGTGACTAGCTTGTTACACACTCTGCCCTCTGTAGAACTGGCTGCTTTCCTAAGCTGCCTGTGAGGGAGAGAGAGAGAGAGAGAGAGAGAGAGGGAGACATGTACAGACACACACACACAAGGGGTTTTCAGTGCTATTATCACCCTATAGAGTAAATTGATTAATTTGTTTATGGAATTTTGCATGTGCACATACTGTATCTCTGTCTGGAGCTAGATGTTACAGGCCAACAGTCAAAGGCAAACTAACACAGTGGCTCTTTCTTCCACATTCCCTACCTGACCGCTCCCTCCACACAACACATGCACGCACAATGGGATCCATTCAGTGCACATCATTTCAAGAGGTTTCACGAAAGTGTGCAATCAGTGCATGGCAATGAAGTATGCTGCTGAAAGGAAGAAAGGGTGCTTAATCATCATCTAATCAAATGCAAAATGATGATTCATCATTGGGGTCAACAAAATAACACGATTGTTACATTCCAGGTTAAGAGTATCCACAAAAATCAATCAAACTGCTTTATATTTAACATATTAGAAAGGGAGAACGGATGCTGTGCCCCAAATGACTTTCTTTTTGTGACAGTACATATTGCACTATATTTACTTTCTACAAAGAAACAAAAAATGTAGCATCCATAGCATTCACACATTTTGCTAAAAAATCCCATGATACAGTACATACATGTGTTTGCTGTCAGACACGGCACAAAATAATGAGGATCCATAAGTGTCTCAAATCTCAATTTACTGCTCACTATGAAGTATTGACTGTTTATTACACAGGGAATTGTGGGTCAGGGATATGGATACAATTCTCTGCTGTATATGTAATTTTATATCACTGTATTGATACAACAGAAATGTGTCAACAGCTGTGCTCTTTGTTGTTGGGGACTCATTTTTATCTCTAGGAATGAACATGTGGGTCTGTCTGTTGGTCCAGACTGAAACATCTCAACAACTATTTGATGAATTGCTGTGAAATTTGGTTCAGACATTTATGGTGCCAAGAGGATGAATCCTACTGACTTTGGTGATCCTCTGATTTTTCATCTAGCGTCATCATCAGGTGAAAATTTAAACGTGTCCAATACTTTTGTTTATGACCAAATACCTGCAAAAATAATAGCATCCCCATCAGCCTCAGCTGGACTCTTTTGTGCTAATAAGCAAATGTTAAATTATTTTAGAATATAGATGGGTAAGCATAATTAAGTTATTATTTTAGATTTATTTATGGGTTGAGAGTGCTCTTGGTTGGTTTGCCAATTAGGTTGTTTCTAGGGTGCAATATTTTATATGATTTGTAATAGCCATTTTATTCTTGACTTATAATCACATTTATGTTTAATTCTGATCTTGTGGCATATTTTGTGTCATCTGTTTTTTGTTGCTTGTCTGTAACTCATTGTTATTGTTGCCTATCTTGGCAAGAACTCTCTTGAAAAATAGATTTTTAATCTCAATGGGGGATTACTGGTTAAATAAAGGTTTGATTTAAAAAAAATACATAATATTTACATGATGTTTTTGGTTAATTAGGTCCTTGACAAACCAAGATGTTTTGTCACAATGATGCAAATCATATAAAAATCCTATACTGGCATAAATCAGTACAGCTCATTGATTGGCAACATTGCCTACAGCAGCCTAATACAACCAGAGATATTACATTGATACAATTTATTTTGATTTCTGCTCTGCTAACAGTGGGACAGAAAAAAGGTGACTTTGGATTATCTTTTCCTGTGGTCCACAATGAGATAAAAATTTGCCCTTGTTAATGTTTTAGTCCATGACAAGGTCTGATGAAAACAAATGGCTGCATTTTAATTAAACTATTCCCCAGTGTATCCAAGTGGTGACCTTATATTTCCTATAGCAGCACCAGAATGGCATATATGCCCATTCTATATGACAAATATCAAAATCTAATGGGCAGATTACCATGAAATTAACTGAGCACATTCATGCTCCCCAGGGGATGAACTTTTTCCAATTTGGACACTACATGAGCTTTGCACTTGCACTGTCCTCAAGAAGAAATTGTATAGTATATTACAAATTAGTGGTTGGACTAACATGAAATGTGCTATGGATATTCATGGTCCACAGATGATAAATCCTTTTTGGTGATCCCCTGACCTTACCTCTAGAACCATCATCAGGGCTAAATTTTCATTTGCGCACAAGATCAATCAACATTCAATAGAAAAATTGCTGTGGAATTTAATTAATTCATGCTCTCCTGAGAATGAACCCTGTCCATTTCAGACACTCTACCAGCTCTCCTCTAGTGCTCAAGACAAAATGCCAATTTTGCACTCAAGAAAGTTGATAATTTAATTAGGAGATTGCTATGAAATTTGCTGAGCACATTCATGCTCTCAAGGGGATGAACCCTTTTGATTTTAATGACAAATGGCTTTTTCTTTTATTGCAAAACAGCTCCATGATCAATATGTTGTTTGTTTCATCCAAGGATGAACCATTTCCATTTGTTTTCTATGATGTTCAGTCCTAAGCTGTATCTGTTGCTGAGATATAATATTATTTGTTTTATATCTTACACCCAAAGGAGCCTTTTATATCAGAAAACACTTCATTCCGTTGAATAAATGCATGTACACCCACACACAGCAGCAACACACTTTCCCGGGAGGTTGGATTGTTTTCAATCTCTCAGGTTTTTATCCCAGGTAAGGTGTTGGGTTTCGATGCTGTTAAGTCCCTTGTGACTGAGCTGAAAGAGGCTGAAAACCAACACCCTGCTGAAAAACAAGCCTCCACAATGGGATAGAGAACCGGCTTTTCCCATCAAACCACGCTCACATTCATAGCTGCCAAGGTCGGGTGATACAGTTGGCCAGCAGCATGTCACACAGTGTATGTGGTGTGTTCATCACAGGGAAGTCAAGAAGTCACACACACACACACACACACACACACACACGGTTATTGTATATTCTTGTAAAGTTGATCCAGCTAAGCTGAAACAAATGTAAGTCAGAGTTTTTCAGAACGTGTGCCAACCTTGCTGTTCTCTGTCATAAAGCCAAACAAGGTTTTCTGCTTCTTTACTGTGACTAGATAGAAGAAATAAGTGTGACAGACAAAGAACAACATTGGAAGATTCAGTCTCTTCACACACCAACTTTCACCATTTGCTCCACCTCACTGAATAGGCCGGTGGAGCTGATGCTGCTTTAAATGTCATGTGGGACAAACATCGACTGTACAGAGACTGTCAGTTGGGCAGCGTTGGGATCAGTGCACAGGGGAGCTAACATCAACTGCTTCCCACATCTCTGTCTTATCTTTTCACTGTCTAATATAACAGAAATACTGCTGGCATAGTATTTACACAAGTCCTTCTTCAGAAGTAAGAGGGAGGTCACTTATGTGAAATCTTTGGATATCTGCTTTTAAAAACTCACTTCTAGTGGGTATTATAAAGTTGCATGTACTCTCCATGTGCATGAGAGAATGTAATATGCACTATCAAACAATGTCTCCGTTCACCATTGCAGTTTTGTTAGTATTGTTTTGCCACGCTAGGAGCAGCTCCAGGGATGGAAACGTTTCTCGGTCGGACCACCACTTTGGTCCAGAGTCAATTATCCCAACAGCCATTAAATGGATTACCATTAAATCTTTGAGAAAATTTATGTTCCCCTCAGGATGACCTGTAATAACTTTGGTGATCCTCTGACTTTTCATCTAGCGCCATCATCAATACTTTGGTTTATGACCAAATACCTGCAGGACCAATGACATTCCCATCAGCCTCAGCTGGACTTTATGTTTACTGCTAATTAGAAAAGGATGGCATGCTAACACTAAAATGAGATGGTGAACATGGTAAACATCACCTTTTCACACATACTGTAAAATACAGCTGTTGACACTAACAAAGCTAGCTCGGGTCTAATTTCCCTCCAGTTAACAGAGATAAAACAGGACTATGGTCAGTCAGTTCTCACCTTAAATCCTTCACAGTGAAGACTAAACTTTGGTGTAGTTATGAAGTCAGTTAAGGACTTAAATTGCTCAACTGTAACAGCCACATTAAGACTATTATAAAATCAGCCTACTGCCACTTTAAAACGTGAGAATCAAGAGTCATGTCTAAACAAGATCTAGAAAAACGCGTGTATATATTTAGGCCGGCATGTAATAGTCTGTGTACAGGTCTCTCAGCTCATTCAGCTCACTGTCGCTTCTATAAGTCTTTGTCAGAAGAAAGTGGAGCACAATGTTTATCAAGCACAAATGTCTCAGAGCCAATATTCTTCTGTAATCTGTTTCTGTGTTACAAACTCATCTCAGGTTACAGGTGTTTCAGTGAACATGTGAGGACACAATGACTCCGGGCATGTTAGGGCTTTGTATCCCTTAGAGCCCAAGAGAAAGGGCATGATTTTGTCAGTATAGCCTCATTAACATCCAGACTTTAGTAAGAATCACCTCAGACAATGATTAACAGAGATAGTAGTTTCAGGAAGGATCAGGCAGAAACATGCAGAAATCCACCATGTCTATTTGATATTTGTGAGACAATGAAGTTATACAGTCTTTTAAAAATACCATCATTATCAAAAGTAAAGGACATTTAGCATGGCACAAAAGAGTGCATTTAGTAACCTTAGAGTTCTCTATTTGTATGTATGAGTGTGAAGCATGCAGAGCTTGATTGACAGTTCATCAATGAAAACTATGATAAAAAATATTTGATGAATATTTGATTTTTTCACAATAAAAGTGAGGCAAAACATTTACCTAAAAATAGCTCTTCTTCTGATTTTGCTGCTTGACCTGTTGCAATAATAAGCAGCATCTTGGATTTCAGTAGGCCTGTGTCTGCCGGTAATGTTAGCTAACGATAATGTTTTTGCAATAAAAAAATTGATGGGCTAAATGTATTAACAATATTACAGCTCACTACTGAAACAACAGCTGGGACAAACCACGAAAACATGCAGGCCAGCAACATCTGTAACCACTGTCAAACACGGCGACAGCTGTAGGCTCAGAAAGACATCAAAATTTAAAATGCATAACGAAAATGCGATTAAAGTTTCACTGACAAAACTAGACTGAAATGTCATTATTTTTTGTTGATGAATGTATATGCATTATCATCAAAAGACTAAAACTAAATTAAAAATTAACATGGGAAACATACAGTATACAGTTCTAAAAGGCAAAAAATTAAATTAAAATCCTTCTCCAGAGACTCGAGGCTTTACTCCACCAACAGGCATTTGACAGTCAAAAGGCAAGTTATCTCAAAGCTCATTTCCAAGTCAGATATGGTTTTCCTTTCTATATGGTCAACCAGGCGGTCCCGAACAGCCAGCATGTGGGCAAATGTATCTGAAAAGGTCATAGTGACTCGCAACCATATGCACGAGATGAAAAGTAGGAAATTATTGGGCAGAAAAAAAGGAATAAACTGCAACTCTGAAAAGGTCAGTGCGTAAGTGTGTTCCAGACTTACAGAGACACTGGGATATTGGAGTTTGTTTTGTTTTGTTTTTTTGGAGTATATTAATGATATTCCCTTCATGATCTATTTAAAAAAAGAACATACCTACGTCTCAGAATGTAAACGTCATTTTGTCATGTTTGAACCTGCTGTCACTTTCATCTTGGTGGGCTGCAGTGGTAATTACACACTTCAGACACGTTAATTGTTATTCCCACTGCTCGATTTTCTAATGTAATGACTGTTGGGTGGTGTCACTACACAGCACTTACACACACACACACACACACACAGGCTGCCACTTGTTAGTTTGCTGCCAATGAGCTGGCAGAATAACAAGTCATCTAGTTATGTTAATGATTCAGAGTATTTAAGTTGATGACAGTCAAAATCACTCTCAAAAGTCCTCCTCAGAATATGCTCTGAACATAGCTTTTCCAATCATACACACGCACACACGCACACTAAGAACAATGTGCAGTAATATTGGTTAAAGGAAAAGTTCAACATTTTGGGAAATACCTTGTTCGCTTTCTTTTCAAAAGTGAGATGTAAGTACAGAGCTGAAGTCAGGACGCTGTTAGCCTAGCTTAGCATAAAGACTGGAAGCAGGGGGAAACAGCTAGCCTGGCTCTCTGCCAAGTTCAAAAATACACCTACCAACGCCTCTAAAGCTCCCTGATTAACATGTTGTATCTGGTTTGTTAAATCCGTAAACAAACACACCCTTTTTTGACTTGTCACAGCAGGAAAAGTGCAGGTGAAACACATTTAGTTAACAATGGCTCAATACCAGGACCCTGGAACTAGCTCACCTAATTGGAATGCGGCCATTTTTAATGTTGTCAGTTACACCTGTGCTTTTCCTGCTGTGCCAAAAAAAGCTAAATGTACAGCATTAAAGTTCACCTGTGGTCCCCCACACAGATTATTTCATTTTGGCTGATTAGAGCCCTTCTCCAGTCAGTGTGGGTGTGTACAGACTGTTTGATTGACATCTCACTGATCTGTTAGTGTGGGACAAATTACACCTTTATTATTTACCCTACAGGTGTTTGCAGTTATTGCAAACACCTGTAGGGGTGTCCAGGGCTGTAAACACACATCACCTTCTACATGTTGAAATTAAAAGGTGATAATTTGGACAGACTTTGTTATATATTTTATCATTTGTACTTGATGTATGCCAAATAGATATTTTGTAAACAATTCATCATAAAATGCTTTTCTGTAAACCCAAATGTAAATCACCTACTATTTGATATTCATTGGGATGAAATAGTGCAATGAGCTGTGATTTAATCCTCTGAGAAATATGCAAATGAAACGTCACACTTTTTGATGAAGTATACGCTTTGAATAAGTTAATAACTGAAAGGAATAAGGTCCCACACAGAGTCAGAGAAGGCATTAATTCTGAACCAGTTTCCAATGAATCCTCTTTGAAATGTACGTCAGGTGGACAGTGTGCAAAAGCTTCCTTTTTTACTCTAGTTTGTACTATTATCAGCAAACCCTGTGAAAAACAAACCAGCAGTGAATGTATCCACTAACAATGTTGTGTGTGTATCACAGCCTGATATCTCTTCTTCCTCTGAGCCATAAAAACTATTAAAAACACATCAGTGAGCCACACTGTTGTTCCTTCATCACCATGAACACACGCACTGTAGTTTATCTGGACTCAATCCCACACACACCGTCTTGCTGCCCCAAATACTCACTAGAGCACCAAATGTGGATTCATCCACCACTGAAAATAGTCCCCAACAAAGGCTCTGTCATGTAAAATCTGTAAAATGCTCCTTTAATAACAAAATAAATTGAATTCATAATGCATACGTGGGCATTATTTTTATGAACCTTATATTAACCTGTGGTGTTTTGTCTGAAGCAAGCCAGTTCTCTGACTATGTGACATACAGTCACTTTGAGTGTGCATAGTCTTATCAGCACCAAACAAACCCCTGTTTGTTTTACCTTATGGCCTCATAAAAAGTCATATGGTACGATAGCTATCCTCTGACTTCAAACAGTCTGTGTGGAGAACATGACAGGGCTCAGATAGACTACATTACATTACAGCCCAGGGGTACATAAGA
Source organism: Macquaria ambigua (assembly GCA_008360985.2). Lineage (NCBI taxonomy): Eukaryota > Metazoa > Chordata > Actinopteri > Centrarchiformes > Percichthyidae > Macquaria > Macquaria ambigua. The sequence goes on along the minus strand of VMKM01000691.1, from coordinate 28,072 downwards.
TTTACTGTAAATACATGTACTGTCTGTACTGTGTGATGTACGACTTTCCCACCCCCAGGAACTACAGGTGAGGAAATCAGGAGTCTACAGTAGATGGAACATAAATGAGTCAAGTTGACATGCACTCTGGATAACACACTTCATGTGTCTGTTTCCGCACTCTACAACACACAGTAGGAACATTTAAGGTCTTAGTATGCTTCAAATTAACCAACCACGTCTAAAGGTTTACGTCTGTTCAAAATGGCGAAAAGCCTGCTGTCATAAAGAGGGGACGGCATGGTCTTGCACTCGCTTGTTTAAATAAAAAGTGTCAGAAGTAGTTGTGTGAACGAAAGAGAAACCAAAAACCTGGCCAATCGTGAAGTGGGTGTGATTGTCTGTTTCGGAAAGTTCCACCATCTGAAACCCCCTTTCAGATGGTGGAACTTTGTTAGACGATCTGACGAGCACTACTGAGATCTTTAGCATTAAAGCATACTTGATTTAGCACTGCACATGGAGAGCTTACCGCTGATCAAAACAGTCTGAATTTGAAATTCCACCAAACCTAATGATAAAAATACATAATTTGTCTGTGCCCTCCAAAACCATTACTAGTGTTTTCTGGACTGCCAACTTTATGTTAACTTTTATACTACTTATACTACTTTATACTAATACTTTTTTTTTGCTTAGATTAAGTGTGCTTCAGGTACCGGTGAGACATGAAATGCGATCCAGGAAGTCCAGTTTGAGTAACAGATCCATGGGCTTCTCAGACACCAGAACACTGCACAGAATACTCTGAGACAAGATTTTACAACTCTGGGAAGTTATCACGGCAGCAATTATTTTTGCCGAAGCCCCCTGTATTGGCACCCCCACTGCGCCATCAGACTGGCTCCAATGAAATGAATAAGAGGGGTTTATGGGTTTAAAAAGCTAATCAGTTGTAGTTAGAAGAAACCAATATTTCTGTTGGTATGAAACAGGAAGCGAACAACCGTCACACCATCCACCCTGACCTCCTCCTCCATCGTCAAGCTAGTCTCACCTTTGTTCCTAACAGACAAGAGTCATAATTCACAAGGCCCATTTGTAAGTTAAACATTTTAAGGCATTTAAACAAATGAAATGAAATTAAACTCCTTATTTTGCTCAGAAACCTTGTGGCACCTTTTCATTGATCCCAGGATCCTCTCAAGTATCTGTAAATCCCACTCAAGGACCTCTAAAACCTGGACAAGAACCTCATGAACCCCCACTGAAACCCCTCAAAGACCACTAGGGGATGACTGGACAAAAGAGCCTGTAGAAGCAGTTCAAGGACTCCTGGACCTCATACATTCATGGAACCTCCTCGGGTGTCCCCGCAGGTCCACAGACCCATAATGCATCTAAAACAATCAACAAGCAGGATACTGCACGGACTTTGTGTTTGCAAGAGTAGAGTGTGTAATGTGTGTGTGTGTGTGTGTGTGTGTGTGTGTGTGTCCCAGACATGAGGTGAGTGTTTGACAGTATGGCTTAAACAGATGTTGTCTGAGGTTGTTAAGGACATAACTTGCTCTGTGTCTCCTCAGCAGGTGTCGCCTCAGTTCCCCCGCTTCCTTCCAGTTCTCTCTGTGTGTGTGTGTGTGTGTGTGTGTGTGTGTGTGTGTGTGTGTGCGTGCGTCTGTGGGGTCCTTTAAGGATGTCCCTTTACAAATAACCTGCCTCCCACACACACTCTACAGCTCATGTATACTCCATTGTTATTTTGTACTTGTGTACACAGTTTAGCTTCACTAACACAGGTTACATTCTGATAACCATAATATCTGCAACAATAAATGATACTGATATTGGCCTATTTTAAAAATAAGATCTGGCCTAGACAGTGCTGTCAACATCTGAGATGATACAACTGTGAATGTGCCTTTACTAGACACATGTGAAAGCACCAGTTTCACATATAATATCATGGAGATCAGAGATACAATGTCATTTTATAGGCACATTTGATTTTTAGAAAATTCACATGTGAAATGACATATCACATTTGAATCACGTTTCACATGTGAGTTACCACATCACATGTGAAACAGCATTTCACACATATAGGGACATATGGTTTTATTTCACATGTGTATATATATAATATTCACATGTGAAAACATTGAATTGAGTGGGGTTTTTGCATTCAACACAAGAATACAATAATATGTTCAAAATAGCAATCTTAGGGAAACACTGAATAAATACATTTTTTATTACTTGCACAACAGTCTAGTTGAAAGTATAAAATATCAGCATTTTATATAATGTCTACATGGATTAGGGATATTCAGCAAAGACTGGAATGATACAGTACCACAGCAGTTGTGTATTGGAGGCTGTAACTGTGATTTCATACTGTTCTGATAACTCCTCACCAGTATGCACGCTGATGTTTATCTGTTAATCACAAAGTAAAGCAGCTGTGATCACAAAGCATTATCAGCCTTCCAAATCTTGTACAGGCTGATGCCTTCGAACCAGCTTAGCCAACAAGTACTGTAGTTTTAATGTTAAACGTCTGCAGGTAGACGAACACAAGGTACGTGCAGCCAGTCAAGTTTGTGTCTTACCTGTCGAAATCCCAGACTCTCCCCGTGTGCTCATTAGTGGTTTAGTCCAAGCAGCAAAGTGCTTCCCACACCATCCACCTTCCATCTGCAACAAGTTACAAGTAGCTCCTGAGTTAAAGGGAGGAGGGAAAGGAAAACCCCAGCTCCTCCTCCTCTCACTGAGAGCAAAGTTCAACTTCCTGGTGTGCAGGATGGCGGGACAGACTGTCCAAGGGTTGACACAAGTGCTGAGAAAAGTGGCTGTAAAAGGATAGGAGTGGGCTTATAATGAGATGTTCTCCGTAGCGGTTATAGTACACCCAGCTGGCTCAGGGAGCAGCGCTGAGCAGACAAAGAAACTGGTTCTGCAACTTTCCAGGCAGATCACAGCAGAGCTGCCGGAGCTTTGAATGATCAAATGAATGAATGTACTTAATCTACTCACACAGGTAGAAGAGTGCCTTGTCGCAACTTGTACAGTAGGTCACATTATAGCTTCTGTGTTAAAACATTGTTTGTTGTAAATGCAATTTTTAGAGGTGCAATATTATAACATAACTTGTTATAATATTGGTATGATGTTAGGATATGTATCAGGTTGTGTTGTTGTATTACCTGCACATTTATAATCCATTAAATGTTCAACATATTTTGATTTCAGCCCAACCAATACATTTTCCAGGCCAATATGTCGGCCAATAGTAATGTATCACAGATATATAAGCGTATACGCCAGCCAATGAGAAACAAGAAAAGCCAGTACAGAAATGTCAAAAATATATTTGAGGTCCTCCCTCAGTACAGTATCTTGGTCACAATTCTTTAAGATCTACATTTAGGAGATCTTTATCTAAAGTGTTTTTTTTTTCACATGCCTATATAAAACAGTGAAGGTCAGTGGGGGTATCCCTGTGGCTTAGGGGTTAAGATGCATGCAGACCATAAACCGCAACATCCTGGTTCGAGTCTGATCAGGGACCTTTGTTGCTTGTCATTACCCTTCTTTCAGTCATCTCTCTATTGTCAGAATCTCAGATGAAAGCATAAAAATGCCCCCAGAGAATATTTTTTTAAAGAATGTTGTCCATTTATTGTTATCTGATTGTTAAAACTGTCAAATATCAATATTAGTATCTGTTGAGTTATCCTCTGGGGATTTGTGGGTGTTAACCTAAGGGTAGTTTACAATCTACAATTCAAATATTAAAATATCGATGGTGGGTAAGTTGATTCCAGTGTTTGTTGACTCAATATGTTTAAATGTACAATCTCCAACATAATAAATAAATATATTGTATATATATATATATATATATATATACAACATATATACAACATATATACAACATATATATATATATATACATATACAACATATATATAACATATATATAGACCCTAATGTTGGGGGATACAAATAAACACAAAGTATAATTGAACAGTTAACTTAATGAATAAAATATGAAAAATCCAAAATTAGATTAATTTTGAGACCTTTGTTTTGGTTTCAGGTCAAACTTTTCTTCACTTGAGGGCTGTGTTGGTGGAACTCGTGACCTCAGTGTTTCTAAAATCCTGGCCACGAGCCTGACTGTGTGCTCTTGTAAGTTACTGCAACTTGTGACTGAAATATATTGCTCTTAATTGTAGTATTCTTTACACAAAGGCCTGCCTTTTGACCTCAGAATAAATGAAAATTAAATCACAATAAAATCACAATAAAAACACCCAATATTTCTCTGAAGGCAAGTGAATCAATTATCAATTTGATTATGTATTAATTAGTACAAACATAAAGACAGATTATGAGATGCTTTTCAAATATTGTCTTTGGAAATGCAAAAGTTGTACGGAAGTGTGTCTCTCCAAATCCAGCAAACTCTGACTTCATTCACTGCGTCTAGCTGAAAGTGAGCTTGTAATTCCTCCTCCTGCCTGTAGGTGGCACTGTGAGTTAATTGTCAGTCAGTTTTGATTGTTTTCAGGGCATCCGCTTCTTGTGTGTTTCCTGGATTTAGCTACATGAAAGTGTAACAACTATTATAAGGGAATATTAGTGCATATTCCGATTAATATGCAGAATACGGGGATTGAGGGTTACACCACGGACTCAACAAGCTAGAAGTTAGGTTAGCTTGTTGTTGTCGGTGTGTTGAATGTTTGCTAGTTTGAGCATTTAGCAATTTGTAGGCTAAGTTAGTGTTTTAGTGGACTGACAAACTGCTGTATGGATGTAGAGATCTACTTAGAGGTTTTGTCTATCTGAAAAACTTCGGCCAGTAGCCATAAATACTGTATTATATATTCGCCATGAACTGTAACTCTGTTTGGTAACGTTAGCATCTGAAATTAGCTCTAATGTTAGCTTACAATGCCCCTCGCTCCTGCAAACCAGTCCCAGTTGATTCGGTCCACTCAAAAGGACGAATATTATCAAACCTTCCTGAGAAACAACGCCAACGAAGCTTTTCAAACACTTGCTGGTAAGTTTGTTCACGTTTAACACACTGGGAAATCGTCTTTAGGTAGCATACATCACTTTAACATGTAGCTTTATAGCTAACGAGGTGCAGTCTCTTTTCCCAGTCTCAATAGTTGCAAAACTCCCAAATATGACACTTTTTCTTTAGTCACTGAGTATAAAACATAATTGGGACACTTTCCAGCCCCTCATCAATTCGGCATACATTTAATACACCAAGCAGTACCTAGTCAGTTAGTTACTTTGACTGAAATGTGAAGTTGGTTCACGCTAACCTGGCTGCTGCAGTCCTCCAGCAGTCCACGGTATGTTCAGGTGGACTGTAGACTGGGAAAATAATGGCCCAACATATTAGAAAAACTGAATCTTATTCACATAAATGCTGCTTTGTATGTTGGATAAATGCAGAGTTGAAGAGTATGAGCTATTAATTACTAAAAAAAAAAGGTAATGTATTGGTTCTAACAGGTTAAGCAGAGTAAAATGAAACTGACAGATATTTGATGTTCTACCTCTGCGCTGGTGTGGATGTTTATGAGACCCAAACCTCATACTGTATGTCTGCTCAGTCTCACACTATTCATGAGTAGTTTCTTCAATTCACTGGTCACTCACTACTGTTAATCCAAGAGGGAAAAATGTAAATTCCATTGTTTTTTAAATGTAGGCAGAACAATTTTTAAAAAGTGGTTACTGTATGTTGCTTTTCAAGCAAGAGATGAGCTGATTATCAGCAAAATAAAAGCTCCTTTTGTATGTCAAAAAAAGTGATAAAGCAACCTTTTGTTCATGAAAAGAAATCAGCACTGCCACACTACCCATTAAAGTTTATTGAACTTTGTTTTTTCTATCTCTGTAGGATCCAAAAGATGGCTGGACTGGAGGAGAGAGATAGAGCTGCTGTCAGACCTTGCATACTACACTTTAACAACAGTCTCCGGTAGTTACCGACCAAACCAACATGAAATCTAACTTTACTTTATGTATGTTTAACTTGTCGTCTTGTGATTAAATATTTTGATTTGAGTCCTTCTCCTCCTTAGGTTACCAAACCCTGGGCGAGGAGTATGTCAACATCGTGCAGGTGGATCCCACTAAACATCAAATCCCCTCTCGGGCCAGGCGAGGCCTCTTTGTCTTCTGCCACGCTGTCTTTCCTTACCTCCTGGACAAGGTCCTGGTATGCCTGGAGAACGAGCTGGAAGGTGGGCATGAGAGCCGCAGTGTTGCCGGTCGGCGGCAGGCAGCGTCCTGGCTGTGGAGCCTGGAGTGTTGGCTGAGGAGATGGATGCAGAGGGCAGTGGGGCTGTTGTCGGAGCCCCAGAGGAAAGCGTGTCTGCCAGCTGTGTTTGTCCTCCAGCAGAGTCTGACCCTCCTGCACCGATTCCACGTGGCTCTGTTCTACATCAGAGGCTCTTTCTATCACCCGTCCAAGAGGGTGGCTGGTATCAGCTATGTAGGTGATTTTTTACACGTTTCATGTCATACATGTCTCATATATCATCTCACATATTAGAATAGAATAGATTAGAAAAATACTGTTTATATCATTGTTTTTTTAAATGACAAACACATAAGTAGACCCAGCCATACATGGCATATATTACCATGTCTGCATTCATATTTGACTCACGTTCTCTCAACTAAATATCCAAGTAAATGTGCTTGTTCCACCTCCATAATGTATTCACTAGTAGTTATAAAGGACAAGCAAACACGCAGGATTGTTAAAAATGTTGTGTTTATTTTATTGGTTGGGCTTTTTAGTTACACACTTTAGTGCATCATGAGGTCGCCACTGGGGATGTTTTCTAAGAAGTAGCAGCTTTCCAGCAAGGTCAAGTGCCCATTTAATGGGATCTTTAATAACCAATGAGCAACGTTCTTCACTTGCCCACAGGGACAGCTTCCATACATGCATACACTAATTCCAAAATGTACACAACATAAGTACATGTAATCATGAGAAGATAAAGAAGAGCATGACAAACTCAATCATGTCAGAGAAGACTTTGCAGATTTTCCAAACAGTGTTATAAAAGCTGAAATTTAATCCACATCACACTACTCCCCACCATGTTTCAGCTAAATATATCCTGTTTGTTGTTTTCCAGCTTTTCAACATTTTGTAACACATTTCCTAACCACTGTTAGAAGGTAGTTAATTAGTTTACCATTTAATGAGCAGGCAGGGTGCCAGTATAGGATACACAGTAATGAATAACTCTGTCCTGAGGAGAGATCGCTGCCCATAATGTCGCCCTCAGATAGAAAAAAAACCCTCAGATTTTTGTGCAATGTCAAAATACACTCAATTGCCCGTTTATTAGGTACATCTAGCTAAAACTAGCGTAGTCTAATATTTTGTTCATCACATGAGGACAGGCTAAGTAGCAGAAACACTTCTCAGTAAAATGTAATACGCTTCAACAGAACCACAAACTGCAGCCTCCAAATGATCAGACAGTTGAATCAACACGTCTCTGAACACAAACTGAACATTATAACCTTCATGAAGGACGTTTAGACTGCATAAGTGTACCTAATAAACCGGACACTGAGTGTATGTGTGCTTTTTAAGTGGCAACACCTTTTCTGGCAGGTCAAAGCTGTTTCCATATTACATTTACATTTCTAGAAGCATTGAATACTGTGTTTACATCAAAAACTGACTTTCTACTTGGTTTGAATACATTTAAATATTTTTAAACATTCCCTAAATTTTCCATGTGATCTTCCAACATGTGTCTGCTATTAAGGAACATAGTTTTTGCTGCTTTGCTGTTGCGAGGCAATTGGTGCCTTGCAGCATATGTAGCAAAGAGTCTATGTTTGTAGCTAACTATATGAGAAACTTGTTTCTGGTGTAGAAGTGTAGATCAGTTTAAGCTGAACCCCTGCCTGTAGGATTTATTCCACAGGTTATATCTAAATTAATGTCCTCTGTGTGTGTGTGTGTGTGTGTGTGTGTAGCTGGGTGTGATGGGGTTGAGCAGCGATGACGGGACCATCAGGAGCAGCTACAGGCTGCTGGGGGCCGTGTCCCTCCTCCAGCTGCTCATCACTGTGTGTCTGCAGCTCAACAGCTTCAGACAGAGACAGAGAGCCAGGCAGGAGTGGAAGCTCTACAGGAGCCTCAGGTACAGGACCAGGACCAGACCAAAGGACACAGCTGGAGATGTGTAGTAGGCTGTCCACCCGTCTCCATCTGGTCTTAATGTCAGGGCTGTTAAATATTTCAGTGTTGAAGTGAACAGAGTTTCGCCAGTATTTCAAAGAGTGTCCTAACCAAAGTCGTTAGAATTCATCCTCTTGGGACCCTGAATATGCACAGAAAATTTCATTGCATTCTCTCCAGTAGTTGTTGGGATGTCTTGCTCCTGACTGACTTTATTATGGTCAGATAATTTCTTTCAGTCTGCCGCACTCCGCAGATGAGCCATAAAGAAAATTGTGGATGCTGACTGTATTAGATCAAGGTTTCCATTCATCACTCACTATAAAAACCAGGCCACTGCAGGAACTACTGGTCATTTTGTAGTGAAAGACCAACATACATACATGCCCTGAGTTTAATGCTGAACTCTTTGAACTGTCTGTCTCCAGTCCTCAGCACACACAGAGCTCAGGCCCCAGAGCTGCCCGCTGTATCCTCTGCCTGGAGGAGAGGAGGCACTCCACCTCCACTCCCTGTGGACACCTCTTCTGCTGGGAGTGCATCACTGAGTGGTGCAACACCAAGGTCAGGCTTGTGTCAGTTTTAGTATTTGATCTGGTTGTGATTTATCAAAATAAAAACCTTTTTGTGTCAGATTTAGTATTTCCAAGGAGATTTCTGTTTCTTATTGTTGGTATCAGGTGATTGACATTAAGCAGATGTTAAGGCAGAGTGCCTGTTATAAAAAAACTGAGCTCAACACAAACAGCAACAGCCTTCAAAATCACAGCAATACGTTCTCAAGTCTGCAGAGGTGGATATAATACTGAAAAGTATCAAACTGACAAGGCTGAATTACCAACGGTCCCAGGGCCCCAGATAGGGTTGGGTTCCATTATGGGTCCAGTTCCCGGTTGGCGAGTAATCTGATTCTATAGTGGATTCAGATTCAGTAAAATGCCATTGAACCCCAATCCTCCAGGTTTCCATGTGTCAGCTGATTAGTGCTATTGTCACTGATGAACATGTTTGGGATGTTTGTGCACCATTACAGCACAATGTCTGACATGAAAAGGGCCTTGAAGTGGGTCAGCGTTATTCAGGGTTCGTGCAAAGTCTTGAAAGTTTGGAAAATGCTTAATTTTAACCGTTATGTTTTCAAGGTTAGGAATATGCATGAATTCGAATATACTCCTTGAAAAATGTTTGATTTTTCAGCATAATCTGGTGTTTCATCATCGACACAATCACTCATGTAAACCAGAAATCTTTTAATAAAAACGATCCCATCGTCGTATTTGTTTGTTGTCTCCTGGCATTTTTAGTAACAATTTACATGTAATGATAAAGGCTTCGAGACTCTGGAAATTTGTGGTTTAGGTACCTTTTAAAGTGCTTGAATTTTATTCTTAAAAAGCTGTATGAACCCTGGTTATTGCCTTACCTTGTGTTGAATATGTTTTGTGCTCACATGTTGCATATTGCTAAACAAATTTGTGTCAAATCATATTACTACACAGCAAATCTGAAACCAGGTAGAAACCACCATAGAAAAACGATACATACTTATTGCTCAGGGAGTGGGAGGGATGGGGGGTTACTTGGGGCCCAGTAGCTACATTTGTTCCCCAGGGTCCTCTATCAGGTTTATCTGGCCTATGTACACTGATTACACTGGGAATACACACGCTGGATCTGGATTATAGCTCCTGAAGCTTTTATTTGAACTAAACAGGAAACATTTTCCCCCTACCAGACCTTCATGAGGCAGAAGCCCAGCAGACTCACGTCGTTGCCTGTTTAGTTCCAATAAAGGTTTTGGGAGCTTTAATCCAGTGTGTGGAGACATTCTGCCTTAACATAAGCTTGAAGATGCCAGCAACCTGTCATGTGTGTTTGTGTTTTCCTTCTCACAGGCAGAGTGCCCCCTGTGTCGGGAGAAGTTCCAGCCTCATAGACTGGTGTACCTGAGGAACTACAGAGCCTGATACTACACACACAAACACGCACTGCTGGACTGTAATGCTTTTTAATACCTGTGCAGACAGGCTGCCCCTCAGGAACGTGTGAAGACATAAACAGTGTTTTCCAGCAGTCACACAGATCTTTGTGCCAACACACTATAGGCTCCTTTTCATTCTTATTCCTCTTTTTTTGTTGTTAAAGAAAAGTTGTTAATAGAGAATTACATTTTGGATTGTATCAGTCGAAACGTGTAAATATTACCTTTAATTAAAACTTGAACAGATGCTAATAAAATGTGGGAAATGTCCAAATGTTTGTCTTTTTTGTGTTTTAGGTTGTTTAAATAGTTGAATATGAACATGGACATATTTCAGGTGTAGTTGTCCTACAGTTCTTATAATATTAACATTTACATATCACTGCTGTGTTTGTTGAGTCTGACTGTGGACATCAGAGCAGTTCCGTCTCTGTCTCTTCCACAAAGCAGAAGCGTCCACACTAACAAGGAGCTTCTGAATTCCTTTTGGACATCTACAAACCCGCATAGGACTAAGCTGGACATCGAGACAGACTTAGCATTTGTACCGCCTCAGTACCTTTGTACACCTCCCTAAAACCCAATTACACAACAGGTCTTGTTGTCCTGTTGTGTCTTGTAATGCCAAGATGTTCTGACCTTCGCTGTCACTTGGGTCATGTGATGGAAAAGAAGATCTGGTAAATGATTTCCAAACCTAGAGATAATCATCTCAAGAGTGCCTGAGTAAAATATGTCAAAATAAATTAGCTCAGTGCTCGTCAGCTCATTGTCACATTAAATGGTTGTTCAGCCCTCAGCCACCTGTGCTGCCCCACATAGGCGGAAAGTAGCTAGAGAAAGAGTAAGAAGAAGCTAATAACACAGGGCCTTTGTACTTTAGTGGTGCAGATTTCCTAAAAAAAACATTATTTATTTACTGCCACTTAGGGGCAGCAGAACAATCTGTATAACATTTGACGTATTATATTTTTGTGGCTAACCGCTTGTTATTTACAATTTTTGTGTCCACCTGATGAATGTAAGTTCAAGATTCCTTTTAGCTCTGGTTTTAGTCTTTAGCTGCTAAATGCTCCACTGTGTTCACCAGCTACAGCCTCTAACTTTGTCAGTCTGCTGCTTGGAAACCAGATTAATAAGAGTGCTGAGACTGAACCAAAACAGTGAAGTTGGGAAAAGAAAAACAAGAAAACAAAAAGATAAGCTAAAAGCAACTAAAAATACCCTAGAGTTGAGGGGAACTGCAGAGTTGGTGATCATTTTCTGTGGGTTCGCCCCTACGAGCAACACCTTTCACATTACACAGGCCTATTTGGTCCATTGTTATTACGAACATTGATTAGTGCAGCTTTAATCTGGAACCTGGGACTCAGCTCACCCTGAAGAGTTTCGGTTTCTATCTGTCACTGTTTGGTTAGTGTTTCCTTCACTTTTAGCTAAATGAAAGATTTAGGCTCTGTAGAGTTGGGCTGAACTACAGCTGCCATAAATCTGTTATCTTCCACACAATTTTATCTGTGTACTACTCATTACTGTGTGTTCTCATCTGTCACGCTACACGACAAGCCCCAGGGAGTTGGTTGAGATCTCCTGGGAAGCCCTAATTCAGATTTCATACACTTTATTCTTTGTAACTCAAAATTCAGCTTTCTGCAAAGACCCTATGTGTAGAACATTTAAATGATTATAGCATCTATGGCAGAGGTTTTGCTGTTGGAAAGAAACATTCATCCTATGGTCAAAAATGTGACGAGGACTTTGGTGGAAGCATACTGAGGACTAAGATGTTTGACCTCTATTTCATTTACTGGGGATGTGATTAGATTTCATATATTTCTTATATACTAGTAGAGATTTTGGACTGATTCATCCTTTGGGAATGCATATCAAGCAAATGTATAACTATCTGGCAGTAATTTTAGAGATTTCCTGTCATGGACTTAATTCTTGGTGAAGGAAACATTTTGGCCTGATGCTGGCGCCAGGCAAAAGGTCAAAGGGTCACCGACATCTTTAGAAATCATCCTGAGGGGATCATGAATAATCACAGCACATAGTGTGGTGCTCTGTCAATCCTGTCGCAATTTTAAATTCTTGCTTTCTACAATATCTGCGCATGACAACGATGGTCAGTTTAGGGTTACGGTTAGGGGTAGGCTACTACACCAACACTTGGTGAGGTTAGGGACAGATCGTGGTTACGGTTGATGAAAAAAGCGAATTTAATTGCAGGTCCATTTGCAAGAACACATTTACATGGCCAGCGACCTCTTGTGGCCCTGAGGATAATGATAATACTCTCTGAGAAGCAAAGATGGAAGAAGCAAGACGTTGTATTGTGCTGCAAAATCTCTTAGGGAGGAGGTTGGGGTGGATGGTGGTGTTTTAGTTGTGTAAACCTAACCACTCCTTAACCATGGGGGTGGCAGATCAGAAAATGCATATATGAATCATTTTTATAATGGTCATATGAATTTTGGAGTGACAGCAGATCAGAAAACACCCTGGTTAAGGCGCAGACCATGACCTGCAGCATCGTGTCCAAGCAGGGGCCTTTGTTGCATGTTGTTCCCCATCTTTCTCACCTGATTTCCTGTCGTGCCTCTGCTCTCGGCTATCCAGTGGAGGGGAAAAAATGCACAAAAAGTAATAATTAAAAAAAGGCAATGAAACCAACCTATTTAGGTTGGAGGGCTTGTTGAGACAGATGGATGGACATTCCCTTGTCTCTTCTGCTCCTACTTAACCATCATGTTCCTGTATCAAAAGTGCATTCATTCAAATGTCTGTAGGCAGTAAATACACAAAGCAGGAGTCGAGTAAAAGTTGGCACCACACTCACATTTTTAACAGGTATTTGTTGATGCTCCTCTCTGGTGATATACGGTGATGTCAAGAAAATGCCCGGGTCTATAATCATGGGCTTTTAAACTTCTCATAACACAGCAGCTTAACAATAGGCTGCTGTCTTTGATGCCATGTGTCTCTGTCTCTAGACTGTCTCCCCAGGCTAGCTGTACATAAACCTCCATCTTGGCATAGCTCTGAAACCGTGTGAAACCGTAGGTGTGTTATATGGAAAGAATGGGAAGTGAGCAGACATGTTCCAACCTCTGGTTGTTGTGAATGTTAAGTGATCAACTGTGAAGTCGTATCTGGATGAAGAGTAAAGTCTTCATTTCTCATAGCAGAGAGATAATAAATGAGGTAAGCTGTGCTGTCACATTTAGCTCTGGGCTGAGGTCTATAATTCTGTTGTTAACTGCATCACTTGGGCCAAATTTTAAGCTTGCTAGGATGCATAAGCTTCATTCATACAAATACAAGCCTCTTACTAGAAAATAGTGCTGATGAAAACCATCACAAGACAACTTTTGATGCTTATAAATGTCACCCAAGATTCAATCAATGGTTGGTTGGGCATACAAAGCTTGTGACTTTAGCAACAGAGACTTGTGTTCTGCATCCTATCAACAGGCAATAAATGACCACATCTTTACCAAACCTTAATGTTCTTTAAGCTGTTGGCTTCCTTCGCAGGGTGTCTGGGCTTAGCCTTAGAGTAGGGTGTGGAGATCTAGACCGAGCAGAACAGAGTAGAACCACTGCTTCTTTGCACTGAAACGAGACAGTTAAGGTGCATCTGGTACATACAGCTAGGAGTGTTCTGGGTCTGCCCCAGCTGGCCTTGAAACACTTTGGGACGCCCCTAGAGGAGCTGGGGGACGTAGCTGGAGAGAAAGACATCTGGGCTTAACCTTACCTTAACCAGGTAGGTTCTTTTAACCATGACCAAAGTTCAATTTTTCAATTCAGTTTTTTATTTATATAGCGCCATATCATAACAAAGTTATCTCAGGGCACTTTTTCATATAGAGCAGGTCTAGACCGACTCTTTATATTTACAGAGACCCAACAGTTCCCACCATGAGCAGCACCAGGAGACAGTGGCAAGGAAAAACTCCCTTTAACAGGTAGAAACCTCGAGCAGAACCAGGCTCTAGGTGGGCGGTCATCTGCCTTGACCAGTTGGGTTGAAGGGGGAGGGGGGGAGCAGGAGAGAGAGAGCAGGAGGAAAGAGAACATACAGCAGCACAATACAGTTCCACATAGAGATGTAAAGTAATAGTTGTGGTAATGGTATTGATGTTAATATTAATAGAAATAATACTAATAGCAATATAATAATAGTAATACTAATAATAAGAGCAATAACAGTAATAGCAGCAGTGGGTGTAGAGCAGGAACATGGGGGCAGCAGGTGGCCTGCAACCATAGATCCAGACTCTACAGCTCCAGAGGCAGAAACACCTGCAGAAAGCAACCGAAGGGGGGGGCACACAACTACGGGAAGAAGTTGAATTAGTAACAAGCATTGATGGGATATGAGTGCATACAGATGGAGAGGAAGAGGAGGAGAGAGGAGCTCAGTGCATTATAATATTGCCTAATGGAAGCATATATAAGGTGAATAGAATTGGTCCAAGCACAGAACCTTGTGGAACTCCATGAATAACTTTGGCGTGCATAGAGGATTCATCGTTAACATGTACAAACTGATATCGATCTGATAAATAGGATTTAAACCAGCTTAGTGTGGTGCCTTTAATGACAATTAAATGTTCTAGTCTCTGTAATAGAATGTGATGGTCAATGATATTGAATGCGGCACTAAGATCTAACAAGACAAGTACAGAGACAAGTCCTTTGTCTGATGCAATTAGAAGGTCATTTGTAACTTTCACCAGTGCTGTCTCTGTGCTATGATGCACTCTAAATCCTGACTGAAAATCCTCAAATAGCTTATTGTTGTGTAGAAAGTCACACAACTGATTGGCAACTGCTTTCTCAAGGATCTTAGAGAGAAAAGGAGGGTTAGATATAGGTATATAGTTTGACAAAACCCCTGGATCAAGAGTGGGCTTTTTAAGAAGAGGTTTAATTACAGCTACTTTAAAGGACTGTGGCACATAGCCTTTTAATAAGGACAGATTGATCATATCTAGTAAAAGGTATCTAGTAAGGGTAAAAGGTCTTTAAGCAGCCTAGTTGGGACGGGGTCTAAGAGACACGTTGATAGCAAAGTCTCTCCTTAAACTTAACTAAGTAGAATATACCCCTTTCAGACAGCAGACACACATATGACGCATGTTAGAGCCATTCATACAGTAGAGAAATATTTATTAATAGTTTATATTTGCTAAGGATAAGCAGCTCCATAGTTTCATTGCAGAATGACTGTATTGGTTAAAATGTGTAACAAGCTGCCTGTGCTTGTTAGTTAACGCAGTTAAAGCTATGGAGCCTGGAGACCACACTAGTCCTTTTGAAAGGAAGAACATGGACTACAGAGTTTTATTGAAGCATGCGTCCACCCATTCACCACTGCAGCAATGTATGCATGCTCCATCCCATTTGATTGCCAATGCATGCACACTTTGTATTTCTTTCTTTCTCTCTCCTTATTTCTTTCTCACTCTTTTTTCGGTTAAATGACGTTTGTATGTCTGTATTAATTCATTAATTTGCATTCCTGGTGGGAACACCAGTTGCTACTGGAGCCAGGCACTATCCAACCCACGTCCAGCCCTGGTCGGGAGGAGGGTTATTAAAGAGGGCGGTGTGACTCGCATTGATCCGTACAGACAGACCCCCAACAAAGGTTTGGTCTTCGTCACTGTGCTGGTCTGAATGGGGTATTAGTTACTAAACTTAACCAAAGAGGAGGCAGATCAAAAACCGCTGAGGTAAATCGTTTCAGTAACGCTCATTTGGATCCTTTTGGAAGGCAACTACAAACAGCATAATTTGTTAGAGGATTTATTTAACTGCAAAGTAGTTCTTTTCGTTCTTTTGTTTGTTTTTTCCCTCCCTTGGCGCACTTGGTATTTCAGGCTGGATGTACATGAGGAAGCATGTCCTGAAGAGTGGATTGTCCACTATGTTCAAATTACATCAAAAGCTACACTGCGGTGCCATTAAGCAAACCATTATATCCTCAACTACTGCAGAGACACTGCTCAGGGGACAACAGAAGCAGACTGGCTGTGAATCTGTGCAAATGTTAAGATTTGGCTTTGCAAAAGTCAAACAAGTGTGTGTAGATAGCACACCCTGCAGACCCTGCGGAAACCAAGCAGATGCTCTTTAAAGGAGCATTAGCAGAAAAACTCAACATATTAATGACTTTCTAGAGCTTTCTGATGGCCCAGACCAACTGCCAGCACTCAAAAGTGTTTACATCCAAATATTCAGTCCCAACACACTCTGGTGGCACATTCTCCCTCCTGTTGACAACTAGCCAATTCACTTACACTTCTGTCATTTTGGATAATCAGGTTTTCCCTCTGTGGAGAATACGGCTGACAGTGGAAGCAGATGCTGCACCGATCCCCGAGCTCAATCATGTCTATTAGAAACACTGCGATGATGGATGTCTGCTGCTCCTCCTCTTCTCTCTCCTCATCATTAACAGCTAGGCAGTTGGCTGTGTAATATGTTCAATTACAGCCTGAAAAGAGTACTCATTTGAAAATATGAAACATTTCCATCTGTATGTACCAGTGTCTTTAGGGAGGCAGCAGGGGAAAGCTGCAGATGTTGTTAGCTGCAGAATGATCTCCACTTAGTGGGCAGAAAGAGACTGCAGGCTGTAAAACACCACAAAACTATAAATGAGTTTATAATGCTGCAGGTACTTAGGATCAGCAGTGGCTATTATTCGTGATTTAATATATTTATCAGTGACAATAAAAGACATCGGATTTTAAATGTCATTTAAGCAAACAATGCCTGTAGAGCTTCACATTTGATTAAAATATCATCGCTGACACATTTCAGCCATAGGCCTTTCTCTGAGATTGAACAGTGTTAACAGCAAATCACTCATATACAAGACAATCAAGGCAATGAATGACTCGATTCAGCACTAGTCAGCACTTGAGGGCTAGTCACGGTGTACATGTTTTTCCACTGACTGCACCGCAAGGTAAAGTTCCTACTGGCAAGTTTATATATGTAGAATCATTTTAATTTGTTATTTATAATATGCATTTAGTAGATTTTATTTATGCTAACTCCATCCATCCATGGGGGTTGAGAGCATCTTTTACTTTTCGTTATACATTTCCATACAATCAAAATACAAACATACTTTTCATGAGTCCAATCAAATGTTCACATTAGACCATCTCTTAGAAGCTTTGTACATGTTGAAGTGGCCGTGTTGTTTGTTAGTGCACTTTCAGGTTTTTCCCACTAGATGGAACTTTTATCAAGCAATACAAAAATATATATAAAAACTTACAGAACAGGAAAGGGGATAACAAATAAGGCAAAGAAACCAGGAACCACACATGAACATTCTGCTTAAAGAAAAAAAAAGGAAACTGGAGCAAGGCAAAATAGGAATAAAAGGAAAACTGAAATTAATTATTAAAATAAATGACATTTTGACATATCTGTACACAGTTCTTTAGTTTCTCTGTTCATCTCAGATATACACTGGAGACAAAATCAACTAGAGATAAATTAAAACACGGACGTCTGTTAGACCACTTGCATCATGTGAATGTGATATTTACCCAGTCAAATAATCCAGTTATTTTAAATGATCAAATAAATGCAGTCCACTAATCGCAGACTCCTCCTGTCCACATGTGGAAGTGTCCTTGAGCAAGACATTGAACCCCTACCCGCTCCTGATGGTCAGACCAGCACCTTGCATTAGACTATACATAAGAGGTAATTTGGATCAAAGCACCGTATAAATGCAGCTGTTCAAATTAATTAGATCAGCATGCAAGTATCCAGTTTAAAAGAACATCCAACAGAGTGTGTCTTTCCAAAATCCACCTTTAACTCATACTGTACCTGTATGCAATTTGGATTTTGTCCGTTTGTGTTGTTTAGCTGTATTTTATATGCTTTTTATCACGATGTAGTATGTTTTTAACTATTGTACATATTGTATTATTTTTATTCTAGCATGCCTAACAACATCAGGCAAAGGGACTGCCGATGAAAACTAGCCCTTCAGCTAACTCGGGTGCATTTACATTTGTTTGAATGTTGATTAATGTACATTGTCCCTTTTCAAATAAAACATACATTAAATTAAAATTAAACTATGTGTCCACACTGAAAGAACAGATGTTCAGTAGTTTCTATCACAGAAATAAATTACAAAATACAAGGTTTTATCTGAAAATTACATTTTATATGTAAAAAAGCGCTCACTGGATACATATCACATCAGATCTTATAGTGGGTTTCCTTGACCTTAGGAGCAACAGGGTATTTTAAATAAAAAGAAAAGGATGTTTTTTCTCACAGAGACATCAATATCATAGAAAAGAGAGGGGGTGAAAATCATTCAAGATTCACATATCCTTAGTTGTAGTTGGTAGTTGTTGCAACTGGATTAAAAAAGAATGGGAATTTCCTTACATAGCTTTTCATAACCCTTGAGAGGAACCTTCACACTGTACTTAAAGATACAGTCTTCATAGGTCACCTTCAATATCCAATTCATCTGTAACAAAACTAACGCCATTTTTATACCAATCAGCACAGTACAGAGATGTGATGATGAAGCATCCCCAAGTTATTAAAAGATTTATTGACAAAGTATATATTGACTGTGCTGTATAGGTAAGAGTGTGTGTACTGACTGTAGACATCACTTACATCAACATATGTGCTGAAGCAACATAAAACTTCTGTTTCCCAATCCTCTGAACAGGAAGTGTTAAAATCGTAAAAAGTGGAACATTTCTGCCAGGCCGCCATTGTAAATCAGAATTACTTCTTAATGACTTGCCTGGTTAAATAAAGGTTTTAAAAAAGAATTCATTACAAAGCATACTTATTTATTCAGCGTCACACAGCCAAAAGAAGATGGTGCCAATTCCTTCGAAACACTTTTTTTTTTCAGTTTTCCATCTTTGCTGCCAAACCACTACAGAGTAACTGTGTTGTAACTTTTAAAGTCTCTGGGAAGGGAATCATATCCGGCTCAGTTCAGGTTGTGAGAAGTTGTATGAACTTATCTGCAATTTTCATGAAACCATACAAACAGATGATCATCACCAGGGCATTTCCTGCGAACACATAGACCAGTGTGGTGGTCCAGAAAGCAAAGAGGTACACAGTCCGGTCACAGTACGGCACTGCAGCAGCTTGGGTGGCGTTCAGGTGCTCTCTGTTTATCTTACCGCTGATGTTGCTGAGGGCCAAAGTTTGAATCAGCTTCCTTAAAGTCTGGTTGGTGGTGTTGATCATCCAGGTCTGGTTGAGGTCTGGAAGACTCTGGTTCTGGTTCTGGTTCTCCAAGGTGAGGCCAAGCTTGTTGCCAGGTGCAGTGGGAGTATCGGTGCTGCTGATGAAACTGTTTGGGGGGATGGTGTTCTTGACGTAGTTGGGTGGATACACAGAATAAACCTGGTAACTGCCTGAAGATAGAAAGAGACTAAATGAACGAATTCCAGTCAGCAAACAACTATGACTTCTGCACATCACAATATGGAACTGGATCAAGATTAGTACTGTACTTAAGTACAAATTCGAGGTACTTGTACTTTACTCGAGTTTTTTTTTTTTTCATGCCACTTTCTACTTTTTACTTCACTACATTTATCTGACAGCTTTAGTTACTTTACAAATTCAGATTTTTACACACAAAACATACAAAGAGTTTATAAAATATGATGTTTTGTCATAAAACAGTTTACACAAGTACAGCTGAAACGATTAATCAATCAGTCGATTGACAGAAAATTAATTGGCAACTATTTTGATAATGGTTCCAGCTTCTCAAATGTGAAGAGCGATGCTGCTTTTCCTTTGAATTATTGTAATAATCGTAATGTATTGTTATTAATGTTTTGGACTGTTGGTTGGACAATAGTGTCACTTTGGGCTCTGGGTCATTGTGATGGCATTTTTCACTATTTTCAATCAATCGATTAATGGAGAAAATGAGCTCCACCTCAACCAACTCCAGCAGTAAAATCCTGCTTTTACATGAACGCATGAGGAATAATCACCTAATCATATCAGATATAATAATATAACAGGCACAAGGGACATGTAATACTTTTAATACTTAACTACATTTTCATGATTGTACTTAGATACTTTTACTACCATTTTGCAGATTTGCCTTATTGATTCATAATTACTTATTGACATCATCTGCATTTTCTGTGGTGAATTGTTGTTTGTTGTTTTATTTCTTGTTGTGATGATTATGATGATCAGATGTCTAATAGTGTGACGTGATCTGTAGGCATAGCGTGTCCTCTGATTTAGGACAGGTGAACAGGTGTTTGATTTAAAAGATCTGAGTACTTCCTCTACTACGGATTACCAAAAGTCTAAATCCTGCTAATTCTACCTTGATGAGAATAACATGATATGAACATAAAGAAGCATGGTTTTCATCATATCAGAGGTGGAGGATACTCACTGGCTAACATTAACAGCCTCTCAGGTGTGACTTACCATAGAGGAACCAGATGAGGACGAACAGGACCAAGCTGAGGATCCACAGAGTCCAGATCCTGTTGCCTGGTGCTGCTGGACTGAGGAGCTTTGGAAAAGCTAACAGGCCCATCATCAGCAGGGCCATTATTCCACACACCATCACATACACTGGGATAACTGGTGCTGCTGGACACTCATACATGTACACTGCACCTGTTTGCACAGAGCAAAAGCATTTGGAAAACTGATACTGCATGTGTTTAAGACCGTCAGACAACTTCGGTTCTAACGAGAACCAAGAGAACTGAGCACATCACTCCTGTTCTTAAATCTTTACACTGGCTTCCTGTTACTTATAGAATCGATTTTAAAGTGCTGCTGCTAGTTTATAAATCGCTCAATAATCTTGAGCCAAAATACATCTCTGATCTCCTTGAGGAATATTAGATCTTTAGGAAGCAGTCAGCTGGTAGAACCTCAAGTCAGAGCCAAACAGCTGTGATGCTGCACACAGATGGAACCAACTTCCCGAAGATCTCAAATGCACCCCGACTTCAGCCACTTACAAAATAAAATTAAAAACTGCTGTTCTCCTGTGCATTTACATGACTGGTTTCTCTACTGCACTTTTATTTCCTTTGTTGCATTTGCAGCTTAGTACATCTTATTACTGCACTGTAACTGTATTTTATTTCATTTTCTGTATCTCATTTCATTTTATCTCATTTTATCTTAATTGGTTTTATTCTTGTTTTGAATGTCTTTCTAATGTTTTTCTTTGCCTATGTAAAGCACTTTGAATTGCCTCTGTGTTTGAAATGTGCTCTATAAATAAAGCTGCCTTGCCTTAAGTGGAATGAAGTCATTTGTTTATTAGAAGTCCACCGCTGCCAAAATTAAAATAACATTTTCCATTTCTGTGTGTATTATGTTTGACAAAATGAAGACATCTCATTGTACTTCAAAGCACTGCACTGCCATAGTGATAATGAAATTGAATGCGAAATGGAATTTTCATTTTTATTTTCAAATTGGCAGAAATTAGAATTTGAATTATGTCCTAATTTCTGCAAAACTAATCACATTCTCCTCAGCTTCCAAGGAAACCAAATGCTAACATGCTAAATTCAAATATTAACTTTAATGATACATGATACATTAACAATAAAACATAATCATTTCTCATGTAACAACCGTAAGTATAGAAGGATTCTGGGATAAGGCACAGCACACCATCGGCAAAAGACTCCCTCCCATTCAGGACATCTTCCACCATTGATGCCTGAGGAAGGCTCACAACATCATCGCAGCCTGTTCTCCCTGCTACCATCTGGTAGAAGGTACAGGAGCATGGTTGCGCACACCACCAGACTCAAAAACCACCAGGCCATCAGGCTACTGAACTCATAAAGATATACTTCCGTCTATGCATTCATATGTCACCACACCCCTTCTGTGCAATTCATTTGCCAACTCTGCACTCACTGTGCAATACACTGCCACTTTACACTTGTGTACATACTGCTCTATATTATATATTCATATATATATTTATTTCATAACCCTTCCATTCCACATATTTCCTTGCCTTCTCGTTTTATATATATATATTTTTTGTTTGTTTGTTTTTATTGTTTTCTTTGATTGACATTTATATTTATAATGTTGTTGTGCGGCTAAGCTGACCGGCTCTCGTCCAACACATTTCGCTGTAGACCCCTGCGTTGACTGCACATGACAAATAAAACTTGAAACTATTAAAACTAAGGGCTGCATTATTCAAGAGTAGAGGTGGAAACGAATCACCTTGTCGCATCACCATTCAAAGGCACTTACGTACATCAGTAATTGAGGAGCTCCACTGCTAAACGCTGGTGATGCAGTGCCGTCAGATTGCAGGTTCCTTCAGATTTGTCAGCACGTTCTGAACAACTCTATTCAAGATGCACAGCGAATGCTCACTTTGCGTGCCTCGATAAAAACGTAAGGCAATGAAAACGTGTTCTTAACTGAAATAAAACCGACATGAGGCGGCGTTGACATGGAGGCTCACAAGTTTCCAAAAGGTGAACTTAAGTCACACTTTTCATTTGTCTGAGTTTAGTTTGCAAGACATTGTGAACAGTAACGGTTCCATTTCAGTGGTTTTCTGTTGTACACAAGGCATCTTAAGCTATACAACATGTCATTACATTTTTAAGCAATACCAATATTGGTTTGTCATAGCACAACTTACAACAGTTTGAGTCTGCTTACTATGATGTGTACTACAGATTTACACAATATGTAAAAAAAACTATTAAAGCATTCTTAGAGATTAAAGGTGAGTTCACAGAATTTTGTTGAGTTTATTCTACTATGTCCCTGAATCTGACAAGATTTTAAAACATATAAATCGCATTTCCCACATTAGATATAGTTCAAGGTGTCTATTAACTCATTCATAAACAGAAAAGACTCACTTACCCAAAGTGATCTGGACGACTGGGAAAGCTGTTACAAGGAGAATGGTGCATCCTAAAAGAGGATGTAGAGAAGGTTCAATGTTCATGGTTCAATTCAATGTTAATGAATCCAGTTGTTGTCATTCTTTGCTTAAAGTTTGCAATTACTTACCTGCAATAAACACACCTGCGCCAAGCAAGGTACATAAACAGTTCTCCAGGAAGTTCCCTGACATTCTGACGCAGATAACTGGGATTTGCTGAAGGAGAGACAGGGATGCTCCATCACCACAGGGGAACAGGCTGACACTGCTGGACTCTTTCCTCCAGAGTCACAGGCTGACTGATTCAAATACTTGCGTTAAATGTTAGGAGGGAAAGTCAAATGTCTTACCGTCTGTCTTCTACTGGGTCTGTCAGAACAACTGAGAGTCAGGCTGGGTTGTTGGCCAACATGTCTCAACTCTTCAGTGTGTCACTGAGGAGATGTGCTAAATAACTTTATTACAACACCTCAGCGGGGAACATGTAAGCAGGGATTTTCCTCTGTTGAGTCAATATCACAATATTACTGCAATACTAACACTTCTACTACTGCAACTACCACAACTGATGCTAAATGGGATGTGAGGGGGAGCCATAAAAAGGTGCCAACTCAATCTGCTTTCCGCTCCTGCCCTGCTTTTACAAAATGTGGCCCATACAGGACTTGACTGTCAGACCTGATGAGGATCTAGGGGCTGAGGATCAGCTCCTGTTAGCGTCACGCAGGCTAGTTTTGCCTTTTGGGCTAGTGGTGGCCCTCGGTATTGGAATTGGCACGTCATTTGTCATGAGTCATTTGGCAACCAGTTGTTGGTCCAAGGACTTTTGGCCACTCATGATATATAATTAAACCTGCATTAATTGATTTGGGGCCACAATGAAAAAAGGAAATGCTATGGAAACCTCTGTATTGTAACCTTACTTAAAATGATGATACTTTCTGATAGATAATGTTACTATCTTATTTCTGACAGGTGTTTAATTCTAGTGTCTTTTTAGGACAATATTTGTAGGAGCCAGGGTGAGTTTTGTAATATAGGTTTGTGATTGTTTGTTTATATTTTGGTATTTTGATCATTGGTTGTTAGTTTTGTTAGTGTTTGGGATATTGACATCTATTATTGGGATCACAGTGATAATTGAGAGTCACATGGATATGGGTGGTGACACTGGCAGGTAGAGAGGGTGAGTGGGTATTTTTTGTTGACCGCTATTTTCTGTTTCATCGCTGTGATTATTATAGTTTTATAAACGATATAGTTTTATAAACTATAATCACACCTTTTTTCATTTAATAAAAGTTATTTAACTTATCCTAATTTTGATATCAGTGTATCTTTTTGTTAGCGCGTCACACAAACTTAATCAGGCCTTCAGCCTCTCAGCGACTTTTTCTTTGTTTCCTGTAGTCGCTACAATATTAACTGTAACAAAAAATATATAGATTAAATTATTTTTAATTTAAAAAAAATAAAAACATGTTGCTGTGGCTGCTAGAAACAATTCAGTGAGGTTGATGAGCAGAAATGAAACCAAAACATCGAGCTGAAAAGAGGCAAAAAAGGCTCTGCAGAGCTGAGGGGAACTGCAGAGCAGGTGATGATTCTGTGTTTTCACCACGAGTGACCTGTTTTTACATTACACACACGTATTTGACACAATCTTAACAAAGAAATCAATCAGTGCTGCTTTAATTTAAAAATGTAATTATTGTATAATGTCTTTGTATTCACTGAAAGGTGTAATCCAAATGTAAGTCAGCGGGGTGTCTGACTGATGAGTCATCACATGACTGAAGATTGCGTCAGTTCGGCTTTTCTCATCACAGTTTGGATCAGTGGATATCATGTGCAACACAGGCAATTACCCAGCAGCAAGAGAGGAAGGGCGGCGCTACGAGCACTATGTCATACAGTCTGTGAACACCAGACTGAAACCAGTCACAGCATCCACTGGGGAGAGGTCAAAGGTCATGGACCATAGACTGTATATAAAGATGGACGACGTGTCTCCACTTCCTCCCACTGTACAAAATGAAGCCAAAATATCCCGGATACGGGAGCTACCATCTTGCACTGGTGACATCATTTGGAGCCAGAGTCTGCGCAGTAGTGATCCGCGGTGGAGCCGCAGTATCGAGTTCCCGCCTATACACCCGCCTGAACCAATCACAGCACACTCACAGTTGTCAATCATGACATGACACCCCCTTTTATAGCATCAAATAACTAATTAAAACCAAACTGATCAGAAGAATGGGCACTTGAACAAACATCAGCGTGATAAGAACTACCTAAAATGACAGAAACCATCTTTGGGAAAAATGTATTTGACGTGTACTTTGACTTTTCAGTTTGGCCCATGTCCCATCTGCTAACATGGAGGAGGCGGGGTTAATGACCTATACTGCAGCCAGCCACCAGGGGGCGATCCAGATGTTTTCGCTTCACTTTTGGCTAGCTGTCATGTCCATCTATATATACAGTCTACCAGAATCAGAATCAGAATCGGATTTATGGGGGTATTAGAGTCCGTGTCACAGGGGGGTCCCGGGCCTTGTTGATGAAGCCAGTTGCAGACGGGAAGAAACTGTTCTTATGGCGTGAGGTTTTGGTCCTGATGGACCGCAGCCTCCTGCCAGATGGAAGGGTTTCAAAGAGTTTGTGTCTGGGGTGGGAGGGGTCAGCACAATCTTTCCAGGACCCTGAGGCGTGCAGGTCCTCGAGGGAAGGCAGATTGCAGCCAATCACCTTCTCTGCAGAGCGAATGATACGCTGCAGTCTGCCCTTGTCCTTGGCAGTGGCAGCAGTGTACCAGATGGTGATGGAGGAGGTGAGGATGGACTCAATGATGGTGGTGTAGATGTGCACCATCATTGTGTTTGGCAGGTTGAATTTCTTCAGTACATCCTCTGCTGGGTTTTCTTGGTGAGGGAGCTGATGTTCAGCTCCCACTTGAGGTCCTGGCTGATGATGGTGCCCAGGAAGCGGAAGGACTCCACAGTGCTGACTGGGGAGTCACACAGGGTGATGGGGGCGGGTGGGGCTGCGTTCTTCCTGAAATCCACTACCAACTCCACTGTCTTTAGAGCGTTGAGCTCCAGATTGTTCTGTCTGCACCTATGTCATGGACCAGCAGCCAGCTGCTTTTGGTACTGTCTCTTCATAATTATTGCTACGACTATGAGCTATGTGCAGTAATGTCTTTATGTCTTTAGTGGTATTATTTTATATCATCCTGGTGTGTAATGCTCTTTTAAATGAACACATGACAGGTAGTAGAGGAAGCTTGAATGCTGGTACAGTGGACCAAGTCCGTGCTGCCACCTGCTGGTTTCTCAACAACACAGTAGGACCTTCTTTGGTCCTCACTCACAACATTTCCTCCCAAAGACATTTATGAAACAGCACACACAAAATACCATCACTAATAACATATTTTACATGTTGTACAGACACTGCTGAAATGACTTGATATACCTGTTTTTAACCCGATCACATCATAACAGCACTTTCTTTGAATCATGTGGTGGTTCATTCATAACTATTTATGATTATGCTCCAAAAATTAAAGTTTTTACATATTATATATTACATAAATGTCATTTATATTTGACATAAATTCATTATAAATACATTCTACATTACTGAGGCCTGATGCTTCTTGGCATCATGGTCTGATGGACCTTGCATTTGCTTCATACAAAATTTATTTAAAAAATATTAAAATATAAGATGATTAACAAATAGAAAACTGAGGTATGAACAGTAGTGTGTATATGAATTTTTGTTTGGGACTTTTGAGGTACATATAATATATATACACCGATCAGCCATAACATTATGACCACCTGCCTAATATTGTGTAGGTCCCCCTTTTGCCACCAAAACAGCCCTGACCCGTCGAGGCATGGACTCCACTAGACCTCTGAAGGTGTGTTGTGGTATCTGGCACCAAGACGTTAGCAGCAGATCCTTAAAGTCCTGTAAGTTGCGAGGTGGGGCCTCCATGGATCGGACTTGTTTGTCCAGCACATCCCACAGATGCTTGATTGGATTGAGATCTGGGGAATTTGGAGGCCAAGTCAACACCTTGAACTCGTTGTCGTGTTCCTCAAACCATTCCTGAACCATTTCTGCAGTGTAGCAGGGCGCATTATCCTGCTGAAAGAGGCCACTGCCATTAGGGAATACCGTTTCCATGAAGGGGTGTACTTGGTCTGCAACAATGTTTAGGTAGGTGGTACGTAACATCCACATGAATGGCAGGACCCAAGGTTTCCCAGCAGAACATTGGCCAAAGCATCACACTGCCTCTGTCGGCTTGCCTTCTTCCCATAGTGCATCCTGGTGCCATGTCTTCCCCAGGTAAGCGACGCACACGCACCCGGCCATCCACATGATGTAAAAGAAAACGTGATTCATCAGACCAGGCCACCTTCTTCCATTGCTCCATGGTTCAGTTCTGATGCTCACGTGCCCATTGTAGGCGCTTTCGGCAGTGGACAGGGGTCAGCATGGGCACCCTGACCGGTCTGCGGCTACGCAGCCCCATACGCAACAAACTGCGATGCACTGTGTGTTCTGACACCTTTCTATCAGAACCAGCATTAACGTTTTCAGCAATTTGAGCTACAGTAGCTCTTCTGTTGGATCGGACCATACGGGCCAGCCTTCGCTCCCCACGCGCATCAATGAGCCTTGGCTGCCCATGACCCTGTCGCCGGTTCACCGGTTTTCCTTCCTTGGACCACTTTTGGTAGGTACTGACCACTGCAGACCGGGAACACCCCACAGAGCTGCAGTTTTGAGGATGCTCAGACCCAGTCGTCTAGCCATCACAATTTGGCCCTTGTCAAAGTCACTCACATCCTTACGCTTGCCCATT